>AP028434.1:7007430-7165344 GCA_036509395.1 Antheraea yamamai | reverse complement strand
GCTTCACCGGACTACTAAGGCGAGCGCTTAAGGCACTCAGCCGATTTTATTTTGACAACTAGCTCAAGGGTGCGCGGCACACCTCGGCTTGGGCTGTTGCCTGATACATGCAAATCGCGACCTATCTGAGATAACCTAAGCTAAGCTAACTATTCATACATATATGAGTTGTTGAAACACATATGTCTACCAAGCATATACACCTGAACAACTCTTACATATATTTCATATCGGATAATTTTCTAAACTATTTCAGTTTGATAAGGGAAAAAAATAAAACCGGGAAGGTGTGTAAGCGTGTATGCGTGCACGTGTGTGGAGGTGACATGTGTAATGTTGTCGTAGTGATGTAAGATTTTGTGTCACTGTATCGCGCGAGCAGCGTACTCAAGGGCTCCACGCCGAAGGAACGGACCTAGGCTTGAGCCGCTGCCACGGGGGCCTAGCCCGGTGTGCGGGAGCGAAATTTATCCCCAGACCACGGCGGCGTGATCTGTGGTTACGCGGGCGTAGTCCTGTGACTGGGCGTTAGGTATTTACATATGTAATTTATATCACCCGTTTAGTTACCATTATACAAGCCACATATAGTTTGAAAAAAAAATGTTATCTCAGAACCTTTTGTAACCGTGTTAACTATCTCATTGATATAAAATTAATAAATATGAATACTATAATGTATAAATAATGTAGGTTAGAAAACATTTTATTATATCGATTAACAAACAGGCATTCAGGCCATCCGATGTTATATGTTCGCACTGCAGCTTACAAAGAATAGAATACTAAATTGACGCACCTCGTCTCACACTACGTGTTACCACCACACTTTTTGGACTGGAAAATAACAACGCAAACCAATACAAATCATAGAACTACTCTAAATAATTTTTAACCGACTTCAAAAAAAGGAGGAGGTTATCAATTCGACTGTATTTTTTTTTTTATGTTTGTTACCTCATAACTTTGAACTGGGTGAACCGATTTTGATTATTTTTTTTTTATTTGAAAGCTGGTACTTCCCATGTGGTCCCATTTCAATTTGGTCCAGTTCCGACAACGGCATCCAGTGCAAAACCGTATAAGTTTTAAATTTGCATTAATTGTGTAAACGACAAATAGACGAATAACTCAATATCACGCTAACCGATTTCGATGATTCATTTTTTATTGGAGAGGATGTACTTCAAGGGTAGTTTGATGAGAATTTGGTTAGGTACTGATCATGGGATCCGTGACAAAGTAAGAAAACTTTCAAGAAACGAGCCTACTCCTTTCTTAAGGGCCGGCAACGCATCTGTGTTTCCTCTCGTGTCGCAGGTGTCCATGGGCGGCCGTGATCACTTACCATCAGATGACCCGTATGTTCGTTTGCCACCAATATTATAAAAAAAACTCTTCAATTCTTAGGAGCCTATTGTGCTTATGTTCGTTGCTGTGTTGCAACATGACGCAAGCATTGTAATTACATTACTTAAGGTGTATTATGTGTGAAGCGATGGTAGCCGAGTTGGTGGTAGAAACTATCGCGGATTATTGATAAGGTTGCGTTCGTACCAAACGTTACTTATTGTACAACCAATTGAAACCATATCGCATACCATACCGATAGATACCATACCGCAAAAATGCGCATATTTTAATATACTTAAGGCGGAACGGAGTTCGCGGGCACTGCTAGTAAAATATATTTATGTACACTAAAAATGGAAAAATAAAGTAAATTTTCAAAAAAAAGTATTAACCGACTTCAATATCAATCAAAAACCCATAAGGCACTAAAAAGCGGAAAATAAATAGTTTATCAAATTAACCAAATTAAATAAAACATATGAATATGTGTGCTACCTAGAGATATATTGGAAGTCGGTGCGAACCGAAAATCATATCATCTACATAGGTACAAAGTCTAAGTCGTCTCTGTAATACATTTCTACCTGGAACAAATTTGAAATTTCGGTTGGCACCGACTTCCAATACATCTCTAGGTAGCACACATATTCATATGTTTTATTTAAGTTGGTTAATTTGATAAACTATTTATTTTCCGCTTTTTAGTGCCTTATGGGTTTTTGATTGATATTGAAGTCGGTTAATACTTTTTTTTGAAAATTTACTTTATATATGTATAATCTCTTCGCACTTGTTTCAAAAATTATGATTGTAACGATTGAAAGCAGTAGCCGAGGTAGGTACTTCATCTTATAATAACTTCGAATATGTATAAGCCTGGATTAGTAAAATTACCTTTACGTAAGCCTACCAAGTACAAACAGTATACGGTCGATATGCCTTTTCTTTTTATATCAAAAATATTAGACTCTGATCCTATATCCTAAAATAAAATATAATACTCTTTTATAATTTTATTTTTGGTAACCAATCTGTCCCAGATATTATTACTGCCATTGTCGAGTAGGTAATATTATTCCAAGTGTCATGCATTGACATATAAAAATCTAAGAGACACTCTCTCGAATAAAGCTATGAGCGCTCAAAACCGTCCCGCAAAAACTCCCCAATACACATACGTGGTTATAGTTATGCGATAAACTTATGATCTTGCAAATTCAGCCTTACTTGAATGGATTAAATTTGTTTTTACAAGGACGCAAGCGACGCGAGACTGTTTGAAATGAGTGCATAATCGAAAATTTTTGTGTGCCGCCTGTGAGCCGTTAAGTATGCATCTTGGGTTTTTGTATAACAATGTCCGTGGTATTATTTCCCATTCACTTCACTTATGCACAATAACCGAACTATATTACGTAAAACACCACAAATTTAACAAAACAGCCAAATAACACAAGACAGTTCGGCCTTGTGTGGAATATTGTTCGCACCTCTGGGACGGTTCCGCCAAATACCTACTAAATGCCCTGGATAGGTTGCAGAGACGGGCTGTCCGCATTGTTAATAATTCAGACATTACACAATTTATAGAGCCGCTTCAGTTGCGCAGAGACTTTTCCTCACTGACCGTGTTCTACCGTCTGTATCATGGCGAGTGTTCTGGAGAGCTATTTAATTTAATCCCTTCCTCTCCTTGTCATACCCGAACCACGCGCGCTGGGTTTCGGAGCCATAGTTTTACGGTAAATCCTATCTGGGCACGAACTAAAAAGTTCGCAACTTCTCATCTCTGCCGTACCGTGAAGCTGTGGAACAATCTCCCGGCCAGTGTGTTCCCTCCTTCCTATAATATGGGGTCCTTCAAGCGTAACGTGAAGAGACATTTATGCAGGCCGGCATGACAGTGACGACCGGTGAGGGATGGTGCGTCTCTCGGAGATCACTCTTGTTTTTGGATTATACTGTGCTCTCACCATCAGGCACAGTACAGTCACTTTGCAGTGCTACGACAAAAAAAAAACAACTATGAATAAAATATAAAATCCAGTACACGACAGACTAAGACCCCGCCAAAAGCTCTCAAATATAATCTTTAATTGTATTTTTTTATCACTTTTAAAGATGACACCTTCACAGGGGATGAAACCTTTTGCCTCCGCGACTTTACAAACATATCATACACAAACACAAAGTATAGACCCAGTAAGACCCAAAGTAGCACAAGCTGGTTTGGTATTCGTATCCAAAAAAAGCGCGCCAAGAGCAACGAAGCGCCTAAACTACTGCGTCACGAATGCAGTCAAATTGTATGTGAATTGGTAACAGGCGCGCACTAAACTTGCTACCTTTTTGATAATCAAGCTGCGGTCATGCCTCTACACGTGTTTATTATTATTTAATACTATTACTAATTAATATATTAATTAAAACAATGTGAATGTTATGTAAACACCTATATATGATTATCAAAAAAAAAAAAATCGAACTGACAGGCGTTTACAGCTTCACCGGACTACGGACACACCAATTTCTATGACCATCAGATGAACTTCAAAAGTTGATGGGTATCAGCACCACCTACTGACGTGTAATTGAAAAGTGGATAACGCGAATATATTCCGTGTTCTAGTATATAAATAATAATTTCCATAACGATACAGAATAGTACAGAAGTAGGGATATACAAGTCATAAAAACATCGACGTTTTTATTGATACGATATATCCAAATGTTACATAAATGTTAAACAATATATTCAATAATTACATCGATATTTTCGATTTATCATAATAATCTTATATTTTATATCGAACGCCTCTATATAAAAATCCATGTCCGATATCGCCATCTGGTGGCAAGGTATATTAAAATAAAGAACATAAAATCGTTCTTACTGAAAAAATACTAAGTTGTGCGAATTCTTACTGTGATCGGTCAATTTATCACTTTCATATATACATATTATAATCGTAAAACAGGTTATTTTTATAATCTATCAGCAGACAGCAAAGGTCACAGAGAAACTCCAAGACGTTATCGCGGTGTCTATATCAACTATTACAAAATAGGTATATATTATTTGCTCTTTCCCGCTCAACACGGTTAAAACGGAATAAAATAAACAGAAAAAATCTCGGACGCGATAAACATAAGTAAGCGCCATTATGATTACAAGACCAGGAGACAACAGATCATAAGGTCAAATTATGTTTATACACGCATAGATATTTACTGACTTATAAAACTTAAATACATGTAAATAATACTTACCTAAGTATTTTAACGAATAAAACTCCTAATAGTGTATTAATAAGTAATTAAAGTATATTAAAATCGATATAAATAAAATAATAAAAGTAGGTGTCATTGTTCGCGCATCATCCAAAAATTATTCTACACATTACGATATGGTTTTTTTAGTTTTAATTCTTAGGCACTTGATTCCTACCTAAAAAAAATCTACTTTAAAAAGCGATATGGTGGGCACGTGCAAAAGATGGGGGGGTGTAAACAGATAACTTTGTTTATAAATAAATTTTCTAATCAAAGCTTATTTTTACCTTTTGTTATGTTATTTCCTCTATACATAAATTATCTATCCTAATATTATAAAGAGGTAAAGTTTGTGACGTTGTGAGTTTGTGACGTTGTAGGGGGTAATCTCAGGAACTACTGAGCCGATTTGAAAAATTATTTCAGTATTATATAACTCATTCATTCAGCAAGTAGGCTATATATCATCACGTTAAGACTAATAGGAGCGGAGCACCAATGAAGAATGTTTCAAAATCAGGTTTTTTTTTCTCTTGAGAGCTTCCGCTGCGTGTTAGCGTTAGCCCATGTAGTAACTATTCCACGCGGACGAGGTCGCAGGCAGAGGCTAATATTGTATAAGATAATGAACAACACAAACGATGTAGTGGGTATCAACTAGCAAACTATAAGTGGGCAGCAAATATTATCTTATGAAAAAAGGATTGTGATGGATTATTGGGAAATGTTAACGATAATTATCCTTTATCTTCACCTAAAAAAACAGTCAAACAGTACCCTAAACATAATTTAATCAATTAAATATCTGAGTCAGTCTATGGACAGTGTGATAATTATGGACCAGTGTTATAATCAACTAGCAAACCGTCCCGACTTTACCTGGACGTATGTACTAATACGGCATCATAAGTGTCTAAACGATTTTGATCTATTATTTACCGTTTTGATATCTATATTTAATAAGTATTCTCTACTTAAGAATCATCAGAAAACAACTTTTTTAGTTACACATAATTTTAAACCTATCATATCTTCTAAGATGTTCGTTGAAATGATATGTTATTAAAGCTTAACGTAACTAAATATAGGTAGAAGCTATTACTGGTTTCAGCATGGATGCGTCGGTTCACCCTCACGGCTCACGGCAACTACCCTGTTACAGAAAACCGACGTGAAGTAACAGTGCTTATATTGTTGCGTTTCGTTCGGTCAGTGAGAGCGCGGGAGCTTTCTGCGAAGAGGTCATCTCGCAGAAGGAGGCGGCAGAGAGGGTCCACGAGGAAGACACTCGAAGTGGCTGTCTCCGCCAAAGGAGAGCAGGCAGAAGAGGGAGGCGATAAGTTCGTCTCCTCCCACGTCCGCAGCGGAACCTGAGGGGATGGGGCGAGGGTCTTATCTCCTCATTGCACAGGTGAGGCTGACGAGAGGAGGCGACTGGTTGTGTACCCAGATTGCCTATTTATAGTAGGACGAAGCCTGGTAATTTCAGCTTCCCAGGCTGCCGCAGGGGCCGTTTTTCAAGTCAGACAGCAGGTTCGATCCCTAGCTGCCCCTACCATGCGGCGGACGGTACACCGTGGGGGTTATAGTCCGTGCGAGTCAGACATACCCCACTCTCTCCCCCGAGAGAGTGGCGTATCCATAAGTGATTTCCCCACGTTCATAAAAAAAAAGTGAGAGCGCCGGAGGCCCACTTACCCTGCCCTCTCCATCCCCCAAATACAGGCTGGCAACGCACTTGCGACTCCCATGGTGTTGCTAGGGTCTATGGACGGTGGTGATAACTTAACATCAGGTGACCCACCCGTTCGTTTGCCTCCTATGATATAGAAAAAAAACTTTAATACAAAATTTTCAAAAAAGTGTCTTAGATAATCAGTTGTTTTTAATAACATGTAAAAGATAAAAATGGTAACTATGAGTTAGCTTTGGATATATACTATCCGGGATCTTTTTGGTGTACAATTCTGTAGTACATTATTATCCATATATCTCGTAAGGTTTAGCCAACGTTATCAATTTAAGCGCCCGAAAACTCCTTACCACTTGATTAGTATACATCTACTTATCCCTACTTTATATACATGTATTATACGTCCCTTTCAGAAGGAATTTGCTGAATGATAGTGAAAAACATATCAAAATCCGTTGCCTAGTTTAGAAGAAATGTGTTCCTGACACAGAGAGACGTGGCTCTATTTTATGATGTTTATAGATTATAGGATATATTACAACTTCTTGAGATTTGCTACTAATATTTCTGCAGAAATAATATATAAGTTTTAAAAGACGAATATACAATACATACTAATTTTACAGATGAACAAATAGACAATTTTACTGAAAAAGTGTATGTTTCACTTTTATTTCAAAAATATTAAGCCATTTTGCTATGAATCAGATTAAAAATATGTCCTGGACTATGGTCAATTCAAATCAATTTACGTTTGAGACGGAATCAAGCTGAAACTTTATAGGACGTTTAATTACCTTGAATAATTATCTACTTTTTTTTTCTCGGACTGACTACGATATTGACCTAGCAAGGTCTTAACAGCTTCACCGGACTACATATTACTAATTATCTACTATCTACATAGCACTATTTATACTAGATTTAAAAAACAAAATTGCCTCTCAAGCTGATACAACTAGTGACATCTATGGACACGTCCTCGAACTAAAATGTTATATGGTTGTGTACATTTTAAAACCATGATTGTAGTAACTTATATCAAGAACGAAAAAGACATACCTATTATTTTAATTGATATCAACACTTTATTATTTTCATTATAATTACCCATAAAATTAACACAATAGTATCTTTCAAAACAATATTTTACTTGATTTATTTTACTTACCTTTAATTATATGGTTATTTATATATCTCAAGCTGTATGTGTAACTTGTAAACTTTAGAAGTTATAGTGTATTAAGGGAATGAGAAATATACATATATTTACAAAAAATGCAAAAACCGAGGACTCGTGACTTCTTTCTGCAGCCAAAACCGGCAGACACCCGGATTAAATAGCATAGATAATACGAACCATCACTCAATGTATTGTGGTTTCCAAAAGGTGAATTAACTTTTGTTGCACGAGTTAATTAAAAATCTATTTTACATGAGTAATACAATCAAGTTATGCATTGTCCTCAACTAAAAATCCAAAATATTATTCGTAGTCCGGTGAAGCTGTTAAGACCTTGCTAGGTCAATAGCGTAGTCAGTTCGAAAAAAAAACCTCAAATATTATAATGATAAATTCGTATACTTAAAAATCAATAAGATTATGGTGACAGGTTTCAAATTTAGTTTACTTATTTAATAATCACGAAACAATAAATCTTATGTCTTCAGATAGAATTAAAAGAGATTTTATATTTATTCTCTACAGGGCTGCAGGAGTATAAAAGTAATTTACGTTTAGTTCTCACTTGTCTGTGTAATAATAATACAAAGGACTAAAATGGTAATCAACTACATAGATGATAAATTAAAAAAAATTACAAAACAAATAAACCGCCTTCGATGTGAAAAACTAATAAGGCACTAAAAGACTAAAAATAACTGAATTATTAAATTAACCAAATTAAATAGAAAATATTGATATTTGCGCTACCTAATAATATGTTTGAAGTCGATTTTTTTGTAAAAAAATTTTATTTTTCCATTTTTAGTGTGCATAAATATATCTGGTTTGTAATGGGTATAATAAATCGGTTCCAATTTCACTAAATACGTACAGACGAAGTGGGTGAAAATCAAATAAACGATTTTTCACCCCCTTAGGTTAAAGGTCGGTTAAATAACCTCCTCCTTTTTCGAAGTCGGTTAATAACCTCCTCCTTTTTCGAAGTCCGTTAAAAAATGAGGAATTATTAATAATTCTAATAATGTAGTGCCACAGAACTTATTATTATTGTAGGTAATATTAAATGAATGTAACAAAATACGGTCGCATTCTAAGAATAAAAGAACATTGCCGGCCCACTACAGACGTGCTAACTAAAAAAAATTACATGCCCTAAGAAAATTCGACACGAAATACCTTTTCACTTGACTATAACTACATTACCATGTTTTTCGATATAAAACGTTCAGGTTATTTTTTCGTGAATGGACTCAGAAAAAATTACCGTCGTCCCACATTTTTCGCTACCACTGCTAATCCTCATTCATCCATGTTTCTATCATAATTCACATAAACATAGCACAAAATAACTATTCAATTCGTTCCTATAATGTTCGCTATTTATCGTTTGATATCTGACTATTTATTCAGTACGTAATTTTTGTTCAGTAATACTAAATTAGAGTTTTTGGCGGGATCTTGGTCTGTCATGTAGTGGATTTTATTTTTTATTCATAATCTTGTGTTACTTGACTCTATATTGTGTAAAATTGGTGGTGTTTTATGTAATATAGTTTGGTTATTGTGCATAAGTGAAGTGAATGGAAAATAATACCACGGACCATGAATTCTGAGATGCCACAAAAATTCCATGGAAAGTTCTAACAAGAAGGCCACCATCTTGTTAGTTCATTGAAATTATATCAAGAAACTTGTAATATCGATACTCACTTGACAATGGCAGTGATGGTCTACTAGAAGACTGGTTGCCAAAATGGAATGGAAGAAGAACTTGAAATACTATTAACTACTCGACAATGGCATTCATTGAAATTATATCAAGAAACTTGTAATATCGATACTCACTTGACAATGCAGCAATAGTCTACTAGAAGACTGGTTGCCGAAAATGGAATAGAAGAACTTGTAATACTATTAACTACTTGACAATGGCAGTAATAATGAAAAAGATTGGTTGCCAAAAATAAAGTTAAAAAAAAAATATACTAAATTAGCATAGGTGTGTGTATACTGTGGTCCATACCAATGGAAAAAGAAATGGCCTTATTTTGTACCTAATTAGCAATAATCGATATTTTTAAATGCTGCGCTACGTAATATACGAGCTCGTACATTTCAGTAAAACCTATCGACGCTACAAAAGAATAATCTAAGTTAAGCTGTGTGCACATCACGCAGAAATTACTAGATAGATTTCGATATACTATTTTTAATTTTAATTCTTGAACCTTTGGAATTTATATAAAATAAATAAGACGATATGTTAATTTAATATCAGGTTATTAAATTTTTAAGAAACTATAATTTTTATTAGTACTAAATACTAAAAAATGTTGTATGCAAAGTGCTAAGTATTTTTGCTACTATACATAATATATATTGTTAAGAAAGAACGAAGGCCAAATCGCGGGTATCACCTGGTCTATTATAAATGATGTGATGCCTCAAATATATACCTATCTGTAATAAATAAAACATTTATCATATTTCCTTGTTCAAGAGACATAAATCAGTTCCAGTTCATGCTTAATATATATTGCACTTACATAACCTAAATACTCACATTTCAAATTTGCTCTCTAAACTTTGCTTCATTACAATAAAATTTCTGTGTTTCTAGTTCTACCTCATAACAAATATTCCTATATTATACAATTTCGAGATACGTATAACAGTTTTTATGTCAAATGCCGAATATTTTACGCCTTGTGCACTAATGTTATTTATATTTCAGTTCATACTTTCATATTTAACGTATAAGTAGGTATATTGCAAAGAGTGGAAAGTAGGTAGTCGACGTAGTTTGCTTGACACTATACTTCTATCAAAATCGAATGTAAATACTTCTTAACATACGTGGATGATCTAATTATAGAAAACTTGTGGAATAATCAGTCTACTACATACATTACATAGTAACGTCACCTGAATAGTGATAATATAAATAATATAACTGCAAACCACATAGTAGACTAGACAGTGGTGTTCAGGTTACCGTAACGTATCTCATGTAACATTTATAACACAATAAGCCTGTCGGCTACTTCTTCACAATAATATTTCCGGCCTTGCCTAAGTCGCTATATATAGCTTATAGTATGAGTTTGTTGACTACAAATAAAATTACGTTAGTAGGTTATATAGCAAACTATGAAAATTATACTCTCAGGTGTATATAAGTTTTGATTATTATTAATACAATATAAAAAATACGTAGTTTTCATATTTTATTTATTTCTGTAAATTTGCAGATATAATTATTATTATTACAAATTATGGTCACGTAAAATGGTTTCTAGGATAAATATAATATTACTATCAGCTGGTTTAGGTCACTGTCATAAACCGCCTCCAAATATGAGGATACCCAGCCATTGTTAAAATTTAGATGACTCATCAAAATATAAAAAGGCAGTCTCTGAGGTGTGGCGTTACAATTACTGTCTTATACCTAATGTTTACATTATGAGATTTTTATTGTGATAGTGATAAAACACAAAACTTAAACTATGTGGCCATACTACATCTCGAATGACTACAGTATGCATGCACAACTTAGTTACATTAGGTACCTCTTTCTAATTTATATTAATTTTAGTGCAGAGCTATATCATTATCTCAACTAATAAATTCCTAGGAGGTTAATGTGATAAAACCTATATTGTCTACACATCATACATCACAATTTTTCCTAAAACTATCTGTACAGTTTGGGTAATTTACGATGTATAATAGAACGCCAATTATATACATGTCCGATTTATAACAAAATGGTGTGACAATCTTGAGCAGCAATTGTATTATATACTATGCTACTATTACAATATAGAGGACCCATGTATTCAGCATTATCTCGACATGATTTCACAGTAGCTTAAGACATTATGAAAAGCTGTTTCGAAACAAACATCTAAGTAAATACAAATTAAATTATTCACAAAGAAATCCATAAATAAACTTTTATTAAAATATATAAAACTGAAATACTTTTAATGCTGACACTACCGATTTCAAGAATGCTAGACCATATATTTCAGAGAGCAATACATCATTCTTCAGACTCATTTTGTTCTGGTATCATTAATTTTAGCCATGGGTGCTGAAGGCACTCGTATGCAGTTGCACGTCTATTAGGATCAAAATCCAACATAGGCTTCAAGAAATCTGCAAACTCTTCTGCATCTATTTGACTCCACTCGTACTTTTCTGTGAGAACAGAGACTAAGCCCCATGGCTTTAAGCCAGTTATATTCCGTAACTCACCTTTTTTATTAAAGAACACTTTTGAATATTTGCCTGATGCGGCGATCCTCTTAGGGATATCTCCAAGAAGTTCAATTATATGAGCTAAATGATCTTCATCTCTAGTGTAACCATCGCCTGAATGAGGTTCAAATAGGTAATCTCCTGTAGCTAACTCAAAAGCCATGCAGGCTGTGCTCCATATGTCAGCAGATGTCCCATAACCAGCACTCAGTAACACTTCCAGTGATCGATATTGTCTAGTTTGAATATCCTCAGTGAAGTGTCGATGTACCCAGCATGCATTACCTAAATCTG
This sequence comes from Antheraea yamamai, assembly GCA_036509395.1. NCBI lineage: Eukaryota > Metazoa > Arthropoda > Insecta > Lepidoptera > Saturniidae > Antheraea > Antheraea yamamai. The sequence goes on along the minus strand of AP028434.1, from coordinate 7,153,279 downwards.
CAATCTTCACTTCAAGGTCGCAAACATCGAAGGCGGGATCAGGATTTTTGTCCATGGATTTACCTTTCGTAGATTGTGAATTGAAGGACGGCGGAGTGTCTGTCATTTCACCTTCAGACATAGGTGTGCCTGTATCATCCCCACAACCATACTGTTTATTTCGTATTTGAACTGCATCATTGTCAAAGTCTTCCTCCGTTCTTTGTGTGTCACTACACCCGTTCAAGTTATTATCATTTTCAGAGCGAGTTATATCAATGACACTTTCTTCCTCAGGAGTCTGAGGAGAGTCATCATTGTCTTGTGACATGGGGGCCATATCACTATTTTGTACTACTTTTTTCTGTTCCTCCATTTCCTCAATTTGCTCCATTTGTTTTTTTAACAGCATTGACTGTCTCTTAGCTTTCTTTTTTAATTTTTTCTTTTTATTTCTACTCATCTTGGCGGTCACTACTTGTTCTTGAAATTCTTTTGGAGCGGTACTGATAAGGGAATGGGGCAGTCTCAGCCCCAGGGAATGTAGTTCTGTTGCCTCGGCTGCCAATTTACGAATATAGGGCTCATCTACACACACTAACACATTTTCAGGCTTAATATCAGTGTGTATAATCTTACATTTAGTATGTAGGTAGTCTAAACCTTCGAGTACTTGACGTATTATGGTTTTCACGTTTTCTCGAGGTATACCTCTATAATTAGATTTGAGTATTAATTTAAGAAGATGGTGTCCCAGAACTTCAAACACCATGCACACATGGGTGCCATTCACACCTGTAATTTTAAAGTCATTAAGTAGTTGCACGGTCTTGTTTCTCTTAGGATCGGCAGGATCGCTGTCACGGACAGCTTTCAATATTTTAATTTCATCTAACGCAGTCTCCGTGAAATGTGGGGCTGATTTCACTACTTTCAACGCAACAAAACGTTTGTCGACGAGATCCCAGCACAGCCACACGGTGGAGAAATGCCCCCAACCTAATTTCCTAGTGACGTGGTAGCGATTCAGGAACAGGTCTCCAATTTTCACAGGATGGTATCCACCCTTGCAATAATCGGCACTATCCTCTTGCTCTTCATCATCACTCGCGTACTGCTCATCTTCATCCTCCTCGATGGTCTCATTGGAAGAACTATGTGTTGGTTCCAAACGATTCTGATTCTGGTTACGCAGACCGTTTCCTTGTCCAACAGCCCCGTGATCTTCTTCACGATTTTTCTTTTTAGCGAGTTTATGACGTTTCTTTTTCGCCTGGATGGCGAGTACTCTCCTATTTACATCTGATTTAGAACTCATTTAGTAAATTAAAACACTTTCAACAACTGCTAATAAATACAAAATTTATTTTTTCATCTCAATCTTTTTGTTTGAGTATGGCGGCCGGTCGCAGAACAAAATGCGCTCGAAGTTGCAAAATGTTGCTACTAAAAAATAAATCATAGATTAAACTTCTTTCTATAACTTCAACGAAACGTGTTTGTATAAAAATTATTATAATGCTACGATCTCTGGTATATAATGAACTGTACTGATGTTAGAAAGAAATTTTTAGAGGAAACTGGAATAACTGGATAGAAGAAATCTATCTCCATTATTAATTTTACCCCTATTGTACTCTTTTTTCATTTTATGAAATTTAATTTGCCGAAGACATCCTACATTCGATAATGAAATAAATTCAAATTACAAATGAAACACAAATCACAATTTGTATCATATATATATATGTAACATATACTAAATAGTTTTATGAACATAAGACATTTTAATAAAACATGAACTGACTATATCAAATATTTGATTAGTAGCAGGGACATTAAAAAAAATAAGTATACGTATAAGGAACATCCCTTAATAAACCAGAAAGTTAAAAGAAGATAATAATTATTACCAAATACTATTACGTCGCTATCTGAAAAGTAAGCATGTAAGCATGCAAAATGTATATTTGCATACTGACTACCAGAGACAACTAACTACTATTATATCTACTACCACAACGGTCAGTGAGACCGAGTGATATTACAGGCTCCTTCACTACCAAATAGCGATAGGCACGCAAACTTAAATATTAAAAAAAAATGTGTGCGTGTACTAGTGTACACACGTAAGAAGTGAAACTTGTTTAAGGCCTATTTTTCGAAAATGATTTTTAAATTTTTAAAAAAAAAAAAAAACCCTTTCTTTCTTTATGGCAAACAATTTCATTAATATATTAAAAAATAAAGTTAAATTAGATAAAGTTTAAACAAAAGGATTTTATTATCATAGACATGAATACAAAAAAGATGGCGCGTAACCGAAAAATGTGACGGTAAATTTTTTCCAACGCCGATAAAGAAGTTTCACTTCAAAAATTAATTGTGGAATTAAATAAGGTCTGTGGACTTTAAGCCTCGCTATCATGGTAACTTCTATGCACTAACTTATAAGCGGAGTTTTTGGCGGGATTATGGTCTGTCATGTAGTGGATTTTATTTTTTATTCATAATCTTGTGTTACTTCACTCTATATTGTGTAAAATTGGTGGTGTTTTATGTAATATAGTTTGTTTATTGTGAATAAGTGAAGTAAATGGAAAATAATACCACGGACCATGAATTCTGAGATGCCACAAAAACTCCATGGAAAGTTCTAACAAGATGGCCACCATCTTGTTAGTTCATTGAAATTATATCAAGAAACTTGTAATATCGATACTCACTTGACAATGGCAGTAATAATCTAAAAAACTGTTTGCCAAAAATAAAGTTAAAAACAAACTTATGTGTCATATAGTAAAAAAAGATGGTTAAAAATTTCTTCAAGCAAGAATCAAGAAGAAACAAGTGTGTTAAAATATTGAATTGTACTTTTGATATATAACGGAAATTTACCTATAATAATGGTACAGTGCTCTAATTTAATGAGAAAGAGATTTGAAATTTTGCTATACAACATTGCACAATTGAGTTTTGGATTAACTAGTGGTTAAAATGAACAGTGTAATACATTGTTTTAATTTCGATTATAAGATTTAACTCGAACATTAAAAAATAAAACAATTTAAATATTTTAAGTTATGGGTTGCCATAGCACAATCGTAATTTTACTGAATTTCACTGTCAACTTTAAATATTTTTTTTTAAACTAAAAATTAGTTATTCTGACAATCACAAATAAGCCAATAAAACATTTATATATGTTCACAAAAATGAAGAATACTTGTTCTTTGTATTTAGATTTTTTGGAGATATTATTTGGTCTAATTGAATAAAAGTTATGACATATGTGTACTAAGATGTTTATTTATTGTAATTAATCAACAAATTTTAACAAATTATCGCTAGTCTCACAACGTCCAAGCAAATTAAAAAATTGTGAACGGTACAAGTTGTGACTGTGCATGAGAGTGACAGTAACTTTATAACGCAATACATCTCTATTAGACTATTTTTATGGTATATTGAGAGATGAAAGTATAGTATATATAATTTAACAGTTAGGTTATTTTGAGAGCTTGCCATGTACAATTTGAGTCAATACGTAAACTTTAGCAAGCATAGGGGCGATATAACTTTATAAAAGTCAACGGAAGGCAAACGCCCAAACTCAATGATATTATAAATAAAAAGCTTTTTAGTTATAATATCAATACCCCGAACTTTATTAAGTATCCCATATGTTTGTTATACATAACCATATCACTTTATAGAGCGTAGATTTGACACTGAGACAGAAGAATATACTCATGTTTCGTTTACCGCCTTACAGCCCATGATAAATAATCGTGAAATATAATGGTACAGTATATATAGTTTGCTTTTTAGAAGAGCATAGAATAATCTAAAAATCTTTATTTAACGCATACTTTCTTGAACAATTTCTGCACTATTTTTTTCAAATATATACAAAAGACTGAATGAATGAATTGATTCAGATTGTATACTGCATTCTCTAGTTTATTTTAATAGTTTTTATCTTATGTAATTCAAAATAGTCAAACATGATATTAAATTTATTGATAACTTTTAAGTAAATAAGAATGATATAAAATTCTAATAATTTCTATATTATTTGTAATAAGTAATATACACTGAGTTTTTTACACACTATATTAAGAGGAAAGCCTTAAAACACATAATTAAATTAATTTACAGGTGATTGGTTACGCACTTTAATTTTTTTATCTTCCTTATCAACCATATATTTGACAGGTAGGAGACAGAGGCCACTTAGTGTTATAAAAAAACCTGCTATATAAAATGCAATAGAATATCCAAATTTATTCTTAACAACACTTGCTATTGGAGTACTAATTAGGGAACCTAAGCCTTGAAACACTAACATCATACCAGTAGCATTAGTTAATTTATCAAGTCCATATAAATTCACGATTACCATACTTCGTAGACATGCTATGCTTGCAATAAAAAAACCAAATATTGCACAATAAGCGTATTGATAATATAAATTGAATGATAAATTTGACGCCATTGTACATATGCCAGCAACAACGCAAGAAATTATGAACAGTTTTATAGGATCTATTTTACAAGCTAACGCTCCTATCGTCAGTCTACCTACAGCGTTTGAAAAACCAACTAGACTCACAAATAATGTACAATATTCGGGCTTTATACCTGCATTTGCATTTCTGTCATGTAAAAAGACGTAAGGAACTAAATATCCCAAATATGTTAAAAAACCACTAGTACTTAGAAATATGAATGAACACCTTTTTAAAAGTTTAGGATCCATCATAGTTGCCAATATTCTTCTAGCAGCAGTAGTAAAAACACCCCTGAGCTCAAGTAAATCTATAGTAGTGACTGCGCGGGATACTGCCAACTGGTATTCAAGACCTGTTCTAGCATCTGGAGAAGTACCTAATACACTTTTTTGGTAAGCGGGTAGTTTTTCTAATCTTCCATCGTAAAAAGCATCATCTCGATACATTGGACGAGACTCTGGCACATGCGATTCCCAGTGACATATACGAGCCCAACAGCTACGCTTTGTTGGCTGATCTACGTGAACTGTTAACTCAATATTATTTTTGGTTCTGTCTAACACACTAGTTTTTGAAATGATTGACTGAACTTGTTTAAGTTGTTGACGACTAATTCCACCATGTGGACTATGGGCCTTTATAGTTAGTTTTGAAACAGGAGAAGTTGAAGGGCCTGAGGAAGTTGAGGGACTAGACAAATTTCTAGGACCAATAATGCCTTCATCAATAACAGCTGCCGCTGTAGGAAAATTTATATTGGAAACTGCATTAAATAAACGTTCTGTAGCGGTAGGTACAAGCTCTTCAACTTTTATACATTTAGACGCTTGTCGAAGAGCAACTGTTGATAAACTTGGTAAATACGTTACAGTACGAGTTGGATCATCTGTAGTATTCATAACAGTCAACGAAAGCAAAGGTCGAAATGACATACCTAAAAAGAAAATTAAGCTAAATAATCCAGAATGTAAAAGTGTTGTTACCCGCCAGCCACCAAGTTTAACTAAAAATGTATTAATAGGGAATATAACCATGATACCAAAACTTGATCCTGTGGTAGCTATTGCTAAAGCTAAAGATCGTAACCGTTCAAAATAAAATCCAACTACTAGACTACATGACATGTTAATAAAACAATATCCAAAACCAGCAAACACTCCATAGAATACACAAAGGGACCCATAACTAGAAGTAAAATATGAACAGAATAGAGAAAAGGAGCAGACTATGGATCCAAACATACTACAGGCTCTAAATCCAAAACGATTTATAAAAGCAGATGCCAATGGTCCTGCTATAAAGTAAATTGCGATAGCTACGGAATTTATAAGAGCTACTAAAGAATCTGATACACCCATATCATCCGTAATGTCACTAAGAACGGTGCCAAATGATAAGACGACGCCATCCAAAATAAATATACTCCAGAACGCAGCTATGACGACAATCCATCCCCATCCACCTTCTTGCGGAACTGATATCTGTGCAGTAATTTCAGTTTCTTCACCGCCTCGTAATTCATCAGGCCTACTTATGACTTTGCTAGGTACCACCAATATACTTTTTGTAGGTTCATTCGGCTTAAGCGCAGGATTAGTTACGGGTTTAGATTGCATTTCTTATTTTTGATGATTTCCATCAATAATCCTTTCCATACATATTGTTTCTATGTTATGTTCATTTGATTACCGGTTTTTCTCATAGATTTAATAATTCATAAATTCTTTCGTATATAAAGGTATATTATATTGGAATCAAACTAAAAATGACACTAAGTACATATAAACATATTTACAAAGCTTATGTATGCCTTACAGACGTCAATTGAGTTTATGTAAAAAAGATAAATAATTCTACAAAGTGGTTTATATACTCTGTGAAAGAGTAATACACCTTCCATAATATATAATAAGAACGTAATTCTAACGTGTTTGTATTTTTTTCGATTGTGGTGAAAAAAATTGTTGTAGGTGTTTAGTAATAAGTAATAAAATACATTTCATTAATTTTTAGAAATTTCTGTCTGTCTGTCTGATTATATGAACACGCATCACTGATATATAAATGACTGACATATCATACCACAACTCAAACTACTGGGATTAGAACCATGAAAATTTGTAAGCGGGTACTTTCTACGCTGTATGTGGGCACTAAGTAGAGATTTTTAGAAATTCAATCCCTCAAATGTTGAAAACCAGGATGAAAATTTGTATGAAAACGAGTCAATTTAATGGCAGTCAAGAGTCAAAGAATATGTTAGCATACTTTTGAAACAATAAATCAATTTCTCTATGTAGGTTTAGTCGACTGTTATAACTGCTGGGTTTTATTATTTTAATGGACACAGAAGGAAGTAGATGAACATCAACAGTAAACAACTCTTATAATCGCATGAGGGGACTTCTTCACAGCTTCACTGGAATACAAGTTATCTTCTTATATTTAATGCACGATATACGTTGTAAAAACAATTTTGATTATTCAATAAATCAACGAATCTGTAATCTTCGATATTTAATTACTGGTCGAACTAATTGATTTAATCGATGTCGTGTTCGTATTGAAAACGAAATGAAAATTACAATTTACTTTAAATTTGCCTCCAATTTAGGCCATCTCCAGAATACATTCGCACAGATTTACCTGCTGCATCATTATCCTCGATGATTCTATTACGTTATTTCTTACTAGTTGATACCCGCATTTCGTCTGCGTTACTTATTAGCTTAACAAATCATCGATGTATAAAGGGAAGAACTAGAGGAACTACTCTCCATACTTTTTTTTTGGGTAACCAGTCTTTTAGTATATTATTACTGCCATTATCGAGTAGGTAGTGATCACGGAAGAAAGAGAAAATCTATTATTTATTCCATGGTAATTATATTACAAGTTTCTTGGGATCATATCAATTAACTAACAAGATGGTGGCCGTCTTGTTAGAACATTCCAAGGAGTTTATGTTGCAAATCAGAATTCATGCTCCACGGTATTATTTCCCATCCACTTCTCTTGCGCACAATAACCAAGCTATATTACGTAAAACACCATCAAAATTACAAAGTACGGAGCTAAAAGCCACTACATGATATTCCAAGACCCCGTCAAAAAACTCCACCCTCCTTACTTAAAAAGCAAAAATATGTAGCTACTAGAGTGGACAATATATATCGCTTGCTTACAAGATTGATTTGTAAACAATGTTATCCATTTACTTCTCTCCTGCATACGTGCACCACACGAGCACCAGTGCACCAGTATATAGCAGAATGTTTATAACTATCGTACCTAGGTTAAAACTTTAATAATTTTATGTTATACTAGCCTCTTCCGCGACTTCGTTCGCGTGGAATAGTTATTTTGGGCTAACGCTAACACGCAGCTGAAGCTTTCAAGAGGAAAAAATCCCCGATTTTGAAATATTCTTCATTGGTGCTCCGCTCCTATTGGTCTTAGCTTGATGACATATAGCCTATAACCTTCCTCGATAAATGAGCTATACAGTACTGAAATAATTTTTCAAATCGGGCCGGTAGTTTCTGAGTTTATCCCCTACAACTTCACAAACTCACGAAATTTACCTCTTTATAATCTTAATATATATATTTCTTGTGTGCGTGTGTATGTGACTGAACTCCTCCTAAACGACTGGACCGATTTTGATGAAATTTTGTGTGCGTGTTCGAGTGGATCCGAGAATGGTTTAGATTCACAATGTGGAGTGGAGTGGCGCTGCGGTCGACTTTTAGGATTTTTTTGTTTTCAAGGCAGGACAACGTCCGCCCGGTCCGCTAGTATTAGTATAGATTTTTCGAACGAAATTCCTTAACGCGGCGTATGCGTAGTGTGATTTAGTAGAAATCGTCACGTAATGAATATGCTCTGTGTGTATCGAGCCTACTACAAGCAAATGAACACACAAGCAAGAACACACAAGAGTACACAACCGGGTGCGCAAGTCTCTCTCTCTGCCCCTGTCTCTTTTTATCATATAATTTCAACACACGGTTGTAGAGACACGTGTAAATTTCGTGAAAACGTATTTGTTATTTGTGTTAGATTGATAGATCAGACGTGAATATTTTATTATTGCAATTAAGTTTTGAATAATGGAAACTCCAGCAAATGTGTGTAATACAGATTTAGAAAAGTAAGTTGTAAAATTGTATAACTTAATACAAGTATTCACTGTTTACATTTGTTTATTTTACATGTGAATTGAATGTTTTTCATTTAGTGATTATCTTCAGATACCATATAATTTACTATCTTGTATATAATTTTTATAAATAAATATTTTTTTTAAATATTGAATGAAACTTTTTGATGTAATTCGTTCCTTCAGATTAATAATAATAATTAATATTCTTAAGCCTTCAATAAATAATATAAAATAAAAATTGAACTATACAGATTTCATTTAGAATTACATTCGGAGCTGAAAAAAAAAAAGGTAAGGAACATCGTTCCTGACGGGGGTCTTCCGAACGCACATTTTTTTATAGCAACTAAGTGTCTAACAAGTGAAATTAGAACAAAAATATCGAAATTTGTCTAGCAGTTTGTGCGTGATGTGCGCACAACGTCATAGAACTATATTTATATACATTTATGTATGCATTTGGATAAACATGAGAATTTAAGGAATTGATGTGGGAATTACGCGCTGAACAAACTTGTTTTCCTTTCGTGGGATTACGGAATATGTAGAGTGGTATAGATGGTAAATAAAATTTGGCCTTTATGGTTATAATTTTTATATGCCTCAGTATAGAAAATAATAATATTATAATTCAGTGCTATATTAAGGATATAGGTAGGTATAGAAAAAAATAGGTTTTCTTTTGTTCAGCTGCATAGAAGAAAGAGAAGAGGTTCAGCTGGGTGATTCACTCTTTATATATATAGTAATATTGTAGTCTTTACATTGGCATTTTAAAGTGTTTCGGCAAGGAGTCATAATGACAGTTTTAGCTTATTCGTTCTCAGCAACTTAAAAAAACTCTGACTTTAACATTGAAAAGCCCTCACGGAAAATTATTAAAGAAAAAATGAAATGTTTTTACGATTTATTCAGAATTCAGGAAGGGAAACGAAACATCCACCTGGTAAAAGTTCTGGTAGCACTGAAGAAAAACTAAATTTAAATTTGAATTTTGGTAATTTTTGTTAGGACAAACTTTTGTAGATGTAAATATATATGTACATATATCACTTTTAGTTTATTTATTCTCAGCAACTAAAAAAAAATTACGACTTTAACGTTAAAAATACATCCTCACGAGAAATTATAAAAAAAAAAATCAAATCTTTTAGGATTCAGAATTAGATTCAAAGAGAAACGAAACATCCACCTAGTAAAAGTGCTAGTAACACAGAAGAAAAACTTATTGAAATTTGAATATTGGGAATTTTTATTAGGATAAACTTTTGTAAATGTAAATATAGATATATTTGTTCTTGCTTCGGATTTAGATGTAAATAAATGCTGGTTAGCTGGAAGAAAATGCCTCATGGCATTAAGCTCGCCAGTGTACAAATCAAAAGTGCAATAAAGAATTCATTCATTCAAAGAAAAGGTATGATATATTATATATTTTGAATTATTAAAATCTCACATAGGCTCATTGTAGTATTCTAGTAGTTTGTGTTTTATTACTTAGTAATTGTTTATAGTTTACGGTATGTACTGTAGTGATTGTTGTTTTATTTTATATATACGTTTTGTTGATATGTTTTTACTAAGTAGTAGGTATGTCTCGAACGATTAAAACTAGTGTTTACTCTCTAATAATAAAAAGAGACCATTATCTATATTACTTACAGCTACTTTTGGATCAGTATTTAGTGATAAGTACAAGAAAATAACAAGTACTTTCTAGTAAAGAAGGTAGAACTTGAGATATTTAAGAGACAGTTCAGGAGAAAAAGCATTATTTTAAATATATATGAAATTTTATCATAGTCATAGTAGTTGTTCATCTAAAAAATATTAAAAAAAAAACAGACATAACTGCAAATTTCACACAGTGACCAAATATTTTTAAAATATATAATGCAGAATAGTCCAAATATACAATCACAAATATGGCCTTCTAGAAATCAGTTCAAGATTAGATAAAAGTGTCAGTAAAGCAAACTTACAAAGTATTTAACAACTCAGTGTATGGTAAAAATAAATGTTTCAAGGAATTTAAATATATTACTCATGTACGTTTTAAGGTCCATAACATTGTATGATCCATTACTCACATATGTTATTTATATCTAAAATAGTCATTGATTGTATTTATTCTTTATTGTATTTGAAGTACAAAGCTGTGTAAATATATTGGGCATTATAGAAAGTATTAGTAAAACAACCTGTTTAAACTGGAAACATATGTGTCATGGGCTTGTTTCAAACCTACAATATAACATGAGATGGAGTCCTTGAAATGTAACATGAAGAGACACTTACACAGACTATCATAACAGCGGTGATTGGAGATAGATAGTTTCTGTCTCTGTGGTCACCATTGTTTTTGGATTGTACAGTGCTTACCATCAGGTATAGGGCTATCACTTTGCTGTGCTACAATAAAAAAAAAATGATTTAAAGGATTACCTTAAGTTCATTAACCCGTTATATCACTGTGGGATAGTACTGGAACATACCAAATTTTTCCATATAAAATGTGAAGCAAATGGGTGACGAAACATCGGAGAGGTAATATAGGAACACTTTTGGTAAACGACACAATGCCAGTAAACAAATTCGAAAAATCAGATGATGTTGTGGATCTCATTCATATAAAACAAAACTATGGAGTAATAGATGGCAGATTCAGATGTTTTAGCATTTTCTTGACCTTACTATGTATAATGCTTAGATATTATACTAAAGGGTTTATAATACTGAGAATACTAAAGGCCCACTGCTGGCTTCGTTGATTTTTGAGAAGAGATTGGTATGGTGTTCTGTACAGATGCGGATAAAGGCACTCGTATAACACCAAAGAATCGAATTCGAGATTCAAACTAGGAAGCGCAAAGATCCTGCTTAATTTATGACCACAGTGGCTGTGCGCCAAGACCAACTAAGTTACTGGCCAGTATTAGTTGAAAAACGGATCTGATGCAAATTCCCTAAGTGCTCTGGAAAATCACAAACCATTTGTGAATAATGAGGAGTTACACTATGAAGTAACAACAACAAACAAAATAGTTGCTCAAAGCATTCCATACTTTGTAGTGGAGGAACATAATTCATGGCACAAACCCTTTTTATTTATTTTAAGAGGTATAAATTAAAATTTTAGAAAAATAAAAAAATATGTGTTCTTTTATTATTCAAATACTACCCTAAAACCTTTTTTTTTTACAAAAAATTTTTTTTATTGAGATTGTATCTATATCATAACTATTCTATTGCGTCATTTCTTTTTTTTCACTTTTATCTATAGTTTTTGTAATTATTTTGTCTATTTATATTGCCACCCAGTAGTTTTGAAAATAAAATGTCTCCTTAGGTTTGCCTGGAAGAGATCACTCTAAGCGATAAGGCCGTCTAACTATACACATATTGTAAACTGGTATCTAATTTTGTATACTTTCAATGTGTGTGCAATAAAGAGTTTTATTATTATTATTATTATCTGTTACACTAATTACTCATTTAATATTAGACAATAAATTGCCTTCGAATGTTTTTGTCAATAAGGAAAATGCTGATTAAGACCACACAGTCTAAACACTATGTAAGAAGATTTAAAGGACTGCATTTTTTGGTGTTATAGAGATCTTTGTTAATCGGAGTGAGAACAAAAATGAAACTGTTTTACTATTGTAATATTTATTTACTAATATATTGCCAATTTTATAAACATAAAAAAACGTAATATCAATACTTAGTGCATATACTCTGCTATCATGGTCTAGCGTGTTTTGCTGCTCGGGTAGTGTATTTTTTATGTATTTTACTCTATCTATCTATATCTTGGAATACTGTGGGATTGATTTGATTATATAAAAAGTATTTTCTAATAACTTTGCTGAATTAAGTGTTTGTTTGATGCTTGGTGGAGACTTGGAATCAGGTTAGCAGGGCAATTGTCGACAACAAGCAGGATTTTTCGTCCCTTTAATAATGCGTCCCATTTTCATAATTCAAAAATTTGACTTGTGATCCAGGCTTATTTATTAGCCTTATGGGTATATAGAGTGTTCATTGTATAGAAAATATGGCAAATCAAACAAAGTCAAGTAATTTCGACCTTTTAAGGAGTTTGTCGTTAAATCTAGTGTCATTATATATAGTTTAGTTCTGTATCCTTTTGAAATACTGAATGCCTGAACATTTAATCAAAAGTTATTGTTTTTCTATTTAGCAATTTTGAAATATAATTTATAATTCACAATTTTATATTTAATTTTTTTAAATGAATACTTGCCTAAAATATTAAATGACACTTTTTGATTTGATACCTTATTTTACGTTATTTGCATCAAAACAATGATATAAAATAAAAAAAAAATACAAATTACACAGAAAGAGAATGATATATCGTCTGTGTTCAGATATATAGATATACCAGGTCCAATAGTGATTCAATAAACAAGTATGCTAACTTTCTGTATAATCTGTCAAATAGTGTTTAGAGTTTATTGATCTCTGATACCTGTTCATTTATATAGAACAGAAGATATACATATATAACACATGATACACCAGTCACTCATCGCTCCCAAGCTAAAGCTGCAGTATTATGGGTGCAAGAAAAACAAATCTTAGTTTCCATGATGTATAATACACAACATAATTATAAATAATAAGTTTGTTACCTGTGTCTTATAATAATTGGTTTATACAAATGTTTAGATGAATAATGCAAATAGACTTCGAAATATTAAAAACTGTACATAACATGTAGGTCTCTTCAGTTGCTAAGTAGTAGATCATATTCAGGCTTTACTCCTAGAATATAAGCTTCTTGGAACTTCTTTAAAACATCCAATGGCACCAAGTACTGGCTCACTGCTGGGTCTTTCAACATCTTTTCTATATACTCCACCTTAATTAAAAAATGTTTATTTATTTGATATACAGTTTGATGTTAATAATATGTTGCCTTTAGCAGAATGCAGATAGCATTACAAAATTTAAGCAGCAAAGAGCTCTAAAACCATAGTTTTTGTTATGATGTGTGATTATGCATCAAAATTATATAGAGATTATCATTTCGTCTCATCATAAAATAATTCATACATACATATTTAGTTATTACAATTTACGAACTTATATGTTATGTTATACGCTAGCAACTGGCCGTGGCTCTGCACACATTTTTAATGTAGTAAATATTTTTGACTCCTTAATTTGTTAAAATTGGGTATATTTATGATTTCTCAAATGATTACTGATAATTTTTATAGAGTATTTGAAGCTATTATAGATTAGTAGTGGCAAGTTTGGACATCGCGTCGACCGACGTAGGTTTGAATCCATGCAATGATTTGGACCGCAACCTCTCTGCAGCCAGGTAATACTTTGTTATTAAATTAAAATTAAATAAATTAAAGCTAATTTGTTTTGTGTGTATGATGGAATACAGTTGGTTATGTGAAAGAGATCGCATATAGGGGTCACTATCTGTTAAAAATCGATTAGAAGTGATGTGGTTCATAATTAATTTTAAAAACATGTGATTTTTTTTTCGAAATTATCAATTAATAGTTAATTGATAAGCTCCTAACAAAAATGTATCCGCTCATATATAAACATATAGAATTAGGTTCTAATTGCAAACTACAGGAACGTATCTTGAAACCGGATATTAGACTATAAGGGACTTTTGTAACTAACTATTGTACTCCCAAATCAGCAGCAAGATCACTGCAACTTAGTAGCAGAAAGAAATGTAGTGTTGGGGCTTTTACACTCCAACTTTACCTTTGCAAGTCGCTTAATTGTACCATTAAAGTTTCATTCAGCATCTAATTTGAACACTGACATAGATCTTCCTTGTGCCTTTAAATACCTATTATATAATGAATAAAAATATCTTACCAGTATCTTATATTTTTGACCATCAATCTTCACCTTATCGTCGTTTTCAAATGTCCTTAGCCTTTCAAACCACGGCCAGATCATATAGTCAGCGTAACCAGGCTCACTGCCATCAAGAAAATCAGTGCCCCGGCTTTTCAATTGCTCCTGTATGAACTCAAGCGCTTTATAATACGCATTGATTTTTTCTTCTGTTATAGAGTCGGGAAATTTCAAAAGAGATATAAACATCGAATGGATCTGTAATATACAAATTGAATATTGTAAACAGTTGTTCTAGAGAATTATTATAAAACAGATGATTATACAGGCTGAAAGTTTAGACATTAGCAATATTTATGTAGGATACTCGGTACTCGATTCTCGTTCTAAATTAATTTAAAAAATGTGTTTAATATTTGACCTAATTATTTAGAAAAATACAAAAATTATACGCTACGCATCTATGTTAAAGGACAGTGTCAATGACCGTCGGGTGACTTCACTTTCGCTTGAAAGTGAACATGGGAACGGCATTAACAAACGGTTTTACTGTCCGTTTTATTATCGAAGGTTATTTTATTATTTATTAACTCCGGTCGCCCCTTGCAGCTTTCGGCACCGGTTTATTACGATTGGCTTTCTTTTTTGTTCATTAGTATTTGTTTTGATATTATTATTTTATATGTAACGACAACTATTACTGTTCTCTTCTATGATTTTTTTTATTAGTACTCGAGAGACATTTTCGATACTGCTCCATAAATTGGTTATAAAAGTTTTAAATTGTTGATTGAGTTAGGTAAATTCGATGTAAGAATCTAGAGCAAGGTAAGTATATCATAAAACTCTTACAGGTCCTGCGGCTTCCACAATAATTTTATCAAAAGCCTTTTTCACTGGATCTTTAGGTAACAAAGGCCTTTCTGGGTAGACGTCGTCTAAATATTCAACTGTTACCAAACTCTCGTAAATGGATACACCATCAGCGATCTCTATCGCGGGGACTTTTGCTGCAAAGTTAATAAACGATATAACTGGAAGATTCTCTGTTATGAAGGAGATTAGCCTCTTCAAACTTACAAAACTTGTCAGTTTCATATTAATACACATTAAAGCATAGAGAATTAGCAGCATTATCTAAATATATTTCTCGATCTTATATAAAACAAAAGTACAGTCCCGTTGACACTCAATTACATCAAAATCAATTAACGTATCGGCATAAGATTTTGACCATTCAATGCTGAATTTTTCGCAGATGGTTCTAGGCTACTTATTCATTTGACCCTTTATCATTTTTTTTCTAATTTAATGCGCAGCCAAGCGGGCGGTTTTCAGTTGAGATCTTATTAGGTACTCCCTGTATCTGCGACTCCGTCTGCGTGGAACGTGATGTAAAAAAACAGTGACTAATAAAATTATTTGAATGTATTAAGTCCATCTCCTTTTCTTTCTCCTCTCATCTACTTTTATCTCATCCTTATGTCGCGTCGTCATTAAATTACAATAACTTTTGGCAGAGTGAACCGATTTTTATGAAACCCACACTAAATATTAGTCGAGGATATGCTTTATGATTGCTTGGTGAGATTTTATCGTGAACGCAGTACTTTGGCAGTGTTGCGTGTTCAAACAGACACAGACATTTCTAATATTCGAAAATTATTAAAATGTATTTTATTACTTATTCCAAGATACCTGCAACAATTTTTTTTCACAAAAATCTAATAAGTACAGACACGTTAGATTTACATTCTTATTATTTATTAGACATAAACAGCAGTATTCTCTTAATTTTATTTAGAACCTTTAGCAGATCTACGTTAAAAATATAAATACAATTACTATCAAATGTCTTACGATGCACGACAAGATTATGAGAAAACTTGTTTACTCTAAAAATGTTCTGCAAAGTAATATCATTTAGCAGGAAAAAACAACACATCACTCAACGTGGTATGGCATTTCTTTTTTCGTATGGGACTCTTACAAGCCAGTATCAACTCTTACAGGTACGTAATAAAATTTTACCGAAAGCACTTTTGCTAGTCAACCACTCTGGTTTATCCATCAAATCGATGTTCACAACTTCGTAGTCAATTTGTTTCGCATTTAAAGCCAAGATGGTTCGCTGTGCGAATGGACAGTATCTCATATTATATACTCTTAACTTTCCATTGTACGGTGGAAGAGGATCTCCTGAAAACCATAAAACAAAATATTAATCAATTTAGAATATTACATACGGCTGTAATTTTGTCTTTGCATAATTTTAAAAGAAAAAAATAGACGAATTTGCTCATTTACAATATAATTTAAAAAGAAGCTTATCTTAATTTACGGCTTCTGGCGGTAATACTGTCGTAATCAAGTGAATATATATTTTATCAATAACGTTCTATCGGAAAGTCATTCCATATTTCATGTGAACCAGCAATCATTTTATATTAATTTGAATCGACTTTGTAATTTGATATATTTGGTACATATGATAATATGAACTGAATACAGTTACAAACTATTTTATGTTACGTATTTAAGCGTGTTTTATATTATTAGGCTAACATTTAAAAGCAATCTCAAATAGGATGACTAATGGAGAGCAACTAACGATAAAACTAAAAAAAAATTACAATTTTCCAGCTTGAGAGGTATACCGAGCAGGCATTACCTACAGCTGTACTAAACGTTTTATTGTAACTGGTTATATACAATCTCACGTCTTTTAAATGTCTCCTAAATCATTGCTTTAAAGTTTAGGAATATAATATAAATCAAAAACGAAATCTGTACATATTTAATATACATATGTACAGACATTTGCCGAGGTTCGTATATTTACTCATTAACCATAACATCTGTTAATAGCCACTGCATTATATTATTACATATTCATAAATTCTTCAAAGATATGTCACCATTTACATACTTTTAAATATATCTTCGTGTGAAATTACAATCTTAAGAAAAGTTACTATAATTAACAACGAAATACATAAAAAGTATAAATTTAAAGTATTAAAACCTTCACGATATGTTTTCATAAGTATTATAGAATACCTAAATAAACTTACCCTTTTTCAAATGTTTTGTGTTAACATTAATAGTTTTCCCTTTGATGTATGCCATACTGTGGAACGGTACACCTGTGTACGGTAGAACGTATTCCAAAACAGTCCCAACTAATCTAACTCCTTGAAAGGTCGAGTACAACATATGAACGGCCAAACTTAACGCCGAAGTTATCATACTGAATGATAAGTAGGTATTCTATAGGTATTATGATAAACAAAACAAGTTTCACTAGATTGTGAAAAACAAGTTCATGCTAACATTAAAATACGCGATAACAGATGACTAAGCTTTTTTTATTTCTGGTCATGCGTCCATACAAATAAGGTACTCTTTGTTCTACATATTTGGCCACTTACGTTACGTGCACTTACTAAACAAAGATTAGGTAATATTCAAGGGTATTTTTTTATAGTCATTTATAGCAATAATATATTTCGAATATACTAAAGTATTTATAGCAATCCGCATCACAACATTTATATGGTGAACGTGCATAGAAGCCAACTAACAATTATAATAAATTAGTTCAGGCTGAGGAATGTATACAACAAAAGAATGATAACGTTTTGTGTATATATATGTAACTAGTATCTGATATGTTACGAATTAAAATACAGTTTATTAGTTATTATATTGGTATGGTTACCACGCACCAACACAGATAAAAAAGGAGCAGTTAAACGCGTTACTTTTTTAATAGTTGTAGCAGATAGTAATCGCTGCATCGTGATATTCATTGTACAAAACAGAGTAATTTAAATATTCAATATGTAAATAACAAATAAATTTAAGGATCTTATTTCAACGCTACACATTACATGTATTAATATTTTTTAACTTTAAATAAACAGTGAAGTGAATGTGTAGTTGTCATTTAATCACACAATAATAATACTCTTAACGGAGCAATTAATTCTCTCTCTTACAGTAATATAGCACGATGATTAGAATTGAAGGTTAAGCTTTTCATCCAGTCAATATTTGAGCGACATATAGTGAATAGAAAGCATTGCAACATTGAACATAATAATCGTCACATGTAAATATAATATACTATCATTTAACACACTGTGATATAAGTGACAAGTAATGTCATATCATTGCGATATAATTATATTAAAAGTGCTGTAAACCATGCCTACCTATCCCTTAAAAATGTAAACAAATTGTAATGGATCAATAATGGCTTTTGGTCAATTTATCAAAACGTTTTACATATTTTGTCGTATTATTGTTGTTGTCGTATTATTGTATTCTTTTTAAATGAAATCATTTTATTTTTATTATTAAATTCATTTATAAAGTCACATCCTATTTCCTAACGAATAAAGTTGACATCCATCATACTCTTTGTTTCGTACCTAAGCGTAATAATACCGTATTCGTTTTTTCTTCTGTGCTGAAATATCGTGTATATTTCGTATGTATTCTAATTTTGTTCGGAAATTTTACATCCCCAATTGCATTAATATGTATTTGAGTAATCATTTCATTATTGACTTCGTTAAAAATAAACTGGTTCATGCAATCCTTTCCAGTGATTAATTATTTCGTGCAAGCTAGGAGCATGGACAATTATTGTTTATTATTCAGTTATACTGTAAAAGTTTCTGTTGACCTATGGTTGTAGGACAACAAAGAGTCGAATGTAATTTTATAAAATCATTATATAAATTTATACTTTTATATTTGACTAGCAGTACCTGCGGCTCTGCATGTTTTAGGAAGAAAGCTCCGTAATGCGGCTCGCTGGAGGAGTTGAATGGTAGAAATCGTCACGTAAGAAAAAAACGTTGTGTTCTTTTGTATCTCTCCCTTCATGCTACTTTCTTTATAGCTTGTATAATATAATTGTGTATTTGCGTGCGAGTATTTGAGTATATAGCAACGAGCACAAGCACTGCCCGTTATGGTAATTGTAACTCTAGCTTAAATAAAGTAGAGGTTAGTTGGTGGAAGAGTATAATTATTATTTAATTTATGCGCCTAGGTCGATAAAATTTGGTAAACTTGAATATTACGTTCATAAAATATACAACGCCATCCCTTACCACGCTATGAAAACTAAAATAAATCGACAAACACTTGAAAGTTACAAATAATGAAATAGCGCCATCTATCTTGTTCTACCGTAGACACAGACATTTCATCAACAGCTTTTGTTTTTATTTAGCATTTTTTTTAAGTATATAATTTTTAATACACTATTTCATGTACATAATTTTTAATAGACTGATAGTCCTTCTTATCAAATGGAACTTCTTGTTATGATTTCTTATTTTACGTTATTTGCATCGAAATCGAAAAATGATAGGAAATAAAAATATATAGATTATACACCCTGAACATAATATAGTTTAGTATAAAAAGTCCATGGATTACACAGAGAAATATTGATATTTTCCATGAAAAAACACTTGTGTAGGTATGCTAACTTTCTAGGTAATCTGTTGAGTGGTGTTAAGATTATTGATCACTGATATATCAACATCCATTTATTTATATGTCCATAGAATCGAAGATACACAGGGTACGCAAAGCACTAATAACTCCCAGTCTATCGTTTCTGTGGTATGGTTGAAAAAAATGTGGTGTGGCTGTGTCATGACACGGCCGTTTGTTGTACGTGAATACGTCTCGTAATGGGCGATATTTTCTATATAAATTACTATTATTTATGTATGTCATAATCATAAGAAGCCCTCCGGGTTTCCATGTTTTGTTTATGATGACAATTGTTCCATTTAACGGGTTCAGGAAATAAATCAACCTAACAAATAATTACTACTTACTTTATTAATATAATAAACATTACTTACTTTATTAATTATAGGTCTGTGTGATCCGCTCGGGCGCATTTACTTTTTTACGTTCTCTTCACTGCTTGACTCGGTCATATGGTATTTTATTGGTACCATTCGATTGGTTTTGAGATGCTCTCTCCAACCCTATACGATTTCTGTATTTGGATTTGGCTTATCGACGCGTATAGGCTGACATTATATATTTGTTGATATATTTTTTTCGTTTTAACACCTTATTATATACACAATCACGATTACACTAATATTTTATATATAATTGATAGACTTTAACAAGAGCTGTCGACTGGAACTTCAAAAAACGTGGTAGCTTCACCGAGTCGAAAGTTATACCAAATGGAAATCTGAAAACGCAACAGAATTACCCTAAAATAACGGCGCTTCCCCCTACACCGCGTGCGATATGTTACGGTCCTGACTTAGCGTAATGAATTCTTTGATCCTTTAGGTATTCAATGGTATAATTTCATTTTAGATGCAGCGAATAAATTCGAAACTACATTGTCAAACTGTATCCCCCGATGTTGTTATCATTAGGTTTTTTGAATTACTCCGTTATGGTAGCAAATTTAAAGACGTAATCACGTCAAAAAAAAAACAAATGTTAGTTTTAATGATGTATATTATAGATAGTAAGTTCAGTTAACTGTGTTTTACAATAACTTGCTTATAAATATAATAACGTTTACATGCATGATACAAATGGAATTCGAAATATTAAGAATTATAGATAAAAGACGTAGATTTCTTCAGTTGCTGAGTAGTAGATCATATTCAGGCTTTACTCCTAAATTATATGCTTTTTGGAATTTGTTTATAGCGTCTACTGGCAACAAATATTGGCTCACGACTGGGTCTCTCAACATCCTTTCTATGTACTCCACCTGAATCAAAATATGTTTATTTATTTGATATCATACAATTTGGTGTTCATAATATTTTGATGATTATTCCGCAAAATAGAACATTTAGGAAGTACTTAAAAACTATATTTCTTTGTTTTAAAATGTCAAAACATACATACAGTATGCAAACACTTCTGTAGCTATTAGATACCATTTAGAAATTTATATGTAGTTAACAAGTTACCGCGGGTTTTATGTAGTACTAGCTGTTTCCGCGACTTCGTCTGCGTGACATAGTTACTTTGAGCTAACGCTAACACGCAGCGAAAGCTGTCAAAAGAAACCGATTTTGAAGCATTCTTCATCAGGACTCCGCTTTCTGTTAGGCTTAGCGTGATGATATAGTTATAGATGATAGCCTATAGCCTTCTTAGACAAATGAGCTATCTAACACTGAAAGGATTTTTCAAATCGGACCAGTAGATTCCCAGATTTTTGCGTTCAACCGAACAAACAAACCCTCCAGCTTATAATATTAGTATAGATTATTTTCCACTCGCTAGTCGCTATCTTATTTTATTAAGATATTAGCAGTTTTATGATTTCTAAAATGATTATTGATATTTTTATAGACCATTAGGAGCAATTATGGTTTAGTAGTAACGTGTTGGGACTCCACCGCTTCGATTGATGTAGGTTCGAATCGCAGCAGTGAGTTGGAACTTTTAGTGTAGAAAAAATCGTGATATGAATCGTATGGGGAAACCATAGCATGTTAATAAGGCTCTTCTAAACTCATCTACCACCGTCGTCATCGACTACATACCACCCTCAAGGTGAAAAAAAAATTGTCACGAAACTACCTACAAGTACATTCTGATAGTTATACTTAAGAGCCCGTCCTCCTCTAGGTTCGAAGAGTTACAGTATGGTAGTTACTAAACTACAAAGTGGATAAAAATATATTATGGAACTTCCCATGTATAAAATCTCATGAAAATCGGTTGAGACTAAATCAAATGTTATAGTTATTTTATATAATTGATTATAAAATGTATTTATTATTTATATGTTTTATGGCCTATCAATTTCGGAATGATTTATACTACCTATGTACAGAATTTCTTTAAAATTGATTTAGATTTATAAAAATATAATTAGTAACTATATTTTTAATGGCATATAAAAGTATGATTGATTTTTATAGCCAATCAATTTCCGAATTACGTAGACATAGAATAGTTTTTTTTTACCTTTGACAAATTAAAAAAATATTGATAATTCTCACAGTCTATTTATCAATTGGGGAATAAAATAAGTTGTTAACAGTCAGACAAATTCTTTTAACATCAGTTTTGGAATAGGTAGCCTTTATAATAGTTATTCATCAAAATATTTTGGAATGTAATTGGCATCAGATGGGAAAATATATTTGGACAGGATATTGTGCTTACAGGGGATTAAGTATGCAACTGTGTTTTACCAACCGTTGGAGCCAAAATCAATAGCACGAGCATAGCTACTTTTTAGACGTAACGATGTAGCTTTGGGGCTTCCAAACACCTACTTTATAAAGATTCTACTTTTTAAATTTCGTGCAATATCCAATTTTAACACTTACGTAGAGCTCCCTTATACATTAAAATAAAATATCTATTACAAATAAATAGGATTATCTTACCAGTATCTTGTATTTTTTTCCATCAATCTTCACCTTGTCATCGTTTGCGTATGTCCTAAACCTTTCAAACCACGGCCAGATCATGTAATCAGCGTAACCAGGCTCACTGCCGTCAAGGAAATCAGTGCCTCGACTTCTCAATTGCTCCTGTATGAACTCAAGCGCTTTATAATAAGCCTTGATTTTATCTTCCGTTATAGAGTCGCGATTTTTCAAAAGGGACATGTACACCGAATCGATCTATAACACACAGATGGAAAATGGTAAACAGACATTCTGAAGGATTTTATAAGCCAGATCATTATATAAAGTAATGGTTAGGAACAAATTGTCACGGTAGTATACTTATTTATAACATATTTTAATAAATAAAAAAGCTTTAATAATAGGTCTTTACCTATGAAATTGCCGTTCTGCAGTACTGGCCATTTCAAATCAAAATATTTTTTGTTTGGCTAAGAATTCTAATTTTAAATTAACTTTATTTAAAAAAAATGGTATTCTTTTCCAAAAGTAGTCATTTGTTTATTGATTAGTGTTACATTTTCATCGCATTTCAATCTTTTTTGTCAACATGGATACGTTAAAAATTCGAGTAATTATGGAATATGAGTACCGTCGTGGCAGCAACGAGGCACAAGCGGCACGCAACATCAACGACGTTTACAGAGCTAACACTACAAACCAATGCACCACCTGTTATTGGTTTGCTCGCTTCCGTTCTGGGAATTTCGACCTGAAAAATGAACCTCGCGGTCGTCCGAAGACTTTGGTCGACAATGACGAATTAAAGGCGATTGTGGAAGCTGATGATACACAATCTACGACTGAATTAGCAGCAGCTTTCGACGTTAGTGTCAAAACAATATTGGTCCATTTGCGTCAAATTGGCAAGGTAAAAAAGCTTGACACAAATGACACAATTGACACAAATGAAGGAATTTTGAACCGCATTGTTGCCTGCG
Source organism: Antheraea yamamai (assembly GCA_036509395.1). NCBI lineage: Eukaryota > Metazoa > Arthropoda > Insecta > Lepidoptera > Saturniidae > Antheraea > Antheraea yamamai. The sequence continues at coordinate 7,129,365 of AP028434.1, read as the reverse complement.
ATGAAAAATGGATTTTGTTTGATAACCGCAAGCGCTCAGTAAGTTGGTTGGATCCTGGTTCAGTACCTAAACTATGCCCTAAACGAAAACTTACCCCTAGAAAAGTGATGGTCACTGTTTGGTGATCTAGCACCGGTGTGATTCATCACAGCTTCTTACCAAACGGGGTGAGCATTACTGCAGATGTGTACTGTGAAGAACTGAACAAAATGATGGAGAAGGTGGCACATCACCAACCAGCATTGGTCAATCGCTCGTCTCCGCTGCTCCTGCACGACAACGCGCGACCTCATACTGCACAGCAGACGATCTCCAAGTTGCAAGAACTGGGGTTGGAAGTTCTCCGTCATCGGCCCTACTCACCAGACCCTGCGTCTACAGACTACTACTTTTTCCAGAATTTGGATAACTCCTTGGCGGGAAAAAATATTCCATACCCGAGAGGCAGTACAAAATGCCTTTGAAGACTTTGTTGCCTCCCGTCCAGCTGATTTCTTTAAGAAGGGCAACAATAAACTGCCACTGCATTGGCAAAGATGCATAGATTGCATGGGTGATTATTTCGATTAATACAAATAAAAAATACATGAATAAAATTCGTTTAAATTTTTCATACAAAACGTCAATTTCATAGGTAAAGACCTAATATAATATTTGTACAATTTGTTACAATACACCACGGTTGATTAATTGTTAAACCATTCTTATATGTATGCAAAATATATTCTGAAGAACAGAAACAATTATTAGTGGACCCTCGAACACAACTAGATTATAACTAACATAATTACGTGGAAATTCTGGAAAGCTGTTAAGACCTTGCTAGGTCAATAGCGTAGTCAGTTCGAGAAAAAAAAAACTATGACTATTCCATTCCATGAATTATTTTTATTTGTACTCAAGGCAACAAATTGTCGATTCTACATCATAACCCTAATCATGCACCAAGAGATAATTGGTTACAAAAAACTTAAAAACGTTGGTTAAATTTAGTAAAATGTTCGAAAGAATTTAAAGCGAAGTATATCAAAAAACTCTTACAGGTCCTATGCTTTCGACAATAATTTTATCAAACGCTTTTTTCACTGGATCTTTCGGTAACAAAGGCCTTTCTGGGTAGGCTTCGTCCAAATATTCCGCTGTTATCAAACTCTCGTAAATGGACACGCCATCAGCGATCTCTATCGCGGGAATTTTACCTGTAAAGTTAAAATAACAATAATATAATTAGGAGAGTTTCTCGTATGAAGTTACTTATTAGATTAGATATTACACTGTTCATACGTACAAACTCTTCAGTTTCATAATATTAGTACAGATGAAAGCATAGAGAGTTATCAATATTATCTATATATATTTCTGTATATCTTATATACAAAACTTAGATAGATACTTGTGTCATGTATTTAAACTATGACTGCAGTATTATCTTCATTTGATGCAACTTAACAGGACAATCTTGCAAGTATAAATTTATTTTTTATCAAATGTTTGATGATGCATGACAACATTATGAGAAAACTTTTTACACGAAAAATGTTCTAGTAAGTACACGAAAAATCGATATTAGCTTCACTCTCTTACAAGACAGTATCAATTCTTATAGATTATTGTATATTAAAAATTTACCGAAAGCACTTTTACTAGTCAACCATTCTGGTTTATCAATCGTATCGATGTTCACAACCTCGTAATCAATTCCTTTCGCAATTAAAGCTAGGATAGTTCGTTGGGCGAATGGACAATATCGCATGCTATATACTCTTAACTTTCCATTGTATGGTGGAAGAGGGTCTCCTGAAAAACATAAAATATTAATCAGTCAAGAAACGGCTACGTACAGTATCCACTAGGTAAGTTTGCGTCGGTGGTTGGACATAGGCATTTCATTAAAACTTGTTTTCCCTGATTCCTATATGTACAAAAACAAAAAGGAACTTTAATATTTCATTTGAAAATAACATGAGCAGTAAACTCTATTAACTTCGTAAATATCGCCCAAATTCTGGCGATTGGTAACATCATAAAAAAAACTCGAATAAGCTGAATATCTGTAATACAATAATAAAATACAAATTATTTTTATTCAATTTCATTGATTCATTTGCTCTTTCGCTTTAGGAATAAATGACACGTCATATATTTTATATATACTGACAAGTGACTCGTGAAAATGATTAAATTATTTCATGGGAACTAAGTATCTTGTCTGGATTAAGTGTAGGATGACTTTTACTTTTTAAACGTAATTTTGTCTTTACTGCTTCACACCTTTATTTTAAACGAAAAAAATATGAAGGTTCGGAGGTTTGCAATAACCTTTATAAGGATTATGCTCCATCCTTACTAGTTACACTAATAGGAATAAGAAATGAAGTCAGACTGACAAAAATCATCGCTAAAGCTAAGAACCAAAGTTTTAGAGTTAGACTTAAATGCTTTAGACAAATATCCTAGTGTCTTAGTATTTTGGTCGCGAGTACCTAATAATACTACTTATTAGGTAATAGACAAGTATATTAGGAGTTTTTGGCGGGATCTTGTGTTACTTGACTCTATATTGTGTAAAATTGGTGGTGTTTTATGTAATATAGTTTGTTTGTTGTGCATAAGTGAAGTGAATGGAGCAAAATAATATCACGGAGCATGAATTCTGAGATGCCACAAAAATTCCCTGGAAAGTTGTAACAAGGGAGTCACCATCTTGTTGGAACCTTGATATTGAAATGATCGCACGACACTAACTTGTAATCATATTAACTATTCGACAATGGCAGTAATAATCTAAAAGATTGGTTGCCAAAAAACTAAAAATAAAATAAAAAGTATATTAGAAATTACTCAGGTGTTCTGGATATACGCTAGAAATTTTTTTGGTTAATCTCAGGTTGCTGGGTTACTAACGCAAAATTAAAGTTTGTAACTATCGGATATATTTTCAAGGGTCAGGCTACCAACCACGGCTTTTTCTATTTCATGTAAGCAAATGTTGCAAATACAAAATACATTACAAATTACAACTAAAACTTAAAACATTAGAAATAAAAGATAGTCCACGTAAGTTTACTATATTAATAAGCTATAGTTTTTTTTTTTTTTTTTTTTTTTTTTTTTTTTAACGTGGGGTTTCCCCCTCCCTCCCGCGTGCCCCCTGTCCCTGTGGGGCTTTTCCCCCCCTCCCCCCCCCCCCCCCCCCCCTCCCCCCCCTCTTCCCAGTGCCCCGGCGGGTCGTCCCCTCCCTCCCTTTCCTCCCTTCCCCCCCCCCCCCCCCCCCCCCCCCCGCCCCGCCGCCCCCCCCCTCCCCCCCCCCCTTCCCGCCCCCCCCCCCCCCCCCCCCCCCCCCCCCCCCCCCCCCCCCCGCCCCCCCTCGCCCCCCCGCCCCCCCCCCCCCCCCCCCCGCCCCCCCCGGCCGCGGGCGGGGGCGGCCCGCCCCCCCCCCCCCCCCCCCCCCCCCCCCCCCTCCCCCCCTCCCCCCCCCTCCCCCCCCCCCCCCCCCCCCCCCCCCCCCCCCCCCCCTTTCCCCCCTTCCCTCCCCCGCCGCGCCCCCCCCCTCCCCTCCCCCCCCCTCCCCCCCCCCCCCCCCCCCCCCCCCCCCCCCCCCCCCCCCCCCCCCCCCCCCCCCCCCCCCCCCCCCCCCCCCCCCCCCCCCCCCCCCCCCCTCGCTCTCCCTCTCCTTCCCCCTCTCCCCCCCCCCCCCCCCCGCCCGCCCCCCCCCCCCCCGCCCCCCGCCCCCGGCCCCCCCCCGACCCCCCCCCCCCCCCTCCTCCCCCCCCCCGCCCCGCCCCCCGGGGCCCCCCCCCCCCCCCCCCCCCCCCCCCCCCCCCCCCCCGGCCGGCCGCCCCGGCCGCCCCCCCCATCCCCCCCCCCCCCCCCCCCCCCCCCCCCCCCCCCCCCCCCCCCCCCCCCCCCCCCCCCCCCCCCCCCCCTCCCTCCCCTCCCCCCCCGGCCCCCCCCCCCCCCCCCCCCTCCCCCCCCCCCCCTCCCCCGCCACCGCGGCCCCTCCCCCCCCCCCCCCCCCCCGGGGGGCGGCGCCGGGGGGGGCGACCGCCCCCGCCCCCGCGCCCCGCGCCCCGCCCCCCCCCCCCCCCCCCCCCCCCCCCCCCGCTCCCTCCCCCCCCCCGCCCGCCCGGCGGCGGCGCGGGGGGCCCCCCCCCCCCCCCCCCCCCCGGCCGCCCCCCCCCCCCCCCCCCCCCTGTAGGGGCGGCGCCGCCCCCCGCCCCCCCCCCCTTTGGGGGGGGCGCCCCCGGCCGCCCCCCCCCCCCCCCCCATTCTCGCGCCCCCCCCCCCAAAAAGGGGGGCGCCCCCCCCGCGCCCCCCCAGGGGGGGGCCCGGATATTTTTTCTGGGCCCCCCCCCTCTTCCGGGCGCCCCCTCCCCCTTTTTGGGCCCCTGTGGGGGGCCCCCCCGGGGGCCCTTAAAAAAGAGGGGCCCCCTCCTTTTTAGGGCCCCCCCGGGGCCCACCCCCCTTTTTCCCCTCCCCACGAGGGTTGTGGCCCCCCGGGCCAGCCCCCCCCCCCCCCCCCCCCCCCCCCCCCGGGCTACGACTAGGGTGTCATCCGCGAAGCTATAGCCACCCTCTCCTCTCTTAAAATATCTATAAATATGTAATTAAATAAAATCAATGTATAAATATAAAGAACAATGTATATATTTTCGTATTTCTAAAAAATGACTTATTTTCAACTAACACTTGTAAATTACTGTAATTATTTTGAGGTTAGCAATCAACGTAATTTAAAATGCTATAAAAACTGCTAAAAAATAGTAGACTATTAAACTATTGGAAGAGCAGTTACCACATTTTCAATACGAATTATTAAAAATGATCATATTTAAATTAACGATTTATGGCGGTAGCATATTCGTAATCATGTATATATTGATAACATTGTATGGGAAAATAATTCCATAACTCATATACAAACAATAATCATTTCGTACTGAATTGAATCGACTGGTAGAGCCACGCTGAAGCGATTACTGGTTTCAGCATGAATGGGTCGGCTCGCCCGGAGTACTACCACCCCTCTCACAGAAACATCGACGTCAAGTAACAGTGCTTGCGTTTTTGCGTTTCGTTTAGTCAGTGAGTGCGTCGGAGGACCACATCGCCCCAAACACAGGCTGGCAACGCACTTACGACTCCCCTGGTGTTGCTAGTGTCTATGGACGGCGATGAACAATTAACATCAGGTGACCCACCTGTTCGTTTGCCTCTTATCATATTAAAGAAAAACTTTGGAATTTAACATTATATGTACTTAGTATTCAGTTATAAACTATTTTGTACGTTTTATATTATTAGATCAACAATTAACAACAATCTCCACTATTGTAGAATAACTCTGCTGAAAGTGAAGTACAACGAGAGAGCGGGCAGCAGACTTAAGTGCTACTATCGTTAAAGTCTAATAATTTTAGCAATCAATTGTCTAACTTAAGAAATTGCTAAATAAGTAGGCACTACACAATATATAAACCTTAACCTAACTAATTAACCTTAACTAGCTGTATTTGATCTGCCTCTCAATTATTGCTTCAAAGTTCCGAATTAGAAATTCATATTAAATCCACATAATTCTGTACAAATCTATTTACTGACATTATGTATCATTTTCCGAGATTTATACATCTATTCACTAACCATAATATCTGCTGATGGGCCCTACGTTACATTATCACATATTCACAGATAACTTCAAAAATGTACAAACATTTACGTATTTTTAAATATATCTCGTTGTAAATTATAATGTTAATAAAAATGTTTATAACAAAAATAATAAAAAATATATTATAATATAAATATACAATAAAAAGAAATACATCAAATTATATGTATGTAGTTCACAAGCGGTAAAAGTGAAACACTAAAAAAAAAGCGGGAAGAATATATGTCTCATTGTTCTCTAATACTCGAAGGAAAACGAGACATTGCTCCCAATTACCCGGCACAGTGTTTACCTCATCACATTTCGTCATACAAAAAGGTTGCAGATCAGACTTTTAAAGCCCTGCCATAAGAACTTCACTTAAGAAATTATAAATACTTTGTAACCCAATTTATTTTTATAGCTAATAAAAAAAATACTAACCTTTTGTCAAATGTTTAGTGTTAACGTTAATGGTTTTGCCTTTAATATATGCCATATTGCAGAACGGTACACTTGTGTACGACAGAACGTATTACAAAAGAGTCTCAACTAATCGAACTTCGAAGGTCGAGTATAACATGCGCAGTCAATGCCGAAGTTATAATACCGAATGACTAGCACCACAGAATACATTATATAGTACCACATATCCTATAGATATGATAAACTAAACAAGATTCACCGGATTATAAAATAACAAGATCATGCTTTAATTAAATACGCGATATGAAATGACTATGCTTTTCATTTCTGATCATGCACCCATACAAATAAATCAGTTTTTGTGAACGATTCACCCACTTACGTCACGTTTATTTATAGTAAAAAAAATATATTCAAGCATAGGTTTAATATTAAGCAATAATAGTATTGCTTATGTATAATAGTAATTTTATAGCAATGTATTACACAAATACGAGAATATTTATATTAAGCTGTAAACTGTCATCTACGTATATGTTAATGTTAACATTAGACGAACCAATTACTAACGACTATAATAAATTCGTTTAGGATGAGGTACAAATACAATAAAAGAATGATAAATTTTCCTGTATATATTTATCCAGTGTGTGATATATTACGAATTATAATTTATAATCCAGTTTATTATCCAGTTGGGAGGATCCTTTAGGGTTCATTGTTGGGGGGGAAACACTGATTGGTCGGCCAGGGTACCTGTAGAAACGGTTTCATCCGCTGGCCGCCCGCGGGCATAGTACAGGGGTCCAATCGTGACTAACCACCATAAGAGGCTGTCCCACCATGCCGTGCATAATCTCGGGAAGGACCGTCGTGCCGGTAGGTGACCGGACTTGGGGTCCCGGCGGCCTATACCGGGAGGGTACAGGGACCTTCAACCGTTTTCAATCAATTCAATTCATGCCGATTCAACCTGCTTCCTGCAGCAACGAAAGCTTCTCCATCTTCACGTTTCTCTCTTTTTTTCCTAATATATAATTTAACCAACATGTCAGTACACAGAATGATTGCAGGTAAAACAGCGGTGCATAACCCCAGCATCGGTTTTCCATGGAATTCACTAACATCCGTGGACTTCATGCTAATCTTAATGCTGTCCACCAACAGCTCGAAACCATCCGGCCTGCCATACTTTTCCTAACGGAGACGCAATTCCGCCGTCCAGTCGATACTTCTTATTTGCACTTCCTCGGATATCTGCTTGAGGCAAATTTTCAGGCTAAAGCTGGGATATGTGCCTTTCTTCGATCAGATGTGTGTTGTCGCCGTTTGCGCTGCATGGAGGAGTCTTCTTTCTCTGGCCTTTGGGTACGCGTAGACCTTGGTACTCAAAGCCGCATTTACGTGTGCCTATACAGATTCCATAATGAGGATGATGACACTACTCAGCTATCTGACTATCTTAGCAGGACAACAGACGATGTCCATGTGCAATTTCCGACTGCGGAAGGGGTAGTCTTGGGGGACTTTAACGCACACCACGAAATGTGGTTGGGTTCCTCCAAGACTGACCATGCAGGAGGAATAGCCTATGTATTCGCTCTTTGTCATGACCTAAAGCAATTAGTAATCCAGCCCACACGGATCCCTCACATTGTAGGTCATGCGCCCACTCTACTCGACTTAACGCTGACGAGCCATCCAACTGGATATAATATGTCAGTCGTTGCCCCCTTGGGCACATCGGACCACTGCCTGGTTGTGACATCCGTGCCACGCGCTTTACCTCCATCTAGCATTAGAATTAAGCGCAAAGTCTGACACTACTTGTCTGCAGATTGGGACGGAATACGTGATTATTTTAATAGAATACGTGAATAGAGTGAGACGGTTTTTTACGCCCGGCCAACTATATCTTCTACCTCTGGCACTACTTGTCTGCAGATTGGGACGGAATACGTTATTATTTTAATAGAATACGTGAATAGAGTGAGACGGTTTTTTACGCCCGGCCAACTATACCTGCTCTATAAGGCACAAGTTAGGCCGTGCATGGAATACTGTTCGGATCTCTGGGATGGTTCCGCCCAATACCTCCTTAATGCTCTAGACAGGTTACAGCGACGGGCTGTCCGTACTGTGAATGATGCAGACATTACCAACAACCTTGGACCACTTCAGTTACGAAGAGACATCGCCTCACTGACCGTGTTTTATCGTCTGTATCATAGCGAGTGTTCTGAAGAGTTGTTTAACCTCATCCCATCTTCTCCTTTCCACTAAAGGACAACGCGAGCGGGTACGCGTCTCCATAGATTCACAGTAGCAACCATTCCGGCAAGAACGAAGAAGTTCGAAAATTCTTATCTTTGTCGTACTGTGAAGATGTGGAATTCCCTCTCCCAGTCAGTGTGTTCCCTTTCTTTTATGACATGGAGTCTTTCAAAGGAAGCGTGAAGAGGCACATGTGCAGGTTGGCATGATAGCGACGACTACCGTTGTTATTTATGAAAAAGTAATATTAGTAATATAACAATATCAATACAGAAAGAACTTATATTTTAAAATAATCTTGTAAAAACAAGGTCAGAAGACGTTTCAAGAGTGACATTCTATTTTTAAAAACAATTTAAATATATGTCATTTTATTATATAAAATGACAGCCTCACTGACCACATCCAGATAATAGAAGTTTTAACAATTTAACACCGACAGTCGCCGTTATTTATGGACTGACTGTACTTTCCATCAGGTACCGTTCTGTCACTTTGCCGAACAAGTTTAACAGAAAAAAAAAACATTCCCATTACAATTTTTTAAACCTTAAGTAAATAGTAAAGTGAATGAGCTGTTGTCATTTAATGTAGTGTAATTAATCGTAAAATAGTATGATGATAAGAACTGAGGATTCTTATCAGCTTTTAATCCGGTCAATATGTGAATATAGCGGGTGGCAAGAAAATCAGCCTCGATGATAATAATCGTCACTTGCATGACAATATGTTTTATTTGACAAACTGTAACAAGTAATATCATATCATTGCTATACCTATCATTTTAAAAATTGTTGACTCATGATTATCTATTTACTAGAGATGCGAACCGATTACAATTACTCAAAATCGGTTTTTAATAAATAAAAAACAAGAAATTACACTATTTGTTGTAATTTAAATTTGAAACCATTTTGTTTGTATTAATAAATTCATTCATGAGTTACATTCTATGTTTCTTACCGAAATACAATACATTATCACTTTTTTCTTCCGTGTCGGAATACCGTGTGTATATTGTTAAGTGCATTACACACATCTTTTAATGTCGTAAGGAAATTTCACTTCCCGAATGACAAGCGTCGTTCGGAAATTTCACTTCCCGAATGACATGCGTTGTTCGTTGAATCTGAGTGATCAATTTAATATAGATCTTGCTAAAAACGAATCTTTTCGTGCGATTCTTTCAAACAAATTGATTGATTCGCACAAGATTTGAATCGTTTTGTCGAACGAGGAAATTCGCGATTCATGGATTTTGGTTGTAATAATAATGTAACTGTTATACAAAGAATGATAAACAATTAGAGTATCTAGTACACCAATACTGTGTATAATACACATAGCTGAGTTTCTTTGGTATATATAGTAGTATATACTTTTAATCTTAATTGTTATCGTAGTTTTTCGTTTCGATTGTTTAAAACCATCATACACTTATTTGGTAATCCAATGACTTAAGCAAACTTGTTGAACCAAACAGTTTCCAAGAAATTAGGTATTTTAGTTGAATTTCAAAGATCGAATCCAAGACCGTATCTTTCCTATTATCCTCATGAAAATAAAGGAGAGCTTCTAACGATCGTGTTATGTGATGTTCAATGGTGAATGGTAGAATACTATGTTTAAAATCGGTTTACTTTGTGTAAAACTTGTTTTTATCGGTATTTAGTATATTTATTTATGTATACTGTGCTCACCATCAGGCAAAGTACAGTCACTTTGCTGTGCTACGATAAAAAAAAAAACACTTTGTAGGCAAACTGGTTTTCATCTCTATTTATGTAATGTGCAAAATCAGATTTATAAGCCTGTAATAGTGTTGGCTCTGTAGTATTTTGTCGATAGCCCGTTCACTCACTCGTTCGTTTTTTGTAAAACTATACATTCCTTATTACCATTCTCAGAATTTAACACTTTCACAACTTTTATCCAGAGATTTGAATACAATCGCCGAGTGTATTTGTTATATACGAGAGTTGAGAAGCAAATAAATTCAAAATGTCTGAGAAGCATTTGCGAACCGGTAAGTACAGAGAAATAATTTTAAGTAAATTTAAAAGATCTGCAATAATTATAGGCAAGATTGTTATATCTAAATAGATTATTTATTCCAGGTGATGTTTTGCCCCCATATAATAGCGATAAACTTCGTCTGTTTGCTATGAGGTTTTGTCCTTATGCTGAGAGAACGGTATTAGTGTTGAATGCGAAGAACTTGCAGTATGATACAGTATTCATCAATTTGGATCAAAAACCTGAGTGGATTTTTAATTTTAGTCCCAAAGGTTAGTATTATTTAAAACTATCAGTCAGTTCAAGGAATGAGTGACAATATATATTTTATTTTTGGCAACCAATCTTTTAGTAGATTATTACTGCCATTGTCGAGTAGGTAATGATATTATAAGTAGTTTCTTGCAGTGATTGCAATGAACTACCAAGATGGTGGGTGTCTTAGATCTTTTAGAGTTTTTGTAGCAAGTCAGAATCCATGTTTAGTGATATTATTTCCCATCCACTTCAATTATGCGTAATAACCAAGTTATATTACCTAAAACACCACCGATATTACAAAATATAGAGCCAAATAACACAAGATTATGAATAAAATATAAACTCCACTACATGACATTCCAAGATCCCACCAAAAAAACCCGACAATATATATCTATGTTACAGACTTTGGCAAGTCGATAAGTAATAAAGATATAAATTATTTTGTAATTATTTTACTGGTACTAAATCTTGGATTGATTAAGATTATTTGATTTGCATGAAAAAATTATTTCAATTTATCCAATCTCAAATTTGCGAAGTATGTTTGCTTATGGTAATATGACCAACTATAGTATTACTACCAAATATTTTCTATTTTTAATGATTTATTAAACTGATTTAATAATAACCTGTAATAAGATTTCTTATGAAAAAGTTTCTGTTATACATGTTTATAAAATTTCTTATAAGGCAAGATTCTTATCAAGTGGTAAACAGTTATTTTTATGACCAGTTGTCATAGTTTTCAAATGGTAATACCATACCATGAAGTGCATAGTAATAGTTTTACAAAACTAAAAAAAGTTTTGGAAGTAAATTCTCAGTTCTCAATTTTTAGGTGCTGTGCCAGCTCTAGAGTATGAATCTGGTAAAGCTATATACGATAGTAATATCATAAATGTATACCTGGATGAGAAGTACCCTGAAGTGCCTTTACAGGCTTCAGATCCTCTCCGCAGGGCTCAGGATAAGCTATTTGTAGAGTCTTTTTCTGCAGTAAGTCTATTATATTTTAATACATAATCATAGACTAGCAAACTGGTTCTTAGTAACTTTGTGAAATTGAAAGTTGATGACTTTAAAGTGGTTGTGTTACAGCTTAGTTTGTTAAGTGTAAACAATTAATATAGGGATTTATAATGGTATATTGTTTATTTATGTATGCTTGCAGAGCTATTTTGATAATACAAACATAATTAAGAATAGATATTGCTGCATTTTAAATGTAATCAATAAAATGAATCATAAAGGTAACCTGTGACATGGAGAAGGGAATAGGACACCTTTATAACAATATAAAATATATATGCTCAGCAAAATAGACAGGCACCCTCTATCTATAAGGGATTGATTCTGTCATTTATAGTAGTGCTAGCGGGCCCGGCAGACGTTATCCCGCCCTAATAATAATAACACCTTGATAAATTATATACCGAAACCTTCCTCATACATCACTTTATCTACTGGTGAAAACTGCATGGAAATCCGTAGTTTTTGAGTTTATTGCGAACAGACAGACAGATCCAGTGGGGGACTTTGTTTCTAATATGTAATGATTGGTGAGACTTTTTTTTATATGATAGGAGGCAAACGAACAGGTGGGTCACCTGATGTTAAGTGATCACCACCGTGCATAGACACTAGCAACACCAGGGGAGTCGCAAGTGCATTGCCAGCCTGTTTTTGGGGGAGGGGAGGAGGAGAGGGAGCCGGAGGGGAGGTGGGCCTCTGGCGCTCTCTGACCGAATGGAGCGCAACAATGCAAGCACTTTTTTTACTTCACGTTGGTTTTGTGTGAGAGGGTGATACTACCCCGGGCGAGCTGACTCATTCATGCTGAAACCTGTAATAGCTTCAGCATGGCCCTACCACCTACAATTGACTTACCACATGTCAACTTCTTTTTTTTTATTAACGTGGGGAAAGCCCTTATGGATACGCCACCCTCTCGGGGTAGAGGATGGGTTATGTCTTGACTCGCACGGACTAAAACCCCACGGTGTACCATCCGACCCCCACATGTACCATCCGACCCCCACGTGTACCATCCGACCGTATTGTTGGGGCGGCAAGGGATCGATCTACGCTATTCCCCTTGAATATCCGCCCCAACGGTCCGCCCTGCGAAAGATGGCCGCCGGGCTCCGTCCTAATAGGAAGATAGACTACCGGACCCGTGCAATGTGGAGATGGGCCCCCCGAAGACTGATCTAAAGTGATTTTATGTATGCATTATGTTTGTGCATAATTATTGATTGCTATGCAATTCATTCATGAGATGGTGAACCTATTTAATTTTATAGAAGTATAGTAAATTGTATAGAAGAAAAACAAAATCAATTATCTGTATACAAAAAAAATCTTTCATTCTTTCATTAGTAAAATTGTAATGAGAGTACAGGTTATCATCCTTAATATCAGATTTTAGTGAGATTACATTAAAATGTACAAATCTCTATAGAAACTTATGTAGGTAATGAAACATGGCCTTCATAAATTTGTTTATGTAGGCCCAATCAGCATTCTATACTGCTGCATTCAATGCTCAAGCTCTCCAACCTACTACAGCAGAAACTTACCACAAAGGTCTTGAAAGTCTGCAAAAGGAACTTGAGAATCGTGGCACTAAATACCTACATGGTGATCAGCCTGGGTTGATAGATTACACGCTTTGGCCATTTTTGGAGCGTTTTGAAGCATTGCCACTGCTCGGAAAAACTGAATTTGCCATTGACAAGAACAAATACGAAACTCTGGTAAGTAGCATATTATGTATTTTTATTAAACTGTATGATTGTCAAATTGTAATGGATCAAGTTAACTGTAAGTGTGTGTAGTTTTTATAAATTATTTTAAAAAATTCTATTGAACTCATAATTACAATTAGCTCAGATTTTATTATGATCTGTATCATAAACTGTCGTAAAGAGGTCTATTAATAGATTATATCTATGTAATACATAACTATTATGTACACCTTAATAGGTACCATTAATAAGATCTGTTTTTCTTTATATATATATATATATATATATATACTAGCGGGCCCTGCGGACGATGTCCCGCTCTCATAATAAAAAATACTTTGACAAATTATATAGCTAAACCCTTCCTCGTGAATCACTTTATCTACCGGTGTAAAACGCATGAAAATCCGTTCAGTAGTTTCTGAGTTTGTCGGGAACAGATGGACAGACATACGTGGCAGAGGAATTTGTGTTATGATATGTAACGATTGTATTTACACATACGTAACACTAGCAAATGCCCACAGCTTCACATGCGTTTTCAAAGCTGTAATTATTGACAACTTTTTCATTTTATGTTATTAATATAGAGCTATATAACCTATATTTTATCGTTCCTAATAGTGAGACTATATTTTTTTTTTTTTATTTATCTTAGTCTTTGGCCTTTGTGGAAAATTCCGCAATTCTGCCAGTGTCATGTACATAAAGCTTAATTTCTACGATAATGGATCAACAAAAGATCTGAAGTTGAATAGTGAGACTAATAAATCTAGTAGGTTATCAATTTTAAAATGTCATGCCGATAATGACATTGCTTAATACCAATTTTCAGAGATGTAAAATAAAATCATAGATAAAAATGATAGATAAATCTTCATACAAAGTTTCACTCTTTTTTATCACCAAGATAGTTGAATTTTAAAAAATCCTTTCTTAGTGCTCACTTGCCCTGTAAAAGGGGCCTACCTGCATGCCCATTGTAGTAGTTTGGGATGTGTTTTGATATATATAGATAGATTACTAAGAGGATGGACTAAATAGATTGTTCAGGAAAATACCATGCACATTATATACTTACATTAATAATATATTTATTTCATTACAATTGGATCACTGCTCTCAATAATAAGATATATCTATATTGCATTAGTGTGACATACCTACTGAATCACCAAATCATAGAATTCTATAATGACGGTATAAATATAGTAAATCATCAAAGAAAACACAATTCAAGCCTAAAATACCCAAAATCAGGACATTGTGCATCAACTATTTAGAAAGGGGGGGGGCTTTGACCCCCGGTGGAGTTTTCTTTTTTGGAAAAAAAAATTTTTAAAAATTTTTCTTCCCCCTTTTTTTCTTTTTAAAAAAACAAATAAAAAAAGGTATTTAATCATTAAAGATTTAATACAAAAAATACAAACAACAAATACAAAAAACATAATTTTCACTATACTACTTCGGGTGCCGTTTTTCTGCGTGTGCCCCATCGTAAAATTTACTCTCATCATTTTTCCCTAACGCGCCAAAAGAAGTATAACTTCAATATTGCAATAGGTGCTATTGACCTCCAATATAGAAGTATTTGGATCGTTGTAGATAATTCAAGGTTAAGTAATTACCGAAAGTTAAGATTTCACAATCAAAACTTACGCAAACATCGCATTGTGCCTGTTTTGTTGGCAACATAGTCAATCCGATAAGTCACAAAGTCATCTTAGGGGCAATTCATTAATTATGTAAGAGTCCTGAGGAGCTGGCAATGGGGGTTAAAAAATCTCTGCATGCCCTTATCTTCGGGTCAGGAGGAGGGTAAAACCCATTGTTACGTAATACTAGCTATGCTCGCGACTTCGTCCGCGTGGAACCTTATGTAAGAAAAAAACAGTAATTAATAAAATAATCTGAATATATTAAGTCAATTTACTTATCTACTTTTCTCTCGTACTTAAGTCGCGTCGTCATTAAATTATGATAACTTTCGATAGAGTGAACCGATTTTAATGAAACCAAGACTAAATGTTACTCGAGGATATGCTTTATTATTTTCTGTATTAATACTATAAATGTGAATATAAGTTTGTTTGTTACCCTTTCACGTCTTAACTACTCAACCGATTATCATAAAATTTTGTACACCCATTTTCAAGGGTACAAATAAAGAAATAAGACACCGTTCATTCAGAAAAATTACTATTCCCGAGGGATAAGTCAAATCTAAATTAAAGCGATCGAGGCCATTATCATTTAATTTGTATAATTAATTCCTAAAGACTGGAAGGAACACTCCTTACTTGTTTCGTTCTTGTGTCCCTCCCAGAATTAGATCTTGAATCCGTCCTCGAAAAAAAAGCTCTAATCCTATCGTCACATTTAAAAAAAAGTATATGCAAAGAATTAATCAAATTAAAAAATGCTTTATTCAACTTAGGCCCTAAGAAGGGGCTTATGAAAATCAAAACTACCACTGGTTCGGAAAACAACACAGTCTTCGAGAACCAGAAAGAAACTCAGATCTGGTTTATCTTTTCATTGTATATATTTTTTTACAAATACATATTAGTTACAATCATCAAGACATCAACGACGTTCACACATTGATTCACTCTATTAGACATCAAAGCCTTTACGAATTTAAAACTATCTTGACTTGGTTCTTGAACATACTCTTTGGCAATTGGTATTGAAATACGGAAAAATTTTAACAAAATCAGTTTTAATAAATCTTTTTTATTTGATTAGGTAAACTATATAGAAGCAATGAAGGTGGTGCCAGCTGTAAAATCATATTGCCTCTCGGCTGAAACTCATGCTAAATTCATGGAGTCTCGTGCTAAAGGAGATGCTAACTACAACATGCTCGATACAAGCGCTGTGTGCTGCATGCGCCCGAGGAAAAAGAAGGAATAAAATAATACTGTATTCTTTAAATTTTGTTTCAATGTGATAATAATAAAGTACAACTCATAAATGAGTCTTGATTTATTTGTGTTTTTGTATACTGTTATTAGAGTGACCTAAACCTACCTTAAAAGTGGTGTGTAAAGGTGCACACACAAAAAAGGAAAATTTTTTTTGCCCTTTTTTTTTTCAAAAAATTTTTTATATACCTTTCTCTAAATTTTTTAAAAAAAAAAAAAAAACCCTTTCTTTCTTTATGGCAAACAATTTCATTAATATATTAAAAAATAAAGTTAAATTAGATAAAGTTTAAACAAAAGGATTTTATTATCATAGACATGAATACAAAAAAGATGGCGCGTAACGGAAAAATGTGACGGTAAATTTTTTCCAACGCCGATAAAGAAGTTTCACTTCAAAAATCTTTAAAATTGGTTCTTATTTGCCATATAAAAGGTAAATATGTATGTACAATATAAGTAGTGTACTATATGTTAATGCTTACCAATAACGTGGCATGTTCGTATCGTAACCGAACCTGTAAATAAATAAAGAGAAAAAGAAAATTGTGTACTTATTTCGCAACTGCAAAGCGATAGAGAAAATACCTAAATATCTGCTTCTAAATTGCAAATTCAGAATATGTACATACAACTCATAAAGTAAAATAAAATGTGTATTCTTTTTATAAACTTGCTCGTAAGGAGATTTTAATGTTTAATACATAAATATATAGAGGCAGCACTGTCGTTATACGTTTCAGATTATTTGATTATTACAAAGGGTGGCCTTATTACTCATAACAACCAAAGTTGTCCGGTGAAGCTGTTAAGGCCTTTCTAGGCCAATGGCGTAGTCAGTTCGAAAAAAAAAATGATAACAACCTTCGCCCCGTTAACTTTTGGTTGTACATGTACCAGAAAGAAGAATTCGGGGTGTTTTGGTTGTAATAAGGACAACAAAAGTAATATACATGACATAAATTATAACGTTAACAGTATAAAATATAACGTACGTATGAAACATAAGATATAGTATTAATAATGTATGGCAAATAGAATAATCAATCAATCGACGATAATAAAAAGATGGGTAGGTACTCTATTTAGCCATACGATTAAAAAAATTATATACATGACTAGGAAAAATATTTAGTAGTTCAAGTTAATTAATATTAGAAAGTAAAACGTTTCACTTGTCTAATGAAGTAGGTATGTGGGTCAATCACTTTTTTTGGTTCTCCTTTCATGTCTTCAGTAACAATGTAGAAAAGTACACTTCATAACTTTTAACGAAAACGTACTTAGGATGTTTAAAAAATTAGATCTATAACAATGATATCGTATCAATTGTTTTAATTTCAATATCAAGTAGTTTTCATGGCAAACCGGTTGATTAACACATTTTATCTAAAAATACGAGTCTCACTTTTATCTGAAGCATGTTATCATGTAATCGATTAAAAATGTTTGTTTATTTGTAAATATTTATTGTTGCGTTACCTCCAAAATCTCGGTAAATTTTATTACTTGTTCGATGTTATTACTAAAAATCAAATTAATTTTGTTCTAATTTCATGGTAGATTCAATATTGATATAATCATGAAATTTTTACTGCGTTACCTGCGGATATTTTCGGCTAAAAGGAGTGTCTTAAAAGTTGATTGTACCATAAACCTATAAATTACTCATTTTCTACACAACAAGCTCTATCTATACTACAAACATGGTCATTAGACACAAGAACGACAAGACATACATATTTTTTTTTTTTTTTTTATATAAATTTAATTTTAAATTAGTTATATTTATTTTAAATTTTAAAAAAAAAAAAAAATTGAATATCTCTATATTTATATTCGTTAATAAAAAAATATTGGTTTATTAAATTTTATTATAAGAGAAAATTTGGCTTTTACGTCAAATGACAATTACCAAATTTTTAAAACCAAATTAAACTTTTTTTTTTTTTTCATTATTAAGGCTTCACTTTTTTATTATGACATAATGTAAACTAAGAAAATATGTATGTACATACATAAATGAGTGCATACATGTCGTATGTTGGAAAATGTATCGCTTTATAATTTCTTAATAAACATTGATTTTCTTTTTTATTTATTTTTTCGTCGTTTAATAAACGCATAAAATTATTTACATATTTACTACATATGCACAAAACCAAAGCAGGTTTTTCATGCATCGGATTATCCGGATTTTCGATTATCCGAATGCCTAACGACAACAATTAGTCCGGTTAATCGAGTTTCTACTGTAACAAAGAAACTCAACATAACAGAAAAATATAATAAACTACTCTACAGCCTTTAAAAGTACTATAGAAAAGTCAAAAATCATACTTCCAATGTTGAAAAACTACTACTGAATGTAATAAATAATTATATATAAGTTTTAGTAAATTTATTGTTTATCATATTGAAATGGTGGTTTTAATTTAGAACCAAATATAAAAATAGTCGCGGTTGTGGACAAATCGTGATTAGATATCTTACTACCTACGAATTCGATGTTCAAACTTATTTCGTAATATAACTATTTACGACAGGTAGGTATACTCTTGAGCAAATGGAGAAATGGGGCTGATATGATAAGTATACTGATAAATAAAAAAAGTATTTGCTTGCACAATACACTAATTTCATACATAAAGATAAATGATGACATGTACTGCAAATATAAGTTTACGCAGATGTATAAAGTTTATTAGTCATTGTGTGTAAATTTTTATTCACAACCAGCTGATACCCGTGACTACGTCTGCTCTCTGTTGTTTATTACCTTAATAATATATTTCATGTTCAGAAGCATAAACGAGAAAAAAAACATTTTATAAAAAAAAAAATTGTAGACATTGTTATCATCTTTACTTATATCCGCACTACACCTCTTGCTTCTCTGCTCTTCTTAATGGCAAGAAAATGCACGTCGCTAAATGCATAGGGCTTAAAAGATTGTAAATAAAAAAAAATAATAACATTATACTGATTGAAATTTATAGTGATATTTTTTGAAAATAAGGAAGTAAATTTAAAATATTGATAGAAATCTAACCATGAGTTTTTACGTTATGTACGTACAACAATAGATCTCTATCATTTTATGTATATAGATAAAATGACGTACTAATTATATTATCGCATAATTTTGTTATTTCCTTAATATCAATTAAAATTGAGTGTCTTATTAGTTATTATACTCGACTCTACCAAAAGACTTGAAATAATATTCATCAAAGCTTATACTTACGGCCTTAAAGTACGTTGATCCACTTTAGGCTCAATTCAGAAAAGAAACTTAAAATTCTACCATTTACCGCAAACATCCAATGAAGTGACATCTCTACTAACATAGATCTATAACAGACGACGTAACTTTTATTTTTAAAATAATGCATATTATTTAAATGTGAATGCATATTTCGAAAAAATTAAACATTATAGCAGAAATTGCTTAGACATCGGCTTTAAATGACCAGTATTAGAATGCGTAATTTTCGCTATGTAGGGATTTTGGTATTTAATATATGAAGCCAGTACTGGTATTGGTGTGATTAGCTTTGTAATAATTAGTAAATAATCTACATTTTTCTTTATAAACACTTTATTTAGCTATTTTTGCTCTCACTTTGAAATACGTAATTTTGGGATCCTGCTATGTATATGGTAAGGGCTATAAAAGTTGTGTTACTATTCCTTTCGAAATACGCTATCGGTCTGATGGGTCTACACAGCTTCACCGGACTATATGTTACTGTCCCGGTTTCACTATTTATTTAATAGACGGTCTCTCTTTACACTCCAGGGATATAGCTAGAGTCGAATTTGAGGTTACAGATAGGGCGGAAGAAAAAAAATATCATAATTGATCTGCCCTCGTATGTCACAAACTGGTATGTTCGGAAAAGTTTGGATACCTATCGCTACATTTTTTTAAATCTCAAACTATGAACAAACAATTTAAATATAATAATTTATCAGTTTTTGGTATTTCTAAGGTAGGGCATTGCCCTACAATGACACCCCCTTCCCCCCCTCCTCCAGCTACGGCCCTGTTACACTCACTCATTTGTTTATATAAACACTCGCGATCTCGGTATACGTTGACCTGGCTTGATAAAGAAAATCCTAAAAGTTAACTGAAGCTCCACCTACCAGGACGTTTGTGAATAAATAATTCTTGAATCCACCTGAACACACAAACAATTTCATCAAAATCTGTCCAACCGTTTAGGAGGAGTTGAGTCACATACACGCTGATAGAAAAATTATATATTTAAAAGTGTTTTAAGAAGCCAAATTTTTCACTTTAACGTACGATCTTCCAGATTTTCTTTCGTGCAAATATTGTCCTGACAATTAACAACACAACAGGAAAAGAATTGACCACTTAGATGCAGCCGTTCTGAAGTGATGCGCTTATATACGCATTCGGCAATTGATTTTTATTCATATAGATTTTCTGAGCTGTTTTACATTAATGGATGATGATCACCTCCATGGAATAACAAGTTTTAAGCATTCACTATTTCATGTGTTTGTTCTCATTTACACAGCGAATTGTTCTATCGTTGAATGCAGAACAAATTGATTTAGGTTCTAAATATTTGCGTTAGCGATAAATATAAATATCTATATATAAAAAGAACTTTGGATAGGTACAATTATTTATTAAATTTCCTTTTGACGAGGTCAAAATCTTTAATATCTCTTGAAAAACTGAAACCCAAATTTTGTGATTGCAACCCAACGTCCTGAGATAGACAAGTACCATATAACCCCACTGTATACGTTAATAACAGCAAAAACTATCAAATAGTCTAGAGTAAACTTGATTCACAATTAGATTAGGTTTTTAGGTTCAATAATACATCAGAAATGTAAAATAAATTTTATATTTCATAAACATTGATATTATGTCTACACTAAGTGTCTTAAGGTCACAGCATTATGAGTAAACACTATCATCTTATGTGTTTTATAATTTGAACATTTAGGTTAATAAACTACATTATATTTTATTTAACAACAAATTTCTAATTAAAAGCCGTTACAATTTATTACTTTTAATTGAATTATAAATAAACCTTTGATAATCTCGTTTGTTATGTTGATGGAGATAGTCCTACTTAGTTTAATAAATATGGTTCTAGTAATGTCGGCTCTATTTTTTGTATTAGTATAAGCTACCTTTTTAAATTTGGATTTATAAATACCTATACTAATTTTCAGAAATTATCAGTTATATTATTAAGAATAAATTCACAAAAACTATAACATACAGTTAAACAAAATATTCTACATACACACAGATTTTTGATCAGCTTATAAAGTATTTTAATTACGGTTTAATGAGATTCCATAATTAATACAAATTTTGCAAAAACCGACTTAATTTCATTAAAGTAAAATAATATATTATAAAATACACAACTACTTATTAAATAAAATATGATCTATATTTATTGATTTTTTTTTGTTTTATTTTGAGTATACTTTGAAATTAAAGAACAATGTTATATCATATATTTATAACTTCGCGGTAGAATCACCTATTGACTTGTTAGTTATAAGATTTGACCAGTTTAAGCAAAATAAAAAAAAACGTTATGACACTATGGAATCTATAAACAAAATGAATATGTTATGTAGTCGTTAACTTTATCCATTAATATTTTCGTCCTACTGGAGATATTAGAATACTGTATTGTATGGCGCTTTAATATGGTATGTTTGTCAACAAAGAATATATTAACACTGTTGTTTTGTTGGAACATAAAAAAGTAATATTTTACAGTTATGCAACAGTACTAATATTTCTAACAAGTATTTGTGTTTTCTACACACTAATAACTATGACCTAAACAATTACATTGACAAATTAATTAACATACGGTAAATTAAAAAAATAATTACAATAATTCTCTGACTTTACAGAATGATATTATTAAAAAAACATCGTATGTTTATTTGAAAATTACAAGGGACGGATATTACATTTAATGTGAATAGAATTTGATTCAATATGAATCGAACATTCCAACTGCTCAGATATTTGGAAGTTATCTAGTTGTTCGGATCTTAGTTCGAATTACATAAATTGTTTCATTTATTCGACTATTTGACTCGACTTTCTAATCTGATTATTGGATTCATTTGCGAATAATTCGTGATTTAAAATATATGCTACAATCGTAATAAATACAGTGTACTCTTTATAACGAATTTCAAAGGACCACGCATTTTTTTTTTGTTATAAACAGTTTTCGTTGTACGGGAAGAGAACAAATAAATGCTTTTGTGGTAAACCAACCATACTGAACTAATTTCTGCGTTATACAAAGTTTTTCGTTACAACGAACAACGTTATAAAGTTGTTATAAAAACTGTACTGTTAAAATGCAGGTTATTAATTTGGTATGAAATAACAAACAGACCGGTAGTCTGCCGGAGATTGACTGATCTTTGTAGTCCTATAACTATTTATAATCAAACTTCAAAAGAGACCACGGCCCTGAACGGACACTCCTCTATGGAGTGTTATCGTAAAGAGAAGCAACTCATAAAGGTCTTTACTCAAAAAAAGCGTCTACCAAAATGAATGAAATATAAGTCCCATAAATTACTAGAATGGTACAACTGCGTGTACTGAAATATGTGGTTAAAAGTTGCCTAAGTATTCGTAAAAAGTCCTGACTATGAAAAAAATAAATTCAGTGTTTTTATTTTTTCGACTATAAATTATAAAATCATTAGCGTACTGTTTCAAATTTTACTCTGCAAGACCAAACGGTATGACATATACTTTTTAAGATTGAAAGTTTAAACAGTAGCAATATTGTAGGAAATGATAGTTTATGGTCACATTTAACACATAAAATAATAATAGAACGAGAAGCGAGTACTGAATAACCTGTGTAAATATTGCGAGTGACTAACCTTTCACACGGTATAGAACAACGATATGTATATCTATATAAACAAAATGATAGAGGTCCACCATTGAACACACGTCACTCAAAAAGTACTTGATAAATTTTGATTTTTTTTAATGGTCATTACATTTTTTTAAATTCATTACGATATCTTCATTTAATATAATGTTGTAAGAAACTACGATTTATATAAGCAGGACGGCGTTCAACGATGTTTGGGTTTGATGCCCTAGAGAAATGGAGTAAGCGGTGTAATGCTTATGTTTTTTTCCTCTGTACATATAATCTATTGTTAAGATAAAAGATGCAGACGAAACCGCGGATCTCGGCTAATAAAATATAAAATAATTGGCAAAAATCAAATTTCATTCTGTAGTTCCCACCGGTATGTTAATTATAAAATTAAGACCAGTGCATTTCTTCAAATTTCATCTTCTAGCTTCAGTTGCGTTATCTAAATTTCATACATTTTGAGGGACACTTTTTATACACAAAGATAATATTTACCTCAACACTCCATAACCAGAACAGTGCGGTCTACTTGCTAATCCTCTGAACTGTTTTGAAACGAATCGTGAGCCTTCCAGACTCTTCGACTACAATTCGACAGTACGATTACTACTGTTATGCAAACGAATTATGTATGACAATGTGGCAAGGTTCGACCTTACACAAGTTCTACCACTGATCAAACTGCAATGTCTAATCATCTACATAAAAATATTAAATAAATTGTTCATATAACGAGTTTAAAACGGATTCTAATTAATATATTAAGAAATTAAGTAATTACATCGAGTATTTTAATAAATCCAATTTAATACATAACTTAGACAATAAAATCTTAGTAAAATATCATTCACACGGTACAATACTGCTAGTTCTAAAACATGTAAACATAAATCACTCAGTAAATATATTAATCTTCTTATGACATCACACACAGATAACATCTGTCACAAAGGCATAAGTATGATATACATATATCCAATGATATCATAACTAAAAAGCTGTAGATGGAGTTTTTGGCGGGATTTTGATCTGTCATGTAGTGGATTTTATTTTTAATTCATAATCTTGTGTTACTTGACTCTATATTGTGTAAAACGTGTTTTATGTAATATAGTTTGTTTATTGTGCATAAGTGAAGTGAATGGAAAATAATACCACGGACCATGAATTCTGAGATGCCACAAAAACTCCATGAAAAGTTTTAACAAGATGGCCGCCATCTTGTTAGTTCATTGAAATTATATCAAGAAACTTGTAATATCGCTACTCACTTGACAATGGCAGTTATAGTCTACTAGAAGACTGGTTGCCAAAAATGGAATGGAAGAAGAACTTGTAATACAATTAACTACTCGACAATGGCAGTAATAAATTAAAAGATTGGTTGCCAAAAATAAAGTTAAAAGAAAAGCTGTAGATACGTTAACTACATGATGTTTTGACAAAACAAATGGCACGATAACGCACACATACGTAAAGTAATATTATACGCAACACTGATAAAATGTAGAAATAAGATGGCATATTCTCAATATCGGTGGTGAAAAAGAAATAGTTATATGTTGCTTAGATACGGGCGGGGATAAAAATAAGCTGGGTAGCCAAGTTTTAACAAGGCGCTGTCGAAGCGCTTAAGACGTATCTACAGCTTTTTAATTATAATATCATTACATATATCTGTTTGTGATGTCAAATTAAGGTCATATGACATATAAATATAAACAACACAAAGGAAGCACCAATATATTATAATTGAAAACAATTTATTTTCTATCAAATGGAAGACACTCCACTGATTAATCTTTTTAGAGATAATCTCCATTAAATAATTAATGATAATACTAAAAAATTTTTGGACATTTCAACTGAAAACAATTTGTAAAGATAAAAGATTTCCAAATAAAAAAATACATTGAAGTAATACATATATGTAATTATAGCATTAAGAATCTGATATCTGAAAATAACATTAATGAAGTCTATAATTAGTATCGAGTGCATGGAAGAGTATAAAAGCAAGATTTTTTTTTTCAATTATATAAGTGTAGGAGTAGTAAGTATAAGCGCAATTCGACAAATCAACATTTTCAAATATTTTTTACTTTTCTTTTCTTATAAAATATATTAAGTACATGATATTTTATATATTTCTTTGTACATTAATTGTAACACTAGTTACTACAGGAAGCAATTTTTTTTTAATATCTTGCATGAATTGAGTGCAACACAGTTTAACAAACCGATCAATTATTTTTATTCTACTTTATGAAATACATTAAGCGTATAATATTATTAAAAAGTTCTTTGTAAAAAACAACCATCGTAGGAGGTAAAAAGTAATGGAAGCAGAATTATAAAAAATTAATTGAGATGAGTATTATACAATAACATGAAGGGAAGAATCTACCGGAATATTTAACAAAATTATTACTTAAATTTTTAATTTGTTATGATATACAAAGCAGCATAACATATATTTGAAATAACTCGTTTTGACAAGAATATTGTGAGTGAAGAAGTGATTTAAAAATATTTAAAAAAGTTTACAAAAAATAAAACCGATTTCAAAAATGTACCAAAACACGTTCTTGACCACAGTTAAGTACCTATTTAGTCTTGGAATGTCATAAACCTACCAATATCTCAATTACTACACATTACCTATTATGAAAGTCCAATATTAATGAAATTAAAATGGGAACACTTTGAAAATAATAAAAAAAAATACTGCCAAAATGAGTAACTTCTCCTTTGAAGTCGGTTGAAAAAGACATAGACTATTACCACATATATAATATAAATTAATACAATTTAAAAACACATAAACTACATATTTTATAATATCAATTTCGATTTTAATATTTATATGGCCGTCATTATGATTTTTGTTGTCAATTTCCAATCACCAAAATTTTATTTCCATCAACTGTCAAATATCAATTTATATTTCAACCAACATACTTTGTACTATCCTAAATATTAAAGCGAAATTAAGTCCCACGTAATTCAATTACAATTGCCGAAATAATAAAGTCGATAGGAATGCATTTTAAGTACATTTTTTTGCGAGCTTATCAGTCCAATCAGGCTTGTAGAGCATCTATCTCTCTTCCACTCCATCGGCCGATGCGTCCGAATCGATATCTCCTAAAATTATCGCCCGTAAACCGACTTCACAGATAACCAATTATTCTCGTCTTTTTTTAAAATAAATAACATAACGTTATGAAAAAAAAACAACCATCATTTTTGTCAATATGCGACATCCTTTACATTCCATTTACCTGTTAAAACTTTTAAGTGTTGTGTCTATTATTTTTTATTTTTGTCAACCAATCTTCTAGATTATTACTGGCATACATTATTACAAGATACAAGTATCTTGGGTGAATGTCAATATTCTGACAAGATGGTGGCCCCTTTGTTAGAATTTTCTATGAAGTTTTTGTACCATCTCAGAATTCATGCTCCGTGTTATTGTTTCCTATCCACTTCACTTGTGCACAATAACCGAACTATACTACGTAATATACCACCAATATTACAAAATATAGAGTCAAATAACACAAGATTATAAATAAAAATTAAAATCCACTACATGACACACTAAGATCCCGCCAAAAACACTGTTGTGTTTATTGTGCAATATACATCAAATTTATGATGTGAACCGATGTTGCCAGTATTTTAATCCTAAAGTACAATGAATGCGTTTCGTATTTAAGGTGGTAAATCTATAAAAAGCCAGTATCAAGAACGGAGTCTAAACTTCAAAACCTATTTTCCCATACGTTCTTACCCAGAGTCATTACGATTATATTTGAACGGAAGCAATAATTCGAGTTCAATTTAGTATCGTTCTTATATTTCCGTTTAGTTGTTATTTTATATTTTTTTACGGCCACAAATCGAAGTTCTCAAGGACCGATGCTTAGACTAAGATTCTTTGGGAAAGTTTTGTGACTACTCATGTCATATATCTCGTTAACATTTCTAATCCATTTCCATTCTAATTGCTGAATTTGGGGTTAAATATCAGAGAGAGAGAGAAAGAGAAAGAGTTAAATGCTGTCAAAACTCATACATTTTAAATTACGAATTAGGGTTATCAGATTCTATAATGAAAAAGCCAAACTAAACCCAACAGATTTCAAAATGGCGGGTCATATTTTTAAACATCTAGTCACTTTTTTTAATTATAATTTTACATTACATAATGTATTCAGTACATGTGTGTAATTGCTTCATTCTTTCAAATGAAATCTGATATTTTTTTAAACTTACGGAGCCAACAGTCTGTTGATCAGTGTATCATAAGGTCTAAAGTCTAAAAAAAAAATATGGATATTAAACCCCTATGGTATTAGAATCCTATTAAAATGTCAAATATATATTTCTAAAACCTTATTCATGACTCGGCATATTCTACGAATTACACTGTCATCAACTTAATGAGAACCATACAGACCAGATACGAACGTTAGAACCAAACATATTCGGATGAATCTAAAAAAGTGTAACAAATGTTTTTCGAAGCTATTATGTAGTTATATAATACTAGCTTTTGCCCGCAGGTTCGCGTTAACGTATATTGGATTCATCCTTCGGAAATAGTACTTTATTTTTTATCTTTATCGATCCTTATCTGTACCCCAGACAACGTGTGACCAAAATTTATTTTGCTAGGTTGAGTGGTTAAGACATTAAAGCATAAACCAACAAACAAACACACATTCGCATTTATAATATTAGTTAAAATGTTACCAGGCTTCGGCTACGTGAATAACTAGGTAAAGCTATTAAAAAATATTTAGTGACAACTTGAAATTTTAATTTTGTGCTATATCACTCATAAGATTTATTTAAATTAGTTTTTTTATTACTATCTTCTGCTTCATTTGCATTAATTTGACATTTGAATTCGACATATTCACACTAAAATATTAAGGTATCATCATTTCAAATTGTAAAAAAAGTTAGTACTCCGGTCACCAATGACCACCATAGCCGTTCATATATGACCAACGCGGCAGTCACAGTGTTAATGAAAATTAAAAAGGCAACATTTATTCACAATTCTATCGACATTTGACGATGTAGGCACATTTCGAATCCGACATATTCACACTTAATTATTACGGTAATCGAACAATAAAATAACCTATATACTAAAACGATGCTCACGATAACGGACCAGCTACGTTTTCTTCTTAAATATGTTCTGTAAATTCATATTGGTTTTGGACTGTTGGAATATTTGTGTGACCCGCCTGCCCACCTCGTGTGCGGCGTGAAGGTTCGTCGCGGTTCGCTGAGGCGGCTCCCGCGATATATCCGGTACATTCGCACCGGTTATTGTATGAAGTAAAGCTTCTATTGCTGGTTTGTACTGGACTAATGAGGGCGCTTGGACGCTTTCCTCCAATTTTCTATGAATAAAATACTTATCTATGAAATTAAATAAGAATATGAGCATATTAGATGTGTCTTAAACTAGTTTTTGCTTGCGGCTCCGCTCGGAACTAGTTTTTGCTGGCGGCTAGCTCGAAACTAGTTTTTGCTCCCGGCTCCGCTCGCGTTAAATATAGGTTTGATGAGCCAAATCTAGACTTAGGAATTAAAACCTAATGAACAGTACTTTTTCCTGGACGAAATGTACCCTATGTCCCTTTTTGTACGTACACCTGGGCAATGTGTATAAAGAATTCATGATGAACGGTAGATTACTTAAGACGTGAAAGAGTAACAAACAAAGAAACAAGCAAACACATTGCCAATATATTTTAAAAACGAATATTAAATATGAATCATTCCTGTTTTTGTGTATATAAATAATATTACTAGCAGTAGCCGATTAATAAAACAAAACAAACAAATAATTAGCGGACAACAGACAAAACGGCAATTATAGCGTGCCGCTACACTATAGCGGTCGAAAATCAACCATATAAGTGGTACAAAGTTTTTTCTTCACGTGCCAATACACGTATATATATATTTATTATCTAGATTTTTTTGTTATTTTTTTTCTCAAGTGGTAAAAACTATACTGAGTATGGTACATATATTGTATAGTAGGTTTTGCTCGCGTAAATATAGATTTAATCTATTTCCAGGGAACAGTACATCTTTTCCGGATGAAAAGTACGCCTTTAAGAAAAATAAATGTAGTTTGTAGACTAGAAAAAAATCCGACGTAATTTTATTATTATTTTCCCTATGTCTATTTTAGTGCTTATTAAATGCATTTTATATTAAAAAAAATATTACCTTAAAGCAGGTAATAATGCAGGGTGATGCCGGGAGTGATGGACGGCTAATTGCAGGCCTGGGGAGAGAGCGGCTACCCACTCACTGGATACACCACTGTGATGACACAGAGTGCACAGTGACGTCACCGCTGCAACATACAAACAAAATCTATACATATAATAAGAATGGAAATCTAACGTGTCTATATTTTAAAGATTTTTGTAAAAAAAAATGTTGCAGGTGTCTGGGAAGAATAATAAAATATATTTCAATCAATTTTAGAAATGTCTGTTTGAATGAATATGCATCCCTGCTAAAATACTGTGTTCATGATAAAACCTCTTCAAGAAAATCATAAAGCTTATCTTCAAGTAACATATAGTCTTTGTTTTATTAAAATCGGTTCGATACTATACTTATTATTATACTTTTAATGACAACACGACTTAAGTACTTAAATTAAAGATAAAAAGCGAGAGAAAGGTAGATAAGTAAATGTACTTAACTGGACTTGACTTAACATACATTCAGATGTCTTTGTTAATCGCTGTTTTTTTACATAATGTTTCACGTGGACGAAGTCACGGGCACAGCTAGTCACTCAATAAAAATCTTTAAATATCGTTTCGATGATAATTTTGTATAAAATCACAAATACTTTGGTAATATGTATATTCGATTTCACTTTAAATATACCAATAACAATAATCATACAAATATAGAAAAACTATATATAATCATCACCATCTTCTTACCCTTATTCCACCTAAGTAGGGTCGGCACAATCCGTGCCATTACAAGAAAGTTAAATACGCATTGAACTCTTAGTTAAAAAAAAGTTTCATCAGAAAAGACTATCTTACCCTTGTTTACAGATAGACATTATTTAAATTTAAATATACTCTGACACTTGTCTAAGTTGACAATTCTTATGTTATTGTTGTGATTTATTGCTTTTCTATCTGCCGGCGAAAGACGTTTCGTAATAAATTATGAATTTCCTGGGTATAATTAATTTCCAAGAAATAAATAAATTACACAATTTTAGAGATTTACGGGTAAATCATAACTACTACTATGTGACACTATTGACATTTGACAATGTATTTGACAATTTATTAATCTGACAGTATATTGTAATGCCACCTCACGCACTTTGACGTATTATATTAATCTCATAAATTGCTTATTTTAATAATTACATCATTTTCTTTCAACTAAAATGTCACAATAATGATAACCGATTTAACTTAAAATCAGTAACTTTTTTTAATGAAGATCTCAACAAAAATATTTCTAATGAATTGAAATTTTACGCAAAATATCTGTATGTAATGGAACGTGTTTGAATGATGAGATTGAAATGAACGAATATTATTCAGAGTTGCTTGCTTTACTTAAACCAGATGTTTAGCTAGAGACCGCTTAGACACTCTTTTGTAATAAAGTATTTTAAAGATATTTTCAACTACGTTTTAAATTTTAGGCATTGCTTAGTAAAACTCTTGTTAAACCAGTGTTCATTTTTGTTTTTGTATTAAGACCATATGTTTTACTTTTCCACTCTCCTCTTTTAAATGTCACACAATCCATCCACACCTTTTTCGGTCTTCCTTTATCGGTATCACTTCACCTTTATAAGATAAAAATAACAAACCTTTGTCAGAGACTGCGTGGCTGTCAGCGGTGGGGAGTACAAGCAGAGTGAGTGCCTCAGCTGCCCGAGCACCTTCCTTGAGGCTAAGTGTCCGAGTGCCTCCCAGCAAATCCTCAACAGGCGGCCAACACTCACTCTCGCATTCTAACCCACGGATCAAACAAGTCCGAGTCAAACTGCCCCATGATGTTATCGCTACTTCCCGTACGGACCTATTAATTTGTAATAACTATCGTTAATAAGTTTTTGGCGGGATCTTAGTGTCTCATGTAGTGGCTTTCTAGACCAAGGGTTTTAACCCAGTTCCAGATGACCGAGAAAGTTCAAATTTGGCATCCAAGTAGGCAGTTGGCTGTATAAAGTGGAAAATTTAAATTAAATTTTTAAGCTTGAAATACATAACTACGATTAAACTACATTCTCGAGCTTGCCTTGGGTAAGTATATTTTTGCGTTTTGCCGTGCTATTGTTGCTTCCTTAAAAATCTGCCTCTTTTCTGCAGGCTTGCGTTTCAAAAACAACTATACCCCCCTTCTTGCCTACACACCAAAACAAATTTTGAACTTATTTTAAATCAGATATATGATTACATCAAAATGAGCAAACTACGGTGATTGAATCAAGTCAAATCATTACCAAATTATGTATGTATTAGTAACTCACATATCATCATCATGTAAAAGAGCCATAACCGCTGGTAATAATTGTCTTTCAATGCATTTTTCACTTATTTCAACAATATTC
The DNA here is from genome assembly GCA_036509395.1 of Antheraea yamamai. Lineage (NCBI taxonomy): Eukaryota > Metazoa > Arthropoda > Insecta > Lepidoptera > Saturniidae > Antheraea > Antheraea yamamai. The sequence continues at coordinate 7,097,464 of AP028434.1, read as the reverse complement.
AATAATTCAGTGATCAGTGTCCCGATGTAAATACGAATCGAACTGCCATTTGTACTTTCGCAACTGCTCGCCGCCACTGAAATTCATGATATCAAACATAATTATATGAACATATAAGTACAAAAGTCATTAAAATCTCTTATATTAGTTATTCTTTGGAAATTAAATACATTTTAAATTATAAGAATTTTTGCATATACGAAATCTAAGTGATATTCATAATATTTATAACGAATAATTTTGTTTACAAAATTTGATAAGAACCTGTTGAAAAATTAAAGAAATATTTTTAATGATTTCAATAAAATATTTTTGACAATACTACCTTATCAATTGAAGAATTATATATAAATTTCTTGTATGCAAAATTTCATGAAAAGCGTCAAGCCCTTTTTTAGACATACATAAAAACACGTAACGTCACAGTTGCGATCACAGAGTACCTTATATTAAAGTTGTTGTGATCAGTGGCCTTTATAAGAATTATAGGTTACAACCTTCGATCAGCAACAACTAGATAAAGGGTCACGTACAAAATCGAAGCTAAAAGCTGTCCGCGTAAATATATACTTATGTAGCTATTTGTTTACTAAGAAAGGGAGATAAAAAGTTTTAAACAGTTTTAAGTTCAACCTAATTACAACCATGACACCTAATAATAAAGTCACAAATGTTCAAAATATTATTTAATACTTACGATAAAACGAGCAAAGCAATAAATTACTTCCGTCACTTACAAATGAAAAAACAACATAAACAACATTTAGTGTGAATTCAACCTTAACACGCAATGAATAAAGTACTTTTTCCCGTTATTGTACGAGTTTGTGCGTGGTTGGCGAGCCTTGACCAAACATTTGTACCACAGGTTTAAAATCGGTAATTTTGTTCAAAATTTGATATTATTTGTTAGTTTAAAGCTTAAATTATTCAACATGTATTTAGCGAAAGTAAGATACTCCGGCCGTTAAATTGCTTTTTCGGGTATTATTTTTGCATCTTTTGAATACACTGCAACTAAACAAAATAAAAGCTCACATTTCAAGTGAGCTGATATTTACCGAGACGTATTTTTCGCGCCGGCCCGATATCTAGTTATTGTTGATCGAAGGTTACAACATTTCGAAAAAAAATATGTATAGACACAACTAAAAATTCTTAATATAAGATTACAAATAAATCGGTCCAAAAGCCTATCGATTAATAAAATAGAGATATACTGTGTACGAGCAATAACACCTATTTACGTAGTAAGCATTATATATTTTTATAAGTATTAAATTTTTAATAAAAATAAAGTAATGAACATCAATTAACATAACATTGTCTGACACTCTCTACTTAGTGTAATTGCTTTGGAATTGTTTTATTTATTTTTTCACGATAAAGAAATACACCATTGAAACGTAGATGCCGTCGTAGCATGGTCCTATTTAATTAAATGTTCGTATAACAGTTTACACATCGATATTATGGCATCAAGAGAGTAACACTTACATTCTCTAAGATGTTGAAGATAAAAATCGAGCGTCTCCGGTTTGTAATTAGACACCCATTTAAGTGGTATCGAAAAAAGTTTTACTGGAAGACCCCGAATACTGCTGTACATCACCCATCTAAAAATAAAATATATTATTTGATGTCAATGAGAATTAGATCACCTATATAGGCGAAGCGAACATGTTATATAGTGTTTTCACTGAGTAGATACGAACAGATTCGCCTTTCTAGAGGACTCCGCACTTAGCAGAACAGTAAAATATATGTGCTAAATCCAGTTGAACAGCCTTTTATATGTGTTATATGTAAGCAAATGGTATAGGGTCCGCATTTCTAGAAAGCCGCTCCTAGCAGAGAAGTAACATGTGTGAGGGGAATACAGTTGAGCGGTCTATTATTTATTTTATATAAGCATATGCTATAGGCCTCGCCTTTCTGAAGGATCCTGCAACTAACAGAGAAGTAACATATGTGAGGGAAATGCAAATGACCGATCTATTATTTATTTTATATAAACAAATGCTATAGGGCTCGCAATTTGAGTGTCCAGCGCCTAGCAAAACAGTATAATATAGATGGGAGAACCAGATTAGTGAATTTTTAACTGTGTTATAGAAGAAAACGTTATTTGTAACCACACTTATTAATGAAATAAAATATGTGTAGGAGAGTCAGGTGGGAGCCTTTTTTTCAATTATTTATCAAAACTAGCTGTACCTGCAGCTCCGCACGTATTTTTTTAAATTGTATTAAAGAAATACAAAATTGTGAGACCATGTACAATTATAGAAACGCTCTTTAAAAACAATTGTAAGTACGACACACACGCCACTTACAGTAACATGTAACGTATACATTAAATATAAATTAAGTAGAAAGCGCAGTAATTAAAACAAAATGACCAAAAACACATTATAATTCAAATTACATACATATATACAAATATATGAATTTCAATCTGTATTTATTCTTGGAGTTCAGTATAGCGTACGCCTGACGGACATGTCTACAGTGAACAACATATTTTTGATAAATTTTATGCGGACAAAATCGCGGGTAACAGCTAGTCTAAAATAGAATAACTTAAATTACTTCCTATAGGCCATATATAGGCCAGCTATTTGCCGGTGAAAGTCCCGTAAAAGTCGGTCCAACCGTTTTGGATATAGCACTGCAGCGAAACCACGGTTGACAGCTAGTCTACATTAAAATAAACTAAATTACTTGTTATGATGACCGCTATCTACCAGCGAAATTCCCGTGAAAATCGATCCAACCGTTTTGGAGATAGCATTGCGGACGAAGCCGCGGTTAATAGCTAGTCTAATTTAGAGTAGCCTAAGTAACCCACCGTAACTTCAGCTATTTGCTAGTGAAATTCTCGTCAAAATCGGTCCAGCCGTTTCGGAGATTACCCGGAACACACAGACAGACCGACAAAAACTTAAAAATTGCATTTATGTTATCAGTAGCGTGTATACTCTCAAGCCCAATAAGCAAAAAAAAAATTTTTGATATTACTTACAGACACTTCATTTTTATTATATGTATAGAAGAAGATTAATTACTCTCCTATTTAACTATCACTTAAAACCTAAGAGCACCTAGCAATATTTGCTGCGCTCTGAATCTGATGGCAAATATTACTATTTAGTCCTAGTCAGAGTACGCTGATGACTATTAACAGCTTTCATCTGTGTGCCAGCCAGTGTTCAAAGCGTCGTCTTATAGATAAGCAAACAACAAAATTTAACGAATATAACTGCTTAGAATTAACCCTAATTCCTGCTGAACCTAAAGTATGGTTAGAACTTCGTATAAGTTGTTAATATAATTTGAATACTAAGGCCAATATAATATAATATTAACAGTGCATATATTCAAATCTATTAAATAAAGATGCAGTAGCTCTAAAATTATCAATTAGACGCCTTAAAGTGGCTGATGTATCAAAACTATTCGATATATCAAACAGTATTCACTATTTTGTGAAGTAAACAATATCCATGTACCGATGTTTTTCCATCCGATATATCGAATGAATCAATCGAGATATTTATGATTCATTTATTCCTACAGTAGTAGGTATGTAATATCTTGGGAATCTGTAAACATTTGACATTGTGGTAATACTTACCTTAGCCATAGATATTTAAAAATACATTTTCAATACCACAGAAAACTTTCAACAAACGCAAATGTTACTATAGATAAATACTGCACACTGTAGACATGCCGCCGCGTAAATCATAAACGCAATAAAGAACATGTTAACGATTTCGAGAAAAATGCGATCAAATTTGGAATTGTATTTGTGGTTACCTGCAATTTGTTATGCAAAGATTAGTAAATATATATATATATATGTATATATATCGGCTGAGTACCTTAAGTGCTCGCCTTAGTAGTCCGGTGAAGCTGTTAATACTTTCCTAGGTCAATAGCGTAATCAATTCGAGACTAATCTTTACGTAACGAATTGCAGGTAACCACAAATAAGAATTTTAAGTTATACAGCATTTTTCGCGAAACCGTTAACACGTTCTTTACTGCGTTTATGATTTGCGAGGCAGTATGAATCATATCAATGCATAATAGCATTCCGATCATAACATTAATCTTAAAATATTAGCTAAAAAAATTATTGATTAAAAATCGATTAAAATTGGTTACTACTGAAATCACTGAAAGTTGTTTTTTAAACTTTTAAAATCGTACTTACTTTTGCAAAAACTCTCCATGTTGTGTTCTGTCCTCTAAGGCTGGTAACACAGTAACTAAATATATTCCAACAACTACTGTACTTTCAACGGTCACTGTATGCAACTTCTCCATTTTCTGTTCAAGTTCCATAACAATATCGACAAATATAGGTTTCAATATATAAACAGTGAAGTTAACATTGAAATTTTCTATGTAACTAGTGAATAACGTTATAAGAAGTTCATAAACCGAGTGGTGATTCAGAACTTTTGAGTTTGTTGCCGCTTCTAATATTTTTTTGATGCTGCAACATGAAAAAAAAACACTACTTAAGCTATACGAGTACATTTAAAAAATATATTTCTTTTTTTATCTTGCTTGCGTTCTTAAACTATTTATCCGACTATTTATTATTACTGCCATTGTCGAGTACGTAAAAGTATTTTGTAACAAGTATCTTCTGATAATTTCAATGTTTTAACAATTTGGTGGTCTCCCCTTGTTAGAACTTTCCAGGCAGTTTTGTGACGTCTCAGAATTCATACTCCGTGGTATTATTTTCCATCCATTTCTCTTGTGCACAATAACCGAACAATATTATGTAAAATGCCACCGATATTACAAAATATAGATTTAAATAGCGCATGATTATGAATAAAATATAAAAGCCATTACATGACAGACTAAAATCCCGCCAAAAACTCCTAGAGAGTTCTTATTCAAATATTCATTTGTCTCTGAACTAGTGCAACCATTTTACAATAGATGGCGCCCGAGAAGTTTCAATTTTTCGATTCTAACGAAAAAAATATTTTATTATTATTATGTTTGTTTGAATTTTTATACACCCTTCAGGCTTAAACAGGTGGTTAGATAGTAATGGAATTATACAATTAATTTCGCAACGGTTCATATTAATCTTCTATATTTAACCCATACATCATTTTTTTCATTTATTTGTTATTAATTAATAATAGGTTATTTATAACACTATTTTGATCAAACTTGTATTAGTCCTTATACAATTAAATATTTTAATTACTTTGAGCATAATAATTGAAAGAATATTTTTGAAGATATCACAGATTTACAAATACGATCTACAATTATTTTAAAATTTTTAATAAAAAAAAATCGTGTGAATATACTTATCTAGCTTTTATGACTCTTATAAACTGTAAGTATCAAAGCTCTAAAAATTGTATCTAAATAGTTTAGACAATTATGACGTCACACACTGAGTCATAATCGTAAATAAAAAAATAATACTCACAAGTCTATAAGCCATGATAACTCTGTCCATCTGACGTCGGGTTTCTCTTTGAGGATATTGTCCATAGCGATTAAAAGCACTCTCATATCGACACCGTCGGTAACATAGCATTGTAAATCTATAAAGTTATCCTGATCCTCCAATGGCACCTCGTGTAATTTAATCGTTTCCATATCACAGTTTCTCGAGGTAACGTCCCTAACTATTTGTACATTCACTACGTAAGCTATCTGCCCTAGAACTAACACTTTTAATACTTCCAAATATAAAACTACAGTTTTCCATTCACCATCGACGCAAGCTTTAGTGAGATTCTTAAGAATTTTCACGCATAAATCTGTGGCGAATTTTCCTAAAAAAATGAAAAAAAAAATATTATCAGCGCTAATCCAATATTAAACACGAATTTCGAGACGAAAGAGTTGTTCCCAAATATAACTTTAAAGTATGTACTTGAAAAATTCCCCCCATTTTCTTAAAATGCGAACAAAAAAGTATAAATATGGAAGTGTCTGTTTTTTTTAAAGGCGAACTATAAAATGTAAATTTACTAAAGTCCCCGTTTCTTTTTATGGCTAAACATAAAATAATACTTGGATAAGTGCCCTTTTTTTAAGACCACAAAATGCAGATTTACCATATCCAATTTTTTTAAGACGAACCATACAATGTAGGATATTCGAAAAAGTGCCCTTTTTTTAAAGGCACAACCATCATAAAATTGCAAAATACCCACTTTTTTTTCGAGGTAAACCACAAAATGTAGCCTTGATAAAGTCCATTTTTTTAAAAGGGCCAATTATAACACGTTTTTATATACTTACTAATACTTGTTCCTTTTTTCATTATCCTAAAATCTCTTGGTTCATTATTTTCAGAAAAACAAAATTTATTTAGAATATAGTTTCAAAACAAATACAGTGATATCAAAAGCGCGTGATTTTTTAATGTCCCTTCGTTTCAGTTCAGTTAATTGACTGAATTAAAAAAAAAAACGAAGGCTCAGATAATTACCTGCGGTTAAAGCACTCCTGGTTAAAATCGGTAGGAATTTATTAACAGTGTCTTTCACGAGCTTGTCAATGGGATCTTTTAAGAAATTGAACATAAGATTTTCCAGTTGCGAGTATTTATGTTCCGCTACAGGACATATCAGACAGGCGGATTTCAACCCGAGACATCTGATCTCAGGTTCATTGGATTCGCTCATCAAAACAACTAAACTGAGAAGTAGAGAAGTGCAGAGCTCTATAGGTACGTAGGGCGAAATCGCTACACATATTTGGCTTGCGAATATTCTTCGCTCCGTCGACCTTGAAGCAAGAAGCTCTGCTATTGACGACAACACTTCTCCACTCCCTCCCCATTTTACTATGAAACATGCAGCTGAAAATTCAATAAAAGAATATACTTTTATAAGGTAGATCAATGATATAATAACAAAAAAGCTATGGATACGTCATAAGAGCTTCGGCAGCGCCTTGTTAAAACTTGGCTAGCTAGCTTATTTTTGACGACTGCCCCGTCAATCCGCCCATTTCTAAGGAACATGTAACTATTTATTTTTCACCAGCGATATTGAGAATATGCCATCTAAGTTCCATATTTTATCTAAGACAGTGTGGCGTTACAATATTACTTTACGTATGTGTGCGTTTTCGTGCCATTCGTTTTATCAAAATATAATGTAGGAAATGTATCTACACCGATTTACTTATAATATAATGAAGATACTAATATAATACATGTCTACCCAAATTGAGGATATTATAAAATTGGATTTTCCTTCCATATGACACACATATTAACTGGACATTTGTATAGTAGGCAATACCTTAATCATTTTAAGATTATCAACGATAACACCTTTTTTTTATTAACGTGGGGAAATCCGTAACGGATATGCCACCCTCCCGGGGAGGAGAGTGGGTTATGTCCGAGTCGCAGACTAAAACCCAACGGTATACACTCTACTGCCGTAATGGAGTGACACGGGCTCGTGCTAGCTAGCAACACATGTCACCCCGGCATTAACGATAACACCTATTCCTGCGATAACACGTCTGCGCAAAACTTTGAACATTTGCTTCAAGAATGCCCCAGGTTTAATACGAAGAGACTAGGGCATATCTTGCGACAATCTTTCTTTACGTCCATTCGATGTTTTGGACTTCATGAAGTAGGAGTTTGCTATCAAATGGTTTGATTATTTTTGTCAAGCATATGATCATTAATCTCATTAAAGTCATTTAACGGACTTTGAAATTGCTACGATTCTCTAATTTGCATTTAACTAATAACTGATAAATCTTTGTGACTTTTTATATAATGTACATGCAACGCGTCAAGGGAAAGAGGAGTGACTCGTATTAAATTGCGATCACCCTTTTATATCGCTAAATGCCAAATATCTTTATGTGAAACTATCAAAATTGAAGATAAAAAAATAAAAAGGTTTCGTTCGTTAAGTGAAGGTCTAAAGAATAACAGGATTTGAAATCCAAGAGTGACCCTAAGATTTTTTATAGGCTATATATTATACTAATAATAACGGGCCCAGCACACGTCTTCCCTGAAAATAATTCTAGAATCAAATCGCAACGCCACCTACTGGGTCCAATTATGAATTGAAGTGAACACAAAAAAAATTTCATCAAAATCAATCCATTTGTTTAGGAGGAATTCAGTCACATACACACGTACAGAATAATTATATATATATAACTAGCGGTCCCGGCAGACGTTGTCCCGCCCTGATTATAAAAAAATCCTAGACAAATTATATACCAAAACGTTCCTCATGAATCACTTTATCCACTGGTGAAAACCGCTTGAAAATCCGTTCAGTAGTTTTTGAGTTTATCGCGAACAGACAGACAGACAGACGCGGTAGGGGACTTTTTTTTATACTATATAATGAAGATGAGATAACTATAAAGAGAGCAGATTTAAGTTTATTTATATAAGGAAAGTAAATTTCGGAATCACTGCACCAATTTGCTTAATTCTATTTGAAAAGTACACTATACCAGGTGGACATAACCTGCATTCAATTGTCAACCGAGGAACTCTTTTATAATTCTTTTTATTGTTTCAGTTACTAGTATTTCGCTCTCTCTCTCTCTATTATTAGTTTCAGATGTAACATTGTCAGGTACACTCGGACTAAGAAAACCAAAGGTTTTTTCTGTCTCAGTGCAACATGGTAACGGCTAATCTATTCCAAACGGAAGTCCAAAGTAACATCCACTATAATACTTAATGATGGATCTCTGCAAAGTAACACCGTCTTCAATAAAATATCTGATAGTAAAAAAAAACAAACTTACCTTCACATATAGCCCTGGTGTCCGGTGGGTCAGGCTTCTTAACCAATGTAAGGAGAGAGTGCAGAGTACGTGCACGACGAGAATCTCCAGCTGGGAGGAGAGCTACACTAGCTGCTAACAGAGCCACAGCTTCACAACGACGAGCCACGAGCATGTGAGGGATTATCTACATCATAAAACAAAACCAGTTGACGTAGATCATCTAAACAATGATATCATAACTAAAGATACGTTACCAACATTATATTTTGATATAACAAATGGCACTATAACGCACACATACGTACAGAAATATTGTGACGACAAACTGTCTTAAATAAAACGCGGAAATAAGATGACATATTCTCAATATCGGTAGTGAAAAAGAAATAGTTATATGGTACTTAGATACTGGCGGGGGCAGTCGTCAAAAATAAGCTAACTAGCGAAGTTTTAACAAGGCGCTGTCAAAGCGCTTATGACGTATCTATATAGTTATAATATCATTGCATATAAACAGTTAGAAACCAATATTCTCAATAGTTATTTTTATTTAGCGAGCGGATGGTTAATCTATTATCCCAAGATATGGGATAGTACGCTAGTTCGTCTATAACCTCCACGCCCGATAAAAGGCCATTACAGAACGTTAAGAAGTTTTTGACGGGATCTTTAATAGTCTGTCATATAGTGTATATTATATTTTTCAACACACTTGCTTATAAAGTGGCTCTAATATCACCGCAATTAGGCACATAATGACACCTGTAATCAAACTGTGACTTTTTCATTGCTATTATTCACAAGTGAGTTATAGAGCAAGTACATCCAATGATTGGATTTCACCTACCTACACGAATAATGAACCATCTCAAATAACAATAGAACATGAAAGTATTTCAATAAATAATCTATCTGATAAAACCGCCATGTCATCAAAAACAGTTAATTATAATTTTACTAACTGCACATTTACTAATTGTTTCTCTAAATAAACTTTTTATGTACTAAATAAAATGATTTTTTATTATTATTTTCCACAAGTGTGTTGAAATATATTTTATTTATAATCTTATGTTATTTGACTCCATATCAAATAATATTGGCGGTGTTTTACGTAATATAATTTGACTATTGTGCAATAGTGAAGTGGATGGGAAATAATACCGTAGAGCATTGATTCTGTGAAGCCACAAAGACTCCCTGGAGAGTTCTAATAAGAGACCCACCATTTTGTTAGAACACTGAAATAATCGCAAGAAACTAGTAATATTATTACTTAGTCGACAATTTCAGTAAAAATCTACTAGAAAATTGGTTGCCAAAAAAAAATAAGAATACATTAAGCTACGACGCCCATTTTTAAATGGCCACGTAAATGACCAATCACGTTGCTCAAGCCGCTGTCATTACGATAGGATTACGATCCTCAAAAGTTGTGAAGTTTGCTTCCCTAGCCTTTGTAAAAATAAAAATCAATCACATCAAAATAAGGAGTTTACAGTTATTTCTTTACCATCTCTAACTCGTAAAATTTAATAAAGCATTTACATTTAAAAACAGACACAACCCTAAGTGCAGCTTTAATTCAACGTGAATCTCTTCACTCTTTACATAAATTTTAGCTAAACATAATAAAGGAAACCGTGCATGTCAATTAAATAAAAACGTTACGTAAGAGAAGTGACAAAGACTCATTATGTGGAGTACTTATATCTAATACTTACTCTAGGTAATGTGTCAGCCACAAGTGTTAATAGTCCGGTTAACGTAACTGGTTTATCGCTGTTTACTAACTCTGCTAGGAGATCGTTGTTTAGTGGCTCATTTATATTCAAAGTTTCACAGCACCAATTTAGAATTGATACTTTGAGATTATTCGGTAGGTTACTGAAATGGTACATTATCGTTATATTAGACCTTGTGAGAAAATGTGTTGGCGATCGATCTAACTTGGAAACAATAAAAAAAATACGGATGGAAATGACAATCAGAACGGAAGTGACGAGTTGAACGGAAGTTATGAATAGAACCGAAGTCATAAACAGAACGTAAGGTTATATATACTAACAGCTACGAAAGTGATACGCGCTATAACAAACTTGACTTCTTTATAGTAAGAATCCCAATGTAATCAACAATCTATACTAATATTATAAAGCTGAAGGGCTTGTTTACAGAGATAGCTCATTTACAGAGGAAGGCTATAGGCTATATATCGTCACGCTAAGACTAATAAGAGGGGAGCCCCAATGAAGAACGTTCCAAAATAGTTTTTTTTCCTTTTAAGAGCTTCCGCTGCGTGTTAGTGTTAGCCCAAAGTAAGTATTCCATGCAGACGAATTCGCGGGCAGAAGCTAGTATATATTCTAATTTTTAATAAAAAATCGAAAGAAAATTGAAGTTACGGTGTGTACGGAAACTACGTCTATTGACATAGTTTCCAATTCCTGCAACGAACCAGAGCTTTCGGTGAAGGAAGACTGAAACCAAAACATAATAGCACTTTTTTTTAAGTCAGCCTGGCTACCTACCACCCACAAGTTGAAAATTTGTCACCAAGCACCTATGGGTGTGTTCCTTGTGATAACAAGTCCTCCTCTAGGTTTAGTGTGCCCATAATCTTAGGTCATATTATCACTAAAGATTAGGTGAGATGTGGTTAAACGCTTAAATCCGTAAAATGTAATTGATTGAAAGTAAAGCGTAATTGTTTCAAGGTAAAATGTAATTGTTTGAAAGAAAAGTGTAATTGTTTGAAAGTTAAGTGTAATTGTTTGAAAATAAAGTGTAATTGTTTGAAGGTAAAATGTAATTGTTCGAAAGTTAAGTGTGGTTGTTTGAAAGCAAAGTGTAATTGTTTGAAAGTAAAGTGTAATTATTCGAAGGTAAAATGTAATTTTTTGAAAATAAAGTGTAGTTGTTTGTCTCGTTATTTTAAATGTTTTTCTGTATTTGTTATAATTACCTATCAATCCACATCTCTTTACTCGACGTTTCTATGCCTATGTAGTCGTATTGCACTCGAGTCCATTCTCCGGCGTCGTTTATACTGAGGGTTTCGTCAAGAGTGGTGACGCTTCCGTGACGTAATGGAGACCCTCTTACACTATTCTCGCCGGCTATGGTCACATCTAAAGAACTAAGATTGGATTCTTCTTTTCTTGTTCTACAATGGTAACAATTTTTATTGATTATGTCACGTATTAATTACTGTTCTAAAATTAATTAATGGCATTGCGGCCTGACTGAAAACCAGCTCCGTTTTATGACGAACGTTACAAGCGGCAGTACGCTGACGCCAGATCTTTTGTTATAGATGTACTATTTATGTTTAAGGGCTTTTTTTGTACACTTTATTTCTATGACAATTTTCTTTCTTTCCCTTTCATTACGCAGAACATTCATTTCAATATGTGAAGACATAAAATATGTGAGATATAAGATTTTAAAACTATAATGACTCAGTAATAGTGTATTCCAGGATAACATGGACCAACATGTAATCGATTTTCGTGAAAAAAAAACGTCGTAGTAAATCTCGAACTGAAAAGCTGTCACCAAGCACCTTGGACTTTGAAAGTTAGTCTCTCTCTAAAGTTACCCTGTTTATCATCTTGGATCACACATCATTTAACATCAGATCAGATTGTGATGAAACGTTTAAACCTTAACGGTGTTATTACAAAAAAGTTAAATACGTATTGAGTATTTGCTTTAAAAAGGTCTCGTATTAAATGCACCGCGCTCGCCCGAGGCAAGTTCGCGTTATCCTTTTTCGCAAATCTAACCTAACGTAACTAAGGCGAGACAAAAGAGCAAGATGGCGAACATTCAGCGACAGCGGTGCATTTAATACGAGACCTTTTTAAAGCAAGTATTCAATACGTATTTAACTTTTTTTGTAATAACACCGTAAGTATTTTAAAAAAAATGTAACTAAACATCTGTGCCTGTGTTCCAGTATTTACTGTATTCGCATTTAAGAGCCAGACTTTCGAAGGTTTTCGTATAAAAATTCCATCGAAAGAAATATAGCTTGTATTGTGATAAAATACTAAGCTTATAAACAAAAGAAGATATTTTAATCAAATAAAAAACTGTTTACTCACGTGACATTGTTCTTTTCGTTATCAATTATCTCGAATTGTTCCGGTGTGGCACTATGAGTTGAATTTCCACTGCCATAGTGGTTCTCAGAAGCTGTACAAGTTATAGGCCTTGTATCCAGCGGCTGTTGAACCGATAATAACTTTTCCTCTGGGATATGAAGGTCAAGGACTTTGTTCTCTGACGTGGGACTCGTAAGACTATTCAAACTAACAATAGCAGCATCGTATAACTTTTGAAAATTTAACTTTTCCGTTTCCAATGCAATTATTTTTTGTTTAAGAAGTTCTATCTCTGCAGCCTGTATAAGAAGCTGTAAGACAGTATCGTAAAAATATTGTTTTGCGGATAAAATCGAAAATATTTTATTCAATTTAGGCCCTGAGAAGACGCTTACGAACGTCTACCACTGCTAATAAAACAAAGCCACTTGTTCGGTAAGTGGACAAGGCCACCAGCAAACGCCAATTCAAGAATAAATTAAATAAAAGCAAAATCTATACAGAAATCAAGGACTTAATCATTATAACAGATATTTGTTAGAAAAAATTTGAGAATAAAAAATCGTTCATTTTCATCAAATTTCAAGAGATAATTACTAAATAGTGGAGTGTTAGGAAATCAATTCCGTCATCATGAAACAGGCATAGTAATAGGTCCACTACTATACCTAATACCTAGTGCCCACTTGGCACTACTAATATGATGAAATTGACAGTCTGTCACAAAATATCGGTAGGTGTGTCAGCAGTTATTATTGAGCCTCTAGGCTTAGCATTATATCAGGCTACATAGTCTGCTACCATCAGATGAGATTGTAGTCAAATGCTAAAATGTAGTACTGGGAACGTCCAAACAGTCTAAAAAATGGAAGCTCAAAATTTTAACTAATGTAATACTATAAAGAATCGTTATCATCGGTCCTACTTATGAATATACTGAAGGTAATTATTCTGCTATTACGTATGTGCTATTTTGTATCGTACTGAAATTCGTAATAATAACACAATCACGAAAATAATAATGACTTCAAATATAAATTATTACCTAGCACCATACTATTAATAACAGTATTGACAATACTGTAATCGGGATAAGCCACCAACTCATAAATACAAAAATGAATCGTAAAATTGATTAGGTATACGTATCTTGACGCTGTGAACATTGAGAAGTGCTTTCTCTTTCACGCCTATTAGTAGTTACCGTAATACTTGCTTGTTCGCGTTAATACCGATCAACAATTTTCAATAACAATAGTTGATAACCGACAGCAAAATAATTATATTCTAAATTATTTACATTATATTATTGGTTGTTGTACTAATTAAAACCTGTAATAAATACATAAAATATGTTCTAACCTCATGACTCCAGTCAGTATCATTATCAAGGGATGTCTGGCAGCTCACACACACATTACCTTCGTCAAGTTCAGTCTGACACTCTTTATTTTCTATCTGCCAATCAGTTTCTGTTGTCACATCGGCCTTTGGTACACTTAATGTCGTCGTTCCCCTAAATAATGATACTAGTCCCGCTGGCCGTGGTATGTTTAGGCCTACATCGTCCCAATCTTCGAATTCCTATTAAATTGTTTATTAAAATTAAATATACTACACACGCACACTACAGTGTGTGTAAATCTATACATATAATAAAAATGTAAGTCTAATGTGTAGGTATGTAGTTTTTAGATTCTTGTGAAAAAAAATTGTTGCAGGTGTCTTGGAATAAGAAATAAAATAAATTTCAATCATTTTTAGAAATATTCGTCTGTTTGTTTGTATGAACACGAATCACTGCTAAAGTATTGCATTCACGATAAAACCTCATCAAGAAAATTATAAAGCATATCCTCGAGTAACACTTAGTTCTATCTCTGTTTCATTAAAATCGGTACAGTTTATCAAAAGTTATTGTAATTTTAATGACGACGCCAGTTAAGTACGAGAGAAAAGTAGATAAGTAAATAGACTTAATATCTTCAAATGATTTTATTAGTCACTGTTTACATTAAGTTCTATGCGAACGGAGTCGTGGACACAGCTAGTGTTATATATTTTAAGAAACCAATTAGATAAATATAGAAAAGACTTTTTTTAATATGTTGTCTGTATGCATTAAATTAACTTGAATAATGGAAATCATTAAATATTTTATATGAGAAATTTGGGAACAATTCATTCTTTATTTTAAAACAATGAAGATATTCACATAATTAACTTAATAGATATTAAATATATTTTTATTACTTTGTTGAGAAACGTAATCTTAAAGTTAAGTGAGTTCTGTTCATAGTTATTTTAAAATGTGACCAACGCCATAAATTACAAAAACAATACCACATTGTATGCAGTTAGTCAACATTGATGTAAAAGAATAGTTATGTTATGCATCAGATTTATATTCATTTTTCTAACATAAAGAATCACAGTCAATAGTTAATATATTATAATATCTAAATCGAATACCTGATCAGGATTTTCATCAGAAAATGTGATAGATGTAAGTTTGTAATCTTGCAACAGTAGGTATTCATTGATTAAAAAATTAAGAGCTCTCTTTTCATGGGGTTTCAAGGACCGCTGGTCTGTCAAATCTTTTGTACTTTTTTCTAATGTGGATTCTTCATCTAAAATTATATTTTCAAATTAAACACAGGTTTTAATTACCATTATAAGCAGGGTCAAGTTTAGAAATAGTCAATTAAGTATTCAGGTCAATGACTTCCACATGATAGGGACCTCCACTACATGAGTGGGTATTTTTTTACAATACAATAAATAAAACAGAATCCACGCTGTCAAAGACAAAAATTATATTCGGGAAGCACTTTTTTCAAACACCTTAGAACATATTCATAATCTACATATAAATTGGCAGTGGGGACATGTTTAAGAACATCTCCCCCTCCTCTGTTTCTCAACGGATTTTTTTTATTCTTTTTTTTTTGTTTAGTAGATACTTACAAGCTTTAATGTTTTCAATAAAAAAAATAGGAAAGTTTTTGATATCATAACGTCTTATATATCGATGAATGCCTGCTCAACGCACGAAAATGCATGACTTATGTCACATTCGGCCTGAGCCGAGCGTGCAAGCTAGAGCACGGAACAAGCGATAGAGAGGCGCGATCAGCCTAAGCGTTCGGCTTGTATAGCATTTATATATATATAATAATTCAATTCCTAAAAGTATGCAATTTTTCATCAATGTTCTCTTATGACGTTACCATGTAAAATTATCGTCCGTAAACCAACTTTACAGACAACCAATTTTTTTTTCTATGGTCAAAATTCATAGTAGAAATTATATTTAAAATCATTCAGTTTGCTGCCGCATTCTCCCACCCTTTAAATCAGACTCTATGTAGGAATAATAACAATTAATTATTCCAATTATTCCAAAGGTAAGCATCAATTATACTTTTAATTTGCTGTTTATAATCCAAGTTATACAATTATGTAAAAGGACCCGAATATATAAAACCAAGAGATAATTTTTACAATACTAAGAAGGAAACAATTTACTGTAAGGAAACATGAATCTGATTATAATAGATATTTAGTTAGTAAATGAACATTTCTTCTTTAACAACATAAATATCTACTTAGCTAGATATATAGGTTAGATAGATAGGTGTAGCTAGCTATTAAAAATCCTGAATATTCTTATGTTTATTTTGATATCCTCAATTACCTGCAAACTGTGTAAGATTAGCTCTTAATGAATTAATAGTTTCCCGCGCTTTTCGTAACTCAAATTCTAATACTGCTACGTCACCCCCACTACCTCCACGGTCTCCACCTCCATCTTCAGAATATCGAGCCGTATCAAGTGAATCTAATGTTGCTTGACTTGGTGTGCGATCTAAAAAAAAAGTTCGAATTAACTATATAGACATATTATTACTAATCAAAGTTCCTTAGGTTCATGCAAAACTATAAATAAAAGTGACTTTGTGTTTTTTATATGTTGATTGAGGTATTAACCTGCTATATAGTCATGAGACGCATCAATTTCTTGATTTGAGCATATCAAACACATCTTACAGTATCAACTCCAAATGGCATAAACATAATTTTTCCCAAGGGCAATATACCTGCTCCAATTTCTTATACCACTTCTCATTGGAGTAACTAGGAATAGGGAAGTACTAAAGTAACAAAACATATGACATCCCTACATAGAGCTGACTTATCTTCTAGTGCATAGATGTCATATTGACGCTTCTTTCAAACATTGAGATTCGTTAAATTTATTATTCTACTAGCGGGCCCGGCAGACGTTGACCCGCCCTGATTATGAAAAAATCCGTGACAAATTATATACTAAAACGTTCCTCGTCAATCACTCAATCCACGGGTGAAAACTGCATGAAAATCCGTTCGGTAGTTTTTGAGTTTATCGCGAACATACAGACAGACAGACGCGGTAGGAGACTTTGTTTTATACTATGTAATGATATATTGTTCAGACATCTCAATCAATGTAGGTTTGAATTTCTGCAATAAACCAGAGCTTTCGGTGAATGATAACATCTTGAATAAACAATAACAAAGTTTCATATGATACCCACTTGGTTATCTACCACATTCAAATTAAACATCTGTTATGAAGCATCCGAAGGTGTATTCCGGCACCTACCCAAGAAAGCCAAATCTCTCGAGATTTCGATTGTTTTTTTCTGACTACGCTATTGGCCTCAACAGCTTCACCGGACTACAAAACTCTAGGTTTAGTATGTTATCATCTTGTGCAACATCACAACTTATTATAAGATGAGCATTAAATGATCTAATCTATAAAAAATATACACACCATGACAATGATACTTAACAATTAAGATATTAGGTTCTAAATCTTCCATTAATAGATCAAGACCACTATCAGAGGATAGGCATAATTGTGTTCAGATCATTATAATTATACTTTAGCAATATTAGTGTATTGGTACTTTAAAATGCAAGGTACCCAATAGTATTATTTGTTTTATACTAACAAATTAAAGTAACCAATGCTTAGCTTCAAAACAAATGCTCTAGTCCTTCACTATGTTTTCTTTTACTATCCCCTAATAAAATTATTAATTTATTTTGATATCAGTAAATAAATTATGAATAATTCATTGGTAGCCCACTGGCCTTAACAACTGAGCCATCAAAAAACAAGATAAGACTGTATATATGATAGTGAAAGTAACCTAAATATTTATGTTACTCAAGGTTGTGCCAGTTTAAATTAATTGTGAGATTTAAATTAAAATTGAAACGGAAATTAAGTAAACTGAAATAAATAAAAGGACTAGAATAGTGTCTGACTATCATACAATATTTTGAAAAACTGAAAGTACAACAAAATATTTAGCTGATCTTATAATTTCTTCAAAACTTTAAAACAAACACTTAAACCGACCAAGACCGAAATTTATGTTATTAAGTGACTAAATTCAGTTAAATCATTTTTATACTCATGAAATAGAATAGGTACTACTAAAGGTGGTAACAAACGTAAAACTTTATAAGTCATGTTTTTTTTATTAGCAAGTTTAATGTAGTTGTTTGCCCATTTAATATACAAGTATAAGAAAACATGTATCAGAAGAAGTAAGAAGGAAAACAGTTTAGTGTAGCTTTGTGTATAGTAACAGGGGTGTTGATATTGTGCCATCATCACTGTTTGAAACTCATTGCGTCTTAATCTACACTAAAACTTTAGCAAATTCATAAAAACACTGAGGTTCTCTAGAACTTTCATGACACGTATGCTAGAGCTAAAGAATCGGTTCCCCTGCACAGGATTCCCCTGGGGCTATAATATGGGACACGTTAAAAAGGGGCTAAAATAGGCTTTACAAATCTTGTAACCTTGTTGTTGTAGTTGTCTATACACAGTGGTAACCATCTTCAATTAGGTGGTCTATTAGCCAGTTTGGTGCCCTTTTATATGTATATTAGCCTCTACCCATGACTTTGTTCGCATGGAATTGTTACTTTGGGTTAATGGTAACATGCAGCAGAAGCTCTCAGGAGAAAAGAAAACCTGATTTTGAAACATTCTTCATAGGTGTTCTGCTCCTATTGGTCTTAGCGTTATAATATATAACCTATAACCTTCCTCGATAAATTAGCTATATAACATGAAAAGAATTTTTCAAATCTGACCAGTAGCTCCTGAGATTACCACCTACAAACTCACAAACTTTACCTCTTTATAATATTAGTATAGATAAAATGAATGATCCGTATGAAAGTGATACATATTTTAAAATTTAAAAATTTTGCTGCAGTTGCATTCTAAAATAACAGACATAAAAAGCAATAAGCACGTTCAAAATAAATAATAAAAAAAATTATTTGTAAGTAATGATAGGAGATTTACATTTTCTTAATCGCACAACTAAATAAGAGCAGGGAACTCTTGATATCTCTGATAAACAAATCACCAATATTAATGCAAATTAGCATTTTTTTATTTTGACATTATTTAAAGATATACTATTTTATTTTGGAACCTTTTATTTGCAATATATGGTCTTAATTTTTTTTCATTTGCAATATATTAATATATATATATATACAATCCATGTGTATACAGTTTCATTAACAAATATTAAATTCTTTTTGAAGTCATGTTAGCTATATATACGTCTGTAAAATTAAAATTCTAAATTATAGAAATTTCTTACGCATAGAAATAAATTCCGAGGGCCTGGATACATGTTGCTCAAAGTTTCCAGGGTTCGAAAAGAATTCTCGTAGTTGAGGTAATTCTCTTCCACTTTCAACAAGTTCAGTGTGGAGTTCTAAAGCAGTCAAGAAGTAGTGGTCCTTCAATAGTTTCGTGGCTATATCCTCATACGACAAATGAATAGATGTAGAAAAAGAGTTTTCTTCAATATCCTTATACGGATTCATTGTTTATGAAAATAAAAATACATGTTATTTCAATAGCACATCATTGTCATCACCACAAATTTCACCAATTTTATGGACTATTCAACACATTAAGTATCAAAAACATATAATAAAAAATCTAAACTGTCAACAATAAAAATAAATGTAAATTCGCTCAAACTTCACTTGACAATACTGACAGCAGTAAACTCGAACGTCAAAACGGGACAACTCTGATATAGATTATAAATCCCCAAGGTGGACATGTATGAAATTTCTAATCTCTCACATCATCACTGCTTTTATTATTACTTTTTTGTGGAAATATGAATAAAATTAGTATTTAATTGGTAAGTTATATAGCTATATACAATGCGGGTGTGTGATACTTATATGTGTATCATTATACGTTTTTACATATATTTACTAACATTTTACCAAAGTAACTAATCTCCACCTAATCGTTTACTTTCAGAATTGTAACTTCCTCAGACGCGGTTTTAATATGAAAGCCTAAATTTCCTTCTTTCCCACATGAATTACATATTTAGTAGCGTACTTCATATTTCTACATTAATATCCAAATTAATAGAATTTTTTAAATTCTCTTTTGTTTCAGTGTAATACTTGCTTTAGCTGTTCAATAGAAAAACAATCAGGAAAGTAACAAATTGATTAAGAACCATATTTTACAATATCTGAATTTTCCTGAGAACTCTATTATTAATCACGTTGAACATATTACAAGACCGATTGAATAATTATAGTTAAGGATTTGAGTTATTCTATGCAATATTTATATTTGTTATTATCTGTATGTTATAAATATTTATCGTTTTGTTGAGATTTTCCATTACTTATATAATTTGGTTGTTGTATATAAGTTCAACGTGGTTTACAAGAAACATAACAAATGAAAATTTGAATTTTGAATTACTTTATTTATTTTTTGAGACTTAGCAATCTAGAGGCGGCAAACGTTATTTTATTACAAACTAACTTCTGCCCGCGACTTCGTTCGCGTAGAATAGTTACTTTGGGCTAACGCTGACACGCTTCGGAAGCTCTCAAGAGGAAAAAATACCACGATTTTGAAACATTTTTTATTGATGCCCCACTCCTATTGGTCTTAGCGTGATGATATATAGCCTATAAACCTTTCTCGATAAATGAGCTATATAACACTGAAAGAACTTTTCAAATCGGATCAGTAGTTCCTGAGATTACCCCCTAGAACGTCACAAACTTTACCTCCTTATAATATTAGTATAGATATAATTTTATACCAGCGGTGAAGAAAGGTGTAAATCTGTTATTCTTTTTATTTCAATTTACTGAAACCAGCTCACAACTTTTGATATGACATCAGGACCTTTTTTATCTGTAATGTATCTTTCTCGCATCTTGATATAGGTACCAACTTGATGTATATGTACTCTTTGTTCTGTACTGATAGATACTAATTGTGAGAAAGTTTTGTGTATTCTAGAATTTGATATTTTTAAGAACTATAATATTACAAATCATCGTAATACATCCCGAACGTCTGTAGACTTATTTGACTGAGACTTTTCAATATATTTGGGAATTTTTGCTGACAATATTTATCATCTTAAAAATATTCTTGTAATTAATCTTCATAAATTTTCGCTACAATATTAACTTTCTGTGGTATACTTTAGGGCTGACAGTCTTCTTGAAAAATAATCAATTTTAAAATCAGTT
The DNA here is from genome assembly GCA_036509395.1 of Antheraea yamamai. NCBI lineage: Eukaryota > Metazoa > Arthropoda > Insecta > Lepidoptera > Saturniidae > Antheraea > Antheraea yamamai. The sequence continues at coordinate 7,075,946 of AP028434.1, read as the reverse complement.
TAAAGTATGTTCTGTGGAATGGATTCATAAAAATCAAGGTCCAATAGATCAGTTATTCAACAATCAACACTAAATTAAATTAATATTTTTGAGTTATTATTTGATTAAAAAATAACCCATAGTAATCAATGTTTCATCATCTATAATTTTAATAGGTTCATAAAAAGTTTATAAATTCCAGTAATTTTGCTATACATTTTAAATATAACAACTTTATAAATCGATGAGCGCCGGCTGCACGCACGAAAAAGCATGATTCATTGTCATATTCTGCCTAAACCCAGCGTGCAAGCGAAAGCGCGGAGCAAGCGGTAGAGAGGCGCGATCGGCCTAACCATTCGGCTTGTGACTCTTATAACGTTATCACATAAAATTATCGTCCGTAAACCAATTTTACAAACAACCTTTACAGAAAAATGATAATCATTTTAACATAATTTTTATTTGAGTCTGTTATGGCATATTAAATATCACCTGCTATAATAGGTTGCAATTTGCAAATCTAATTAACTACACTTAAAATTGTAGTATTAGTTATCTTACAGCAAACTAACTTTTTATATGTTTTGAATAGATGAAGAGAATTGAAGTTTTACAGCCATATATCATGTCTCTGTTTAATTAAGAGAAGAATTATATAAATTATTAAATAAAAATTGTATAATAAAAAAAAACATAGATTTCATATTCTATTTACTGGATCATTCCAATGTTACAAATCGATTAAAATAATTAAGTTTCTAAAATTAAGCCCAACATTTCTAATAACCATTATCATATGACATCCCTAGTATACATTTTTGATAGTCTGTGATAAAACAATCGTAGGATTCAAACCAACTAAAATTGTATTTATGTGTTTGATTTTGTAGTTTTCATTCATTTACATGTTTCTGAATGATTGTAATAACAGAAGAAACGTACCAAAAGCATATTGACTGTACAGTGTATATACAATGGTTCTAAGAAGCATTAGATGTACCTTTTATGAAATATACGAATAATTATATCGGAGTACCTCAACATGAGTGAAGCTTATTTCAATTTGAAACATAAACTAGAAGAGCTTGGCTATAATAATATATTACCATTAGAGGCTGTACCGTTAGTAGAATGCATACTAGCAGATCTGCTTCAAACTACGCGCAGTTTGCAACATTATATGGAGCTGTCCAAAGAAGCATTACTGCAACGTGACTCTTTGATGCTTGAAGCAGAACCATATAAATGCGATAATGCGAAACTTATACAGGAGAATAATCAAATGCATAAAGAAATCATACAGTTAAAAGAAGAAAGTCTTAGATTTGCTAAAGAAACTAAAAGAAAAATGAAATTGATGTCAGAAGAAATCATTAAAAAGGATACAATTATTAACAAATTGCAACATGAAGTTAGAGATTTAAGTCTTAGGGGATTATGTGCAGAGACTCAGAGTAGTCGTAATAAAAGTAGAAGAAAGGAAACAGAAGAAACCATACACAAAGTATGTATGTGTCATGACAGAAAGACATCAATAGCAGACATAACAGAGTTAACACAAAAACTAATTTCCTTAGAAGAAAAGAATGATGCATTATATGACGAAATAATGATCCTTAAAAGCCAAGTGGAACATAGAGACAATGAAATTATTAGGTTAAATATTCTCTTAGAAGGTGGAAGACCTCTAACTGCAATTAGGAAAGATTGTTATAATTTAAATGTAGATAGCAAAATGCATAATTTAATTCAAGATCTTCAGGAAATGGAAGCTTTGAATGATAAATTAAAAAAAGATTTTGAAAGCAGTTTGGAAAAGCAACATGAAGCAATGCTTAGAGCCCTTAGTTTGGCAGATAAAAATAAAACATTACAAGCAGAATTACAAAAAGTGGATAATTTAGCACTTAAAGTTGAAGATGATGCCAATAAAAGATTATCTGCAATGATGAATGAAATTAACTTTTTACAAATAAGAATGGAAAGCCTACTTTCAAAAAATGCTGAGTTAGAAAAAGAACTTTCAGTCAACCAAATAAAAGAAAGTTCCACAAAGTTTCAAAAATTTCAAGAATCTCTTAATGTAGCATTAAAAGAAAATAATACATTGCGTAATGAAATCAAGGATATAATGGATCTTAACAAAAGTTTACAAGAAAAAATTATAGCTTTATCTAATGCGAGTAACACATTTCAGAACAGTAATGAGCATGAACATGGTAAAACAAAAAAATGCCCAACTAAGTATGAATTACAGATTCTTTTGGATGATGAGCGAAAAAAATATGAAAGGTATATCAAGGAAGTACAGGAAAGGTTAATGGAAACAATGAGTGACTTTAATAAACATTTACAGAAAAGTAAGACCAATAATTCACTAAAACAAATGGAGACTCCTTATGAAGTAGCTTTTATTAGAGATCTTCATGCGAAATTGTGTGAGAGTGAACAAAAGGTTTTAATACTAAAAAAAGAGAATGATGAATTTAGAACTAAACTGGCTACATGGGAGGAAAATAATAAACTCAATTATAAAGACATAATTAGTCAACTAAACCTTGAAAATAGTGAATTATCTAAAGAAAATATTACACTGAGCCAGCAACTTAGTTATTACAAAAATTTGAATTCTTTAAATTATAATGATAAAGAGAATACTTGGCAAAAGCAGAAACAAATACAAATTCAAAAACTTAAAGCAAGAGTAGAGGAAATGACACAGGAAATATTATTATTAAAAAAAGATAAACAGGAATATAATTTACGTTATAAGGATGCAATGAATTTGGTAGATAAATTGAAACAAGATTTAGTTATGAAACAAAAAGAACTGGAGCATTTGGAGGAAGAAAATTGTTCATATAAGCTAAGTAATAGAACTGGTCAAGCATCTACTGAACAGCTAAAAGATGAATGTAACTATTTAAGAGAACAAATAAAGCAAATTCAGAGTGATGTAATAAAAGAAAAAACATTATCAAGTCAAATAAAAAATATACAATTACAAACAGAACGAAGTACTACTGAATTTCAAAATGAATTACTGTGTACTCAGAAGAAACTGAGCATATCTAAAGATACTATTGACATACTGGAAAGAAAATGTAAAGAATTACAAACTGAAATTATAACTTTAAGAAATGATAAATGTAACTTAATAGAAAATATAAGGAAATTAGACCAGGAACGAGATAAATTAGTCATAGAACTTGATCATAAAGTTGAAAGCAATAGTTCCTTAGAACAAAAGTTAAAGTCACAGTCATATGAAATTAAAAAGCTGGAAAATGAATTATTAGAACTTAATAGAAAACTAAATGTAAATAAAGTTTCTGAACACAAAATTGTAGACTATGAGGCACAAATACATTTTTTAAATGGTGAAATATTAAAGCTTACACAACAATTTGATAATATGGTTATTGAGAATAAGCATTTACAAAACAGTTTAGCTGATGCGAATGGGAAACTGAAAATAACAAAGATTGAATATGAAAAATCTAGAAAAGAAGTTGATAGTTTAAAACAACAATTACAGCATTATGTATCTGAAGTAAGAAGAATTGAAGAATTGTTATCACAAAAGGAAGCTGAAAGATCTGATATGCTGGAACAATTTGCAAGTCTTTCTGTTGAAGCGAATATATTAGAAAATACAAATCATTCATTAGAAAATGAATCAGCTTCCAAATCAGTTCAGTTACAAACATATGTTGGTAAAATTCAAAATATTGAAGCAATGCTTTTAGACAAAGACACTATTATTGATAATCAGTCATCAACTATAGCATCTATGAAGTGTAAAATAACAGCTTTAGAAAAAGAAGTCAGACTTATAAATGAAGAGAAAGCTATACTTGAACAAAATGTATCTTATTTGAAACAAATGTGTAATAATTTACAAAGGGATCACACTACTACCATGAGTACAAGTCTAAAAGAAAGTGACTCAGAGTTAAAGTTATATGAAAATAGGATTAAAAGCTTAAGTAAAACAAAGGAAAACTTGGAACTAGAAAGAGACGAACTAAGAGATAAATTATCAACAACTGAAAAATTATTGTCAAATGCAAGAAAAGAAGTTGTCGAACTTAAGTTGACTCTTCAAGATGCCACTTCTGAAACTAAGTTATTACAAGATAGTGTTCATAGATTAAGTACAAGAGAATCTGAAAATCATGAGGTAACATACATCAGTACTTAATTATTTTTTTAAATTGTAAATTGGAATATTTTTTTATTATACATTTTTTTTTATTTTACAGACAACATTCACAAGGCAGGAGTTTGAGCTTCCTCTTACACTGGATGAGATTCATGAATTAAGCCATGAAGATGAGGAAGATACACACTACAGTGCAATCAATAAAAGACTTGCAAAGTACACCAATAGTAGCACTTGGTGAAGATTTCATAGTTGATAAAATTGTTACAAGAGATATAAATTCTAGAATGTTTATGTTATGTTATATAACTGGGACCAATTTAGTCTTTTTTACTATTTATTATGTTAAATATTTATATTTGTTAACAAGAGACTAGTACTTAAATTGTACAATTTTATTATACTTATCTGGACACTGTCCTTTGTTGTTAGAATGACTATGCAACACCTATTTTTTAAATTAAATTGTATAAATAAACAAATATAGCTGAATATGTAAAGCGTCATAAGAAAATGACAAGTTGCTGTAATCACACAAAGTTATCGATAGACCTGTACAGAGACCAGTCGCAAATAATAAATTTAATAATTTCATGGGAAATTTATTTTATTCTAACATTCTTTGTTTGGGGAATGCATTTATAATAAAAATAATCTTTCATATTACCAAGATTTATTTTTTAAATAAATATTGAAAATCATATATTTTATTATATAATTTTATGGTACAAAACTTTTATATTACACAGCATTGCTTTGAACATTATTTTTACACCCATCAATCATGGACAGATCATTTAATTTATAAATATTTAATTTATGTAACTCACTCTGAATCTTGTAAAATTAATTGATGTCCATGAGTTTAGCTGGGGATTTTTGAAGTGAAACTTCTAATGTGATTTTCAACAAGGTTGCGTTAAACGTTTAACGCTACCAGGGAGGGGTATGAAAGCACTGTTACGTTAAACGTTCAACGCTCCTGGGGAGGGGGAATAGAAAGAGACAGAGCGAGAAAAATAAATCAAACATTTCGTATCTTACTTTATTTATCATAATCCCATTGTAAATGTTATAGATTTTGATATTTCTCCACTCGAAAATGATAATTAAAAGATTTGATCAATTGTGAATTGTAAACAATGTTAATAAAGTATGTCTTAAAGAAACAATATTATTTCACTAAAAATCAATTTCTACCCCTTCCTATTTTCATTTCCACATTATGAAGTTTCACTTCTTCCACGGGAGGGACTCCACGGACGTTTTTTTTCTCTGTGTTCTTATAATAATCCTGACTTTTTCCAGGACTCTTGCCAAATATTACTGTTTTGTTCTGAGGTTGATGTGTAACCATAACAAAATAAAAAAAACAGCCTTATGCACTTTCATATTTATATTACACCGAAGATTTATTTAATATACCATACAGTAATGGTGTTAAAAATTATCAATAACATAACTATTTATTCACAAAATTGTAGTGGTATTTTCCTTGTTAACATTATTATGATTTCTGTTTTCATGTGATGGGTACAATGAAAAATGAATTTAAATATAAAAGTACTGATGAAAGCCTTTTGTTTATTGACATCCCTGTGCTACCATTATTTAAATTAAATTAAGTTACATTGAAAAAAGTAAGCATAATTAGCAAAATGCTAAGCAGTAAAATTCTAAATTTCAATTGAGGCTAAAATTTACATAAGTTATACAAATTCCACCTAGTGTAATGGGTATATACAATTTTTAAATAATATCGGTGGGTATATTACTAAATAAAGCAATGTTATAATTATATCTTATACATTTAAAAGGATTTAATGATTATCACGGAATGCTTATAAATATGTAAAAATGATGCAAAAAGTATCTAACATATGATTTTTTTTTTTATCATATCTTCAATCATATTATTTCTAGGTAAGAAATGATATAATTACATATTTACAGTTTTGAATTCTAACATATTTTCAAATGACATCTACTATTATAAAGATGTTTACAGCCAATAATTACTATATAAATAAATAAATTATAATAATATTTTAGTTGAAGTTATTTATTAAACATGCTCCAAATAAACTTAAATGTCTACTAAATTAAAAAAAAATTGCTTTATTAAATATATTATAACAATATTAATGGCTTTTTTTTAAGCCAATTCAAAATACTTTTTTAACTATTTATTTTTTAATAATAGTTCTGTCCAATGATTTATACACCCTTTTAGGCAACTTACAAAGATTAAGTTTTATTAACTTTCAAGTATTATTATAACTAATGCATATTTACGAGTCAAATATTATAACTAATTATAATTTTATGTAATACAGAAACAATGCATGAATTCAGCACCTTATTCTTTTTATAATATTATAATATAACTATGATAATTGACTTTTAATACATTTAAACTACAATTACACTAGGTATGATCAATTATACATGAATAATTAGCTAATTACAGACTTGAAAATTACAAAGTAGCCAAGATCCTTGTGAAGCCCATTCCCGCTCCCAACAGAGTTTGTCCTACGCCCCATATCATAGCGTGAATTGGAGGCATAGATAAATTTGCTGCACGATAAATGAATGCAACAGCAGCACTACTCGCTACACCTGAAGTTACTGGGCCTACAACACCCATAACAATAAGGAGAACTGGAAAGAACTTTCCATATTTGTGTTTTCTCAACGTTCCAAAAGCAACTAGCGCCGCACAAGTGTGCACGAATACTGAAGAGCACAGAGACCACAAAAACACTGGATACCACATTTCACCAAACGTATCTAACGGATCACCAGGAGTTAATCTTAATATATCCACAAAAGAGTCGAATTCAGATACTCGAAATTCAGACAACATGTCATACATGTTGTCTTACGTTTTCTTAAGCCCTCAGGCATCGGGGCGGTTTCTAAAAAAATGTTTATACGATACAGCTACTAAGTGCACAACTCATAGATTGTTTGTATCAATTCGATGTCTTCGATCGCTTTTTATCTGATATTCTCAGTACATAATTTTGAAATTAAAACTTTATCACTTCACTGGAAAGATAGTAACAACAAAAGGCTCGAGTCTGATAAATTATCTTCAAGAGTTTCATTTCAATAAGTACAGACATAGATACCGATATTTTGATTTGACATGTGCGGGGCTGCCAGTGCAGGTGATTTACTTTATACTATTGGTTGCCCAGAATATACATATTCAATGATTAAGCGATATTTCATATCTTGTTTTTTATTTTTTACCAACGAGAAGCAATGTTTTATTTACTGTTTATCTTTATTTTTAAATTTCATAATAGAGGGCAATCTGTTAAAATGCTTCTTTCTTAAGATAACCAAATTTTATATAAATAGTTCGACCGGGCAACTTTACACAAATGTATTATTGACTTTGACAACAATTAAAACAATAGAGACTTTTTAGGTTTCTGTTTTTTCTCTTTTAAGGCAAAGGTATCAAGACCATGCAGCCAAGTCAGACGTCATTTCGTAATTGCCTGCTTTTTAAGGCAGTATCTTGTGATTACTTCAATGTTCTAACAAGATGGTGCCCCCTTGTTAGAATATTCCATGGAGTTTTTATGGTATCTCAGAATTCATCTTCTGTGGTGTTCCCCATCCACTTCACTTGTATGAAATAATCGAACTTTAAGTAATATATCACGAAGCATGGATTCTGACTTGTTATAAAAACTCCCTGGAAAGTTCTAACAAGACGGCGACCATCTAGTTAGGTCATTGAAATGATTGCAAGAAACTTGTAATATCATCACCTATTTCACAATGGCTGTAATAACCTACTAGAAGATTTTTTTTAACTTTATTTTTGGCAACCAATTTTTTAGATTATTACTGCCATTGTCGAGTAGTTAATAGTATTACAAGTTCTTCTTCCATTCCATTTTTGGCAACCAACCTTCTAATAGACTATTACTGCAATTGTCAAGTGAGTATCGATATTACAAGTTTCTTGATATAATTTCAATGAACTAACAAGATGGTGGCCATCTTGTTAGAACTTTCCACGGAGTTTCTGTCGCATCACAGAATTCATGGTCCGTGGTATTATTTTCCATTCACTTCACTTATGCACAATAAACAAACTATATTACATAAAACGCCACCAATTTTACACAATATAGAGTCAAGTAACACAACATTATGAATAAAAAATAAAATCCACTGCGTTACAGCCCAAAATCCCGCCAAAAACTCCCTACCATAACTCCCTACTAGAAGATTGGTTGCCGAAAAAAAAGGTGTAGTCTGAAGTATGCCACAAAATAAGTGAACGATACAATGAAGGATTGTACTATGTGGGCCAACGTAGGGATGTACATGTTACGATAACATCGTTACTTTTTTATAAGAAATATTAGATTAAAATGTTATACTGATGTCTTTCATTTTACGAATAAAAAATGTCAATGTTATTCATATAGGACTAATAGCTCACATTTCACTATTCAATACTAAAAGGAAAAGGTATAGAAAATGAAAAGACTCAACTAATAATTACAAATAAAATCAGTATTAGGACTTGAATATTTTTTTATTACCCGATGTTTTTGATGAAATCTTAATTGAACATTATTGTTTACAGGGTCAGTACCTCCTTGACTTATTATAAAAAAATTATGTCGGTGATAATCAAACCACCATCACCACCAGTTGACTACTAATGTTCCAAAAATGTTTTTTTTCTTTAAAACAGTAATTGTGGTTGTGTAACTTTGATATTGAATAACGTAATATAACAGATTTGTTCATAATATCGACGGACAACATCAATGTATATTAGACATCTCTAGTGCAACGGTACTGGGTGGATATAGAATTAACAAATATATCTGATCAATAAACAGTAGAACGCCTAATACGTAAAATATCGACTCGAATTCCTTGAAGTTTATATAATTAGAGAAAAGTTATCATCTTTAAAATAACAAAACTAGCATCTGCTATAACAACAGAACTGTAAGTAATGAATTGTTAAAATGAAATAATATTGTGTTGTTTTTGGTTGATGTGAAGTTAGTGTCGTTTCATTTGACACAAACGTGAGAGTCAAGATAACCTCTTCACGTTGTAATTCTGTTTATTCGTAAACCGCGTGATATCCGTAATAATACGCCTTATTTTTTATTTTTATAAAATAATTGTATCTACACAATGGGTAAGGTTCGATCTGCTCCGGGCGCGCCCCGAAAGCAGGGCTTTAATAAATCTGGACACTCCATGAATCCTGACAGACCTACTGAAGGACTAAAAGGAGTTGGAAATCCAAGGACAAAAGGAACCATCAAGAGATTGCAGATGTATAGAAATTTCAAAGCTAAAAGGGATAAAAGTGGTAAAATTTTGACTCCTGCGCCATTTCAAGGTTGGTTACCTTCAGGGACACAAGCGCGGGTGGAGCCAAATCAAAAATGGTTTGGCAATTCTAGAGTGATATCACAAAACGCCTTACAGAAATTTCAAGAAGAGTTTGGTGCAGCCGTTAAAAATCCATACCAAGTTATTATGAAACCCACAAATTTGCCAATTACATTACTAAATGAAAAAGCCAAGAATGCTAGAGTCCATTTGTTAGATACTGAAGGTTTTGATAAAACTTTTGGACCAAAACGACAAAGGAAGAGAGTTAACTTAAAGTTCAACGATTTAGGAGCTATGCATAAAACTGTTACAGAAAATACTGAGAAATATGATGAAAACAAAGATATTGATAGAGTCAGAGAAGATACGGGCGTTAAAGACGGTCAGAGGGACTGGGTGTTTGGTGCAGGCATGAGTAGAAGAATATGGAATGAATTATATAAAGTTATTGACTCTTCAGATGTATTGTTACAAGTTCTTGATGCTAGAGATCCTATGGGCACCAGAAGTCCTTATGTTGAGAAATTTCTCAGAGATGAAAAACCACATAAACACCTTATTTTTATTCTTAATAAAGTTGATTTAGTCCCGAATTGGGTTACACAACGTTGGGTAGCCATTCTTAGTGCAGAATACCCTACAATAGCATTCCATGCTTCACTGACACATCCCTTTGGAAAAGGTTCACTTATTAACCTCTTGCGTCAATTTGCAAAACTTCACATAGATAAGAAACAGATTAGTGTTGGATTTATTGGTTATCCGAATGTTGGAAAATCCTCTGTTATTAACACCTTAAGGTCAAAGAAAGTTTGTAAAGTTGCTCCTATTGCTGGTGAAACAAAAGTTTGGCAGTACATTACTTTAATGAGAAGAATATTTTTGATAGATTGTCCAGGAATTGTTTATCCATCAGCTGAAACTGATACTGAGAAAGTTCTTAAGGGTGTTGTTAGAGTTGAATTAGTTCAGAACCCTGAAGATTATATCGAGGATGTCATAAAAAGGGTTCGAAAAGAATATTTAATCAAAACCTATAAAGTTGATGGTTGGGAAAGTGCTACTGAATTCTTGGAAAAACTTGCAGCCAGAACTGGAAAGTTGTTAAAGAAAGGTGAACCTGATGTGAATCAGGTTGCTAGAATGGTTCTTAATGATTGGCAAAGAGGTAAATTGCCTTTTTATGTAGCACCAGAAGGCTTTGAAATTCCATTAACAAAACAGCCAAAAGATGATGAGCCCAAAGAAGCTCCAGCTGTAATTGAAACTAAAAATGAATTGGCGGCTGCATCAGAAGTTACAAATGAAAACAAAAAGGAAGATGACAAGGCCACTGAAAAATCTGTCATTCATTTAAATAAGCTTTTAATCGCTCAGGATTTTGCCAAAATACGAGTAGGATTACAGTTTGACAATGAGAGAGATGTTAAACCTTTAGAAAAACTTGCCGCTGTACCCAATGAACTAAAAGATATAGATAATGAAAAAGAAAATGGGGATTCCAAAATCGATGGTGCAGAAAATAAAGTTGATGATGGTGATGATTCATCAGATATTAGTAACTTTTACAGTAATGATGAACAGGAACTCAGTGATATTGAGGATCACTTGACTAATGACTTTGAAACTGTCAAGGAATTGAAACGAAAGCGATTGAAAGCAGCAAGTGGAGCATTTACAGTAGAAGAAGTCACAGAAAATGTTAAAAAACAAAAAACGAACTTAAAAAGAGATGAGTTAAACATTAAGAAAATAACAGCCAAAGAAAGGAGGGCGAAGGAAAGAGCACAACGAAGGACTAAAACAGGAAGCAACTTTTATGAAGTGTCTAATGTTAAAAATCGAAATAGAAATAAGAAAATACCTAAATAATCCATTGTTAATTGTAATGTAATTTATTATAATAACAATAAATCATTGTAGCTTCAATTTTTTTTTATTTGCATTGTTATGACTTGGGTAGAGAAACATTTCTTTGATCTGGGCTGATCTAAAAGGAGTGTGACATAAGTTATATATGTCTACATTCCAGATGAAGTGAGTTTAGAATAATAGAAACAGTAAAAAAATATCAGTAATCCAGGTTCAAATTAAATGACTTGTTTTTGTTTACTTTCAGATGTCATCAGGAAGTGAAAGTGATGAAGATTATGTCCCAGGTGAACCTGAGCAGCTGTCAGAAGAAGAATCAGCGGATGAGGAAACTGAAAAGCAATATGAAGTTGAAAGTGAACAAAACAACAAGAAGCGAAAACTTATTCCAAAGAAAAAGGAGAAAAATAATTTAAAAAAGACTAAGCCAAATTTAAATGAAAACCATATCATAACAGAGGAAGATACAGAACTTAACAAAAAACAAGATACAGAAGAGGAAAAAAAAAGAGAAGAAGATTTGTGGGCAAAGTTTTTGGAAGGAACAGATACTAAACCAAAGTCTAAAGAGCTAATAACATCTAATGAAAAAATAGCGCCATTAAGAAATCAAGATAATCCTAAAGTAAAGGATACACAAAAAGATGATGTAAAAGATAGAGAGAAGAGAATTTTTGAATTTGCTGGGGAAACAATCATTGTTGAAAACAATGTCATAAAAGAGAGAATTAAAAGTGATGATAGGATTTCAGAAGGTAAATATAGTTTTTTTTAATGTTTTAGAATAACACAAGGTATTCCTTTTTAGTACTACTAAATTATAATTTTTTTAATTTTAAATTAAAGCAGAGGTAATTCGTTCATTTAGATTGTGATTTGAGTTTAAAAGTATTTTTGTTATAGTACAAAATAATAATATGATTAAAAACTAATTTAGATGATGTTTTGATCAAATATTTATATTTTATTGCTTTGTTATTATTTTCACACATATTTAATAGTTTTCTCCCTGCTTGTCTGTCTTTTTGGTCGATGTTAATTTTTCTGAAGAACTGGTTTTTAAAATTTTAAACGTAGGTCATCAGTGGATGAGGATGCAATATTAACTCACTTTTGTATTTGTTTGTTTAGTTGTTGGGTTTAAGTTTCGTAGTCTTTAAAGTAACTTATTACAAAACTCTGCCATAACTTCATCAAGATGTTTAAAATTGTTAGCAGAATCTTACGCATACTAGATTAGAAAGAAGAAAATGATTATTGAAATAAACATCATATGTAATATAGGTATCATTAAACAAAATAGCAATTGCATATTTTACATATGGTAAAAATAAATAATTTTAATAAAAAGTATTAGTGTAGGGAGTGTTGTTGAGAAAAAAGTCACACAATAGTTCAGTACAATAAACTTGTAAGATTAAGAACTATACACGTAACATTTGTATATTATATGTACCTTACATGTTTTGTTATTTTATGTTTACATTACTGCATAACTCAGACTATTTAAGAGAGGTGGCTAATCAATATTTTTTAAATAATTAATTTTCTTGATTGATATGAGATAAAAATTGTAAAGGGATGAATTTTCTGTAACCAACATTCTAATGCTCTTTATATCTACAAATTTTTATAGCATTCATTTTGTTTTTTATTTTTTAACCGACTTCGAAAAAGGAGGAGGTTACTACGTTCGGTTGTATGTATTTTTTTTTTATTTATGTTAATCGATATCTCCGTCAATTATGAACCAATTTTAATGATTCTTTTTTTATTTGGATTGGCTATATTCAGAGGTGGCCTCATATAAATTTGAAGAAAATATTCAACCCCTAAGGGGGTGAAATATCGTTTATTTGATTTTCACCCACTTCGTCTCTACGTATTTTCGTGAAATTGGAACCGATTTCTTATACCCATTACAAACCAGATATATTTATGTACACTAAAAATGGAAAAATAAAAAATTTTACAAAAAAAATAAACCGCCTTCGATGTTAAAAACTAATAAGGCACTAAAAAGCGAAAAATAACTGAATTATTAAATTAACCAAATTAAATACAAAGATTGATATTCGCGCTACCTAACAATATATTTGAAGTCGATGCCAACCTACATTTCAAATTTGTTGCCGGTAATAAAATATGTAGGTATACTATACAGATATACATCATGGGACACGAGAGTGGACCAAAACTTTGTATATAGATGATATGAATTTAGGTTGGCATCGACTTCAAATATATTTTGAATATAATATATTGTATTTAATTTGGTTAATTTAATAATTCAGTTATTTTTCGCTTTTTAGTGCCTTATTAGTTTTTCACATCGAAGGCGGTTTATTTTTTTTGTAAAAAATTTTTATTTATCATAAACTTGAAGTTTGAAGAACATTTTACAATTTTTTTTTGTAAAATATTTACTTAGGATTTACTACAGTTGATTTTTTAAAATTGAATGATATTTATATAATTACCTTTTATAGGTGTCAAATTAGATGGACCTTCACAACCTAGCAAGTCTGGTGGTATATCTAATATATTAGGTCAGTTAAACAAGAAAAATAAATTATCTACGCTAGAAAAATCAAAATTAGACTGGGTAACTTATAAACAAGAAGAAGGTATTGAAGAGGAGATTAGCAGTCACAACAAAGGAAAGCACGGGTAAGTGTAATTAATAGATATATGGGAGCTTACAATTTTGTATGAATAAAATAATTTTGAGGTAAAGGTATTTAAGACAAACAGTAAAATAAAATCTAGATATATAATTTGACATAACAGCATGCTAATTAGGTACTAGTGCTATGGTTAGTTGATCTCAGCACTGCAATCCTATTTAAGTATAGTAAGGGTATGTATTCTGTGGTCCAATGTTGAAAGAGCCAATAATAAAGATCCTCATTCTTAGTAAATAGTATTAGAACAATGAGATAGCCTTTATATTATTAATTTACATGTAAAAATTTTACTATGATTCCAAATTTGAGTGGAATTTCGTAATTGATTTTTGACAATTTTATGATGAGCATAGACCATGATTGGATAACAATACAAAAAATTTAGAGAGAAAAAATCTTTAACTTTTTGCACTTTCGTAATTAACGTTAAAAACATGGTGTATAAAAAAAATATTGTATAGTATATTTTGAAGAATTACCGCTACACTTACAGCATAAATAAATATTTCCATGATTTGACAGTAAAGTCTCATTGGTTATAAATACATGCTTGACTTATTAACACTGCGTTACAGAACTATAGTTTGCAGTGATTACTTTACACTGGTGAATTGCATGATAATGCTACTGAAACTTTATTGAATAGAAAACACTGAAGTATCGTTTTTTCACCTCTCTTATAAAACTAATGAACTTGGCTTTCAAGTTCTGTGTAAAAGGTACATTTTTCGTTTTTATATAATAATCCTTGTCTATTATTGTAAGGAATAGAAAATTCACATAACTCATTGATTCTAGTATAAATATAATTTAAACTTGTTTTTTGAAGTGAAAACTTCTAGAGGCCTGATGTGATTTCAAATTCGATGAAGCTAAAAAGCAAAATTAAAAAGAGAGAAACATATACATCAATGGGATTTATCACACGAGGGAATGAGATAGAATATATTATACAGTGTTTTTTATATTCACGGTCTCCTCATTTTGTATATTGCATTACCTAGTATTTACTTTGATCCGAGAATTGTATGTTGTGTGCACTTGCGTATTATGTATGAAGTCTTGAGAAAAAGCTTGGTCTATTGATCACGAATATAGTTTATATAAATATTGTATCATTTTTTTAAGTTTTCACTTATACGGCAAGTGAACTGCACTCGTGTGTTTTATTCTATTGTAGCATGTGGTAAGCACAGTACAATCTGAAAACAATGGCGACCACTGAAACGTGTTCAATACATCGACAGTCGTCGCTATGATGACGGCCTGCAAGCCTCTCGCCAACTGGATGTACATTCGTTAATCCTGTAACGCAATAAATCAAAAGAAAGTCACTGTTACTGGATTATCACCATACGCATAGTGTTAGCGATCCAGTCGGGTAGAGGCAGCTAATCATTGCGCTTAATATCTGGATTTACATAGGATGAAACCGAAATACGACACATCTAAGCGTCTCACTATGCCTGGTGTATGGTGATCGCAATCCATTAGGACACAATTGCTGTTACCTCTCGGCAAAGTAAATATCGATGAAAATAAATGTTTCTAATATTGCAGATATCTGGAGCGTCGGGATTTCCTCGAACGAGCAGACATGCGACAATATGAGATCGAAAGAGATATGAGAATTAATCGTCGGAGCAATCGATAAGAACCTTGTATTGTCCATTATGCCATAACTACGTCCTCTGAAGAATGTTATTTTAAAAATAAATATTTAGTCATCTAAATTGCTTTTTTATTATCAAATGAAAATTATTATTATGATTACATATATCAAAAATGTTATGTTGAACACAGAACATATTTGATTAACAACGTTATATTAGATAGGTCACGGTGGTAGGGCTTTTTCTAAATCAGCCTGGTTAGCTACCACGCTTAAGTTCAAAATCTGTCACCAAGCAACTGTTGGTGTAATCCAGCAGTTGCACCTGAGAGTCAGTTCCCTCAGGTGTTGCATGTTTACAGTCTTAGACCATCATTTAGTATCAGATAATATTGTGGTCAAACACTAATACCTATAAAGTATAAAAATAATAATATTTAATACGTAAAGAAGGCGTTATATATTACAAATTATAACAATATTTAGTTCTGAGGTCATGATAAAACGTTTTATCCTAGAGTCGTGTCAAATTACTGTTACCTGATGTCATAATGTAATTTTTACTGCACTGTTTGTATCAAATATTTGCGGTAAGAAATTCTCGGAATCAAGATCTGCACGTATTTGATGCAGCAAATAAAGTCATCGCCATTTGAACGTTCAAGGTTCATACATAATTCTGTTTATTTTAATGAACAAGGACTTTGAGTATTTATATGTCTCTTCTCAATTTATTTAACTTGAAAAGGCAAGTTAATCTTTCCTTGTATGTTCTTTTACTGTTAATTTATGAGTTTAAAGTAAATATTCTTTGTTTTATAGTTTCCACTTATTCTGTAAACTGTAAAGTATAATGTACAAAGGTTATTGCAAAGTCTAGTAAATAAAATAATAGGTATAAATATGCGCACGTATGTATAATGTAAGTAGGTATTCTACGTGCCTGCATATTGCTTATGTAACAATAACAGAGTGACTACATAAGAAACTAATGCAGATATAACATTCAAATGGAATCCTGTCCGACTTCCCACAATACTATTTTCAATAATGTTTATCATCGTGTATTGTTAATTTATTCCTGTATGGGTCAATAATAGCCAACTGGCTTACAAGGCCCGTTCAATCCATTCTGCTCAATCACAGCAAATGAGTGCGACTTGAACGAGCAATCAGTTTCAATTTATACGATACGCCTCTCCGTCGCAATGTAAATATATTTGCAAACGTTCTGCTAATCATGCACTAAACAGTTTATTTGTCGAGGCCGCGGTGTCAAATAACACGCAGTACTGCTTTTGCGTTCGTTGTGTTTTCATGAAAGGTGGATATTTTGTGTCATAAACGTTGGTATTTTGATATACAAAGTGCAGTTTTAGTATAATGACTACTTATGGAAGATGGACGCTGTGTGAAGGCGGTTTGGATGGTGTAAAGGTAGATTCGATGCTATTTTTTCACTTAATTTGTTATATCACTAGGTTCATAGATGTCATGTGGAATGACAAATCTTGTCTTGCTATTACTGAAGTGAGAAGAATTCTTATAAACTTAAACTTGAAAGCAAGGTAAATAATCGAATTATATTGGTGTAACAGCGTCCACAATAATCTATTAAGATTTTTGTCATCGAACATTTCTACACTACTATAAGTTTATTAAATTTTTCATTACAGAAAGTATGTAAAGATCCTACAGGCTTGTGCTCAGTCAAAATTAAAATTTACTAGTTGCATCACGCTGGACACGAGTCCGATTCTTGTCGGATCCAGCTTAATTTGTTGTTGGTATCATCTAGATAAGATGAACATCTTCTGAACTCCTTACTAATTCTGGATTATCTGCGAAATCGTACGGGTATAAGGTCATTGGATAATGTATGGATTTTATACAATACTAGCTGATACCCGCGACCTCGTGTGCTTTGTTTATTATCTTAACAATATGCCATGAAAATAAAATGAAGGCAAAAATGTATTTTTTATATTATTTAATTTATTTTAGTTTTGGCAACTAAAACTAATCCAGATTACTATCGCCATTGTCGATTAAATAATAATATTACAAGTGTCTTACGATAATTTCAATGTTCTAACAAGACGGTGGCTCCCTTGTTAGAACTTTCTAGGGAGTTTTTGTGGCATCTCAGAATTCGTGTTTTGTGGTATTCTTTTCTATCCACTTCACTTGTGGACAATAACCGAACTATATTATGTAGAATGCCATCAATATTACAAAATATAAAGTCAAATAATACAAGCTTATGAATAAGATATAAAAGACACTAGACTAAGATACCGCCAAAAATTCATGTTTATTATTATCATCCCAAAAGCTTAGCTCCAAAGTTTATTCTCCTGCGCATGCGTACCATACCGCTTGCCACTTTTCATACTTCACTGAACACATGGTGCTTATAAAAATCGTAGACACTCAAACCTTTAATAATTTTTTAATAAGTAAAGTTATCGTGATATTTTTGTAGATATCCTTATCTCAGTGTTTAAGTAATAAAACTAAAAGAAAATTGATTAAAAACTATCCAGTAGTTTTTGCGTGATGCGCGCATAACAACATACTTACCTCTGTCATTTTATTTATGTATAGATAAAAGACAAGTTTACATTAATATCCGGTAAGATCAAGGTGGTAAAAAGAGCTAAACTCTCTAACATTTCTCTTTTTTTCTAAATGGATCAGTTCGAAGTAAACTAAACTATTAATAGAACCCTCATGTGAATGTAATTTTCCCGGAAATTTATTTAAAGTGATGACTAGTAGTGATCTTTATCCGATGTGGAAGTTTACATGGCTTACACATTGTAGGTATATTAGACTGCGTAATGTTATCATCTTTTCTCATAGGATATTTTTATTTCGCATACTGATTCTAAAGTTGGAATGAAATGGTTCCCTTTAACTATGAATTTAGCTTCAAATTATAGCCCATACCAGAGGTCCCCAAACTTTTTAGTTTCGTATATCACTTGTCGAGGCCTTTACCTTTCATTGAGAGGGTTCTTGCTAACAAAATACAAACCCTGACTATATTTTATTAATTAAAGCAATATATTTTTCTACTCAATGTAACAGTAATTCCAAACTTAATAATTCTTCAACTATATTACGATAATATAATTATATTTAATTATATTTTAATCATACTATTTTTATTATTATTCTTTTTAAATGTACCATAATTAGTAAATAAATTTAAAATGTAAATAATGTTGTATGCACATCGTTATTGGCGGTGGCGGTGGTAGTTTTGACGTTCATAAGTGCCTAATTCAATAAAGAGTAAGTATTTTGATTTGATTGAAATTACTTTATGAGAAGCAAGAAATAAAAGGCTTGTTTATTTATTTATTTTATGCCACATCTCATATTTTTCGATTGCGTAGACCGCCTGCATACCTAATTGATGTTTTTTGCAAATTCTTCATCTTTAAGTATGTTTTGAAAGGGCAATTTTATTACTTACTAGCGGGCCCGGCAGACGTTGTACCGCCCTGATTATGAAAAAATCCTTGATAAATTATATACTAAAACGTTCCTCATCAATCACTCCATCCACCGGAGAAAACCGCATGACAATCCGTTCGGTAGTTTTTGAGTTTATCGCGAACAGACAGACGCGGTAGGGGACTTTGTTTTATACTATGTAATGATACAGAAAGATGCGTCTTTAGATTATAAGGAAATACTATTTAAGTAGATAGTATTTGATGGATGATGTCATTCGTTTCCGCAGAAAGTGTACCTCTCATTCTCCTGTACGTGCGCCCGGGTGGTGCTAAAGAGTAACAAAGTTTTAGCCGCTGATATGTTTGACATAAAATGAACCACGTAGTGACAAATAGAGTAATCAATCAATCGACAATAATAAAAGATGAATACTCTATTTAACTATACCATTAAATAAATAATAGATAGTATGTGTACGTATTTTTCCATTTTTGGAAAGCCAAAATGAAACTGACAATCCGCTTAAATGTGGTCCACTATCGTTGAAACCCCATTTTCATGTCATGGAACTTCAAGTTTTTTTTCGCTAACATTGACACTTAGCCGATATAGACAACTTTGAGAATCACAGGTCTGTATTAATAACTCTTGATATTTTGGTCTAAGAATTTTTCCACTTACTTGAAGCTACATTATCCTTGAATTAAATAGTCTTCCTTTTATTCATATTGAACTATACTGTAATAAACGCCTATGAAAATAAAGGTGGTAGTGGGTATAGTAATAAAATCAGTGATGTATAGACGTAAAGTAGCAGGATCAATGAGAAATCAATAAAATTAATAGTTTAATTAGAAGACCCTAAAGTTATTGTATCATTAAAACATCATGGGTCTGCACTATACAAGAAGCCAATCTGAATTTGTAATATATTTGGTAAAATTGTTATTATTGCGGCCAGATGTGTCATCTACGTCGCAGGCGATAATTGGACGATAACGTTATTATCTAGACCTTATTGGTAAATGACGTAATCTGGAACAGTGAACGTAGAAAGGAAAAGTGGGCGAACTACCATTTGATTACCTACACAACCTCGAGTTACACCCACGCTCACAAACACCGCGCAGCACCCTTTGAAAAATTGTACCGAGCTATGAAATCTGTTTATAATGGTCTATGGAAATCTACCTTTAACTGTTATAAGTATTAAATCATTCTTATATATGTACACTCTTTATAATTACTATAGCAGTTTTTATACTTTTTTGTCATTTTATCTTCTGTACGCATACAATGTTATTTGGATAATCGGAATTGATAAGTACTAAAAGTGTGATGTACAAGTTTGATAGTCGGTCATTTTATTAGGCAAAAGTATAACGAGTATAAATCAAAAATCGCGTGCCTCTAATCGTGTATTTTTTTTTCTTTTACTTGTTTGAATTTGTATCTATTAAACATAGCGTTTTAATCAAAATAAGTTGTTTAATTATATTATTATATTTACGTTGGACTATCGTTAGAATTTTCGTTACTCCGGATATATATTGTTGTTACTAATATTTTATTTTAATAACTCTTGTTATTAATAAAAAAAGTTTAATAAAGTTACTTTTCCCAGTAAGAAATTACAGTAACTAATTAGATAATATGAAGAATAGAAATTATATGAAGAAGATATGAAGCCAGAGAAACTAAACTATTAAAAACTTCATACTATTATAACCACAAGATAACTAGTAAATGTTTAAGGTCAAACTAATTTCGGATTCATCGATCAATTATATCTTAAAGTAACAACGGAGCTTGCTTTACTTCGATAATTGTTCCGGTCAGAAACAACGGATCTATTGTCGTCGGTTCCATAATATTTGCTCAGGTGTGCACTATTTGAGGCGAGACCTGCACAAATGAATGAGCCACGGCTCGGTGGAGTACGTCGTGATAATAGTAATCGAGTGCGCATGACTGTATTCTTGTTCACTCGATAAACCGCACTATGTTGGCGTTCGTGGCACATGTTCGTGTGATTAGTCGTGAGGATTGGAAGTCCTGAATTGACCGAGATGAAGGAGGCTGTTCTGCGACCCCGTGCGCTGCGATCGCGAACGTAGCGACCGGTGCGGTGCGCGAGTGGCGAGGGCCTCGGCCGTGGTGCGTGGGTGCGGGGTGACCGTTGCGCGCCGTCGCCGTGAGCGGCGCGCCAGTCGCACACTCGCGCCTGTCGGGGTGGGTGCCAGTTCGACGTCTCCATTCTATCACGCTTTATCATAATATATTGAGTTTATTTTTTGTGTTGAATTTTATTTTTAATCAATTGTTACTCGTGATGTGCTCTGTTGATTTCTAACGAGTATACCGTAGTGCGAGAATTTTATTCGCTCGTGAAAATTTGCATTTTTCGGGAAAGTGTTTTCCTTTGCTTGTGCGAGGCGTCGAAGGGACCGACAACGGGCGGGCGCGCGGCCCGTAGTGGCGGATTGGTGGATGGTGCGGCGCGGGCGGGCGCCGGGGTGCGGCCGGCGCCGCTAGCAAAATGTCGATACCCCTGGGCCGGGAGACTGTGCTCCCCACGCAGGTGAGTCTTCCCGTGTTCTCACGTGTGCGTCGCGTGTACATGCATTCTGCTTATAACTTACGATTTTGAAAAGGTATATAAAGTTAATAATTTCAAACTGAACATTGCATGTATTGTGGTAGCCAAACAGCACATATGCATATGTATGTATATATATAATTATTAAATACTCTAAATAATAATACTAAATCACTGAGAACTTTGTCCGTAATATATGTCCGTCATATTCTGGAATCGAATTCGTGAGGTCTCGACGCCCCCGACAGTAGGTTTCCCCGCTGCGCTCCGAGTGAAATGTTACGTGGAAGTATCGATATTATCGTAGTAAATTATTTTATTACATTAGTCTCATTAATATTAAATATTTGAACGTCACAAAGGTGTTATATGTATGTGCACATTATTATAACATTTTTATATTTAAAAACTGGTTGCTCATTGTCTATCTTATCTTTTATAATATAGATAAATGAAGATTGCAAGCGTTTTTCAGGGTCTGTAGTACTTAACTCCCACGTAGACTTCGTGACTACTCATTTGTTTAAAAATACTTTTCATATGTTCCATAGTTATCTGTTCGACGACTAATTATATATTTAATCTTATATATTTATAGTTATATTCTTAAATATATCTTTATGTAAGAAAATAAGTTGTAAATTTTAAGACTCGTTTGTCGTAATTTCTTAAAAATTAAATTGGAATGCATGAAATTGTTTATTTTAATTGGCTAAAAATAAAAATATGTTTATAAATATCTCGTTATATCTCTTATAAGCATTTTGTTACTGGCGGGAATAGCTTAAGTATATTAATATACTCATAGAAAAAAATGTATTTTTTACATCGATATTTTAAAACTTCGTAATATCAATTTTTATGAGACGGAGTAGTATAATATATAAGTATATTACTGAAAGTGTTTTTTTTTTATAAATGTCTATATAAATAAATATGGGATTCTGTTCATTTTTATGTTCAAAATAAATTCATAAACAGCTGCACTGCCTTTTATAAAAATCTGCACATAGTTATTTCATATCATAACTCAATTAATACGGTACAATAATTATCTTAAGAACTTTCTGAAATCGTAAAAACATTTTTTTTACAACGGATTTCTATCAAATTTTGACCACGGGAAATAAACTCGTATTGTAATTCAAAAATTGGTAAGTTATAAAAACTATTTAAATATCTTAATTAATGATTACTAAAAATAAATTAAACATTAATTAATTGTCGAGTAATTTTCATGATATTTTGAAAAATGTTTTTTTTTTCAAAACTGAGAGTCTATAAAAATTATCTGTAATAGTTTTAGAAATAATAAAATAGACTCTTATTTCAATGAAATAAAATAATTACTCTATAAAAAACGCATAAAAAATCGCCGCGGGCAGTTGCCAATATACTGCACGATTAATATTACCTAGACTACTAAAACCGACTATAAACTCCACGATCTGTTGGAATAAAAAATAAAATAAGCCTTTACCATCCTCCGAGTTACCACTACAAAATTTCACAAAAATGTTTCAATAAAATTAAAACACATTCTCGTAATATTCGTCAGCAATCTGTCAAAATAATTCCTTGAAGTATTTATCCCAAAACTTTTTATCGACGTGTAGGTAAAGGTTAATTTATTATGTCATTGACTGCTAAATTAACGCAGGAATCCGAATCAGACATAAAAACGAAACTGTTCCGACAAACCAATCAATTACGATCGAGTTTATCGTATAAAAACATAAATTCGGAATTGTTGCTGTTTGACCAATCGCGACGTATGTATTTGGTTTTTAAATGTATCTTACTAATATTATAAATATGAAGTCTCTTTGTTTAAATGTTTGTCCTTCAGTCATATTAGAACGGTTAGGACGGGTTATATTTGTTTGCCGTAAAAATATGTTCCCTGCGTGGCAAACAATACATGTATAATTTTATTTCATTTACATTCGGGTCAGGTTAGGTAAAAGATCTCAATATATATTTATTAATAAAAGAGAATATTGATGATTAACAATAGAATTAATAAATATTGTAATCATTATAGCCCTAAGTTAAATAAAATAATAACATTAAAATAATTGCTTTTGTATTCAGCTTACGATGTAAAGTTCAAGGTTATATCGATCCATCAGCTATGAGACGAATATTTTAGACGCTAATTTTCACTGTTCGTATTCGTTTCGTAATATATTCTCTAACAATTTTTTTTAATTTAATTTAGTAAATAGATATAAAGTAATTAATATACACTTCTATAATTAAAATTTACAATCTAAAATGTTGAGTAAATCCAAAACAAGAATTTAAAATTATGATCGAATTCAATGTAATTCGTTAATTTAGTTTTCTTTTAGAAAGAGCATCTTCGACCATATTTTTATTATCTCAAACTAGCTGTACATATTTTTATTGAAAAATACATGAAACGTTATTTAAAGTGTCCAGGCGTTTTACCTTAAGCAGCGACATTGTGTTTTGCGTTGACTACAATCTCATGTTAAGTGACTATGTGGCCTACGATTGTTTACCATCTAAAATCTACCTAGAGGGGACTGGCTCTCAAATGCAGCTACTCAAACACACCAACAGGTGATTAAAAAGCCCTACCACTATGCTATGGATTCACCACGATGTTTCCTTTTAGCGAAACCTTCGACTCAATCGTAAGGATTTGAACTTACGTCTATCGAACGCGGTGTCCGAACACGCTAATAACTGAGCCATGATCGCCTCAAAATCCTATAACAATTTAAGTTGGTATAATGTTGCAATTATGTATGTACTTTGCGAAAAATAAAACTTTGGCAGGAATTACTGTTTTTTTTCGAACTGACTACGTTATTGACCTATCAAGGTCTTAACAGCTTCACCGGACTACTAAGACGAGCGCTTAAGGCACTCAGCCGATTTTATTTGACGACTAGCTCAAGGGTGCACGGCACACCTCGGCTTGGGGCAGGAATTACTGAATATTGACTTCATAATGGCGAATATTAATCAAGTAATAACTATAATATAAATTAAAATGAACACTTACCTCTATAGACTTACTCGTTGAAAAATTATGTATACAGAGGCAGCGCTTACTGCTTTCCTTACTGCTTTAATACTTATAACAAAAAAAAAACAATTTTGAAAATGTATGTCTTTATGGCTGTTTGTTCTGGCTAATTTACGAAATGCTTAAACCGATTCTGACGGGACTTTCATTGGCAGGTAGCCGATGTTATAAGAAGTGACTTAAAACTTTAGAAAAACAATGTTCTGCGCAAATATAATAAGCTAAAGAAACATTATCCCTAATCGTGCGCGCTCCACGCACATCTTTACACTGAACAAACATTTTTTTGCTAAATTCCACGCGGTTGAAGTGGATGGTAATAGCTATAATACACATATCGGATACATAATTATGTGACGTCATTGCTCATTTAAGTAATGTACGGTGACTAAATATACGATACAGTACGTATAGTCATTATCTAAATGAGCTGTTTGGTGGCTTAGAATACTTATTAAATATAAATAAGGTCACACTTCGTGTTCACACAAATCGTGGTGGTCGAATGATTAGACAAGCGGTATGTTTATTCGATGATCACTCTTACACGTGTCGGTATGTATCAACAGACTAGAGAATTTTTATCGACTTTAACAAATGAAGTGTGTTCGAAGCTTAGTCTGGTGGAGCTGTGAAGACCCATCGGGCCAAAAGCGTATAGTGAGTTCGAAAAAAGTGTTTCAAGCGATGATGAGTCGGTGGTAGCGTGTATGGAATGAAAAGCGATGTGGTATTTGGGGCGTTTTCTAACAAAATCTTGAATAACTATCACTACCAAGTTGAAAACCTGTCATCAAACACATTTAGGTGCGATATTTAAGAGCTACTCCTATGTACTCCTATGTACAGCATGTTAGTATCGGCACTTATAATCAGATAATATTGTGATAAACGCTAAGTTTATCTAAATATATAAAATAACTAGCGGGCCCGGCAGACGTTGTCCCGCCCTGATTATAAAAAAATCCTGGACAAATTATATACCAAAACGTTCCTCGTGAATCACTTTATCCACTGGTGAAAACCGCATAAAGATCCGTTCAGTAGTTTTTGAGTTTATCGCGAACAGACAGACAGACAGACGCGGTAGAGGACTTTGTTTTATACTATGTAATGATTTCTAACTGAATGACAGACATCAACGCCCAAACTATTGGGGCTAGGGCCGTAAGAATTCGTGTGTGAGTTCCTTTTATACAATAGGTGGGCATTAAAGAAGATTTTTTGGAATTATAACCACTAAGGTGAGAAAAAAGTGGAAGAAAATTAGTATGAAAATCCGTCAGCCAGCCATTCTTTTATATATATAGGTATGAAATAAGGAGTAGAAAATAATAACTGCATAGAAAAGGCGTGCGAAGTTGCGAGATATTGCTAGTAAAATATATATGAAAAAAAGAAAACGTGAACGTCGCGTTTATTCAAAATCGGAAAAAAAATATTTTCAAAGTATTGGATTTTCCACTGTATCTTATAACAAGACTGTAGATTTGACGCATCTTTCGTGAACGATACTCCTTTTCATTTTTTATACCACGATGGTGACATACAAGTACACGGGTCGTCTGATGATAAGCGTTCGTTGCAACCTATGGACGCTTTAACACAGGAGGTATCACATGCTTGTTGCCGACCTTAGATGAAGAGTAAGTACCCTGTGTCCTTTTCTGTATCCTTGACATCGTGTGTGCAAAGTTTCAAGATGATACGTTAAGTAATTGATGCGTGTGAGTGATAAAAGCGTAAAAAACAAACATTTATACCATTACTAAGGATATGTTAGATTTTTGTCAAAGGTATTTTTTATGGCATCCCTTTTGTAAGGTCTTATAGACTTTTTTATTATTTAAATCATGTAAGATGACACTTCGGCCACTAATGACAAGTGTTGAGGTTCAGTGTCCGTGCATTTCTTGCGCTATTTAATGCTACTCACATAGTTTTGCAGTGACTCATGTGTTCTAAGAAGTGCCGCGGTTTATCTTTATGTTAGATTGACATCATGTACAGTTATATCCTGATCGAGAATTATAAAACTGCTCCACACGTTTCGACGTCGGTGTGTAAGATTTTTCTTATAACTATTTATAACGAAAACAGGTATGTTGTGTTAGATTTGAAAAATATTTTTCACACTTTTTTTTCATGTTGTTACTTATGACAGAATATATTATATATTAGGTCTTTACCTATGAAATTGCCGTTTTGTATGAAAAAATTTAAACGAATTTTTTTCATGTATTTTTTATTTGTATTAATCGAAGTAATCACCCATGCAATCAATACATCTTTGTCAACGCAGTGGCAGTTTATTGATGCCCTTCTTAAAGAAATCAGCTGGACGGGAGGCAACAAATTCTTCAAAAGCATTTTGTACTGCCTCTCGGGTATTAAATTTTTTTCCCGCCAAGGAGTTATCCAAATTCCGGAAAAAGTAGTAGTCTATAGGCGCAAGGTCTGGTGAGTAGGGCGGATGACGGAGAACTTCCAACCCTAGTTCTTGCAACTTGGAGACCGTCTGCTGTGCAGTATGAGGTCGCGCGTTGTCGTGCAGGGGCAGCGGAGACGAGCGATTGACCAATGCTGGTTGGAGATGTGCCAGCTTCTCCATCATTGTGTTCAGTTCTTCACAGTACACATCTGCAGTAATGCTCACCCCGTTTGGTAAGAAGCTGTGATGAATCACACCGACGCTAGACCACCAAGCAGTGACCATCACATTTCTAGGGATAAATTTTCGTTTAGGGCATTGTTTAGGTGCTGAACCAGGATCCAGCCAACTTGCTGAGCGCTTGCGGTTATCAAACAGAATCCATTTTTCATCGCAGGTAACAATGCGGTTCACAATTCCTTCATTTGTGTGTCTGTTGAGCAGTGCAAGGCACGTCTCGACGTGTACTTCGCGCTGGCGATCATTGAGTTCGTGGGGCACCCATTTGTCAAGCTTTTTTACCTTGCCAATTTGACGTAAATGGACCAATATTGTTTTGACGCTAACGTCGAAAGCTGCTGCTAATTCAGCCGTAGATTGTGTATCATCAGCTTCCACAATCGCCTTTAATTCGTCATTGTCGACCAAAGACTTGGGACGACACCGAGGTTCATTTTTCAGGTCGAAATTCCCAGAACGGAAGCGGGCAAACCAATAACAGGTGGTGCGTTGGTTTGTAGTGTTAGCTCCGTAAACGTCGTTGATGTTGCGTGCCGCTTGTGCCGCGTTGCTGCCAACGGTACTCATATTCCATAATTACTCGAATTTTTAACGTATCCATGATGACAAAAAAGATTGAAATTCGATGAAAATGTAACACTAATCAATAAACAAATGACTACTTTTGGAAAAAGAATTCCATGTTTTTAAAATAAAATTAATTTGAAATTAGAATTCTTAGCCAAACAAAAGTTATTTTGATTTGAAACTGCCAGTACTGCAGAACGGCAATTTCATAGGTAAAGACCTATTAATTCGTAAATGTGTTTTGATGGTATGGGATTTCATTGGTATTAATTACCCCTAATTCTTCGAAGGTTTTTTTAGGAAATTGATATAAATTAGGTATTTTGTTGCTTAGATTTTGCACAGACAATTTACTGTTGCGTTTTGTGTCCAGAGTTATTGCAACGCATACAGCCCTTTAGGGACAAATCTGTTAAAGAGGTGAACAATATTTCTTACTACGTATTCTTCAAAATCTTCTACAATTTGTTACTCTCACAGAAAGTACGTCTTTATTATTATTAAATATTTATATATATATATATATCTTTCACTCCGGTTTTTGCTTGTCTATATTTATAAAATAGAGATTTAATAATAATTACTTTAATGAGTTCAAGGATAGTAAATATATAAATTAGTTACTTTTGCCCGCGGTTTCGCTTGTGTTAATTTATATTTGACCTATCGCCCAGGAACAATATTTTTCTGTATAGGTGTTCTGTACACCTGCCAACATGTATGCAAAATTTCACGATGAGCGGGTGAGTAGCTTCAACATTAACTTTTTAATAATGGCGTCTCGTAGATACGAATTTTGCCAGTGTCAAGTCAGTCATGAAACAGTTACAGGGTGAGTAGTTAAGGTGTGAGAGTGTAACAATCAAAGTAACATTCGTATTTAAATTGTTAGTTAGGATAGGATTAATTGACTGAGCGACGATCCATGAATCCATTATTAGGATGTACAAAAGCATATGATGATTAAATTTACGACATACGACAATTAATTGTTAATATAAATTCACAAAAAAAACAATTGAGTGTCCTTTAATCTTAGAAAAAACATGACAATACATATCTAATTCTTAAAATCCAATAAAAAATAAGAATAACAGAAACTAAAATAGAAGATAACCTAAATTAATGTACAGCTTTATTTACTTGCCAATATTTGTTTTACATTACATATTTGTTATCAATGAAACACAAACGAGTTAAGACAAATAAGTTTGGAAACATACGTATAAAATACATATCGATAAAAATATTTTAGACTAGCTGTACCCGCAGCTCCGCACGCGTTTTTTAAAATTGATTCAAAGAAATATAAAATTGTGAGACCATGTACAACTATAGAAATGCTTTCTAAAAATAAATGTAAGTACGACACGCACGCCACTTACAACATGTAACGTATAGATTAAATATATAAATACTAAGAGTGTGTCAAATGGGGTTTATCGTCAGCAACATATTTGGAACCTTAACCCACCATATTACTACCTCAATGCTCACTTACACTGGAAAGGAATACTGAAACAATGAATTAAAGATGTTATTATGAATTTATGATGATATACTATGCCCATATAATCAATAAGTAGTACGTTTATGGTATAATATCTTTATAGAAAGACCCCTTCTATCTTCAAAATTACTATTAATAATTATAATGTTGAATTGTATACAATGAACGAGCTGACGTCTCGAAATCTTGCATAAATATAAATCAGGATATAAAACTTTCTATCTGTCTAAGCAGTTTTTAATAATTGACAATTTAAATAGTGCTCATTGAACTCTATACAATATTCTTATATGTTACTGTGGTTCCTGTGTGATGTAGTCGAAAGCTCTGTCAATAAAACAATATGGCCGTCAAAATAACCGAAAAGACAATATGATTATTCAAATTACATACATAGATACAGATATATGAATTTCAATTATATTTATTCTTAGAGTTCAGTACAACGCACATGTTTAGAGTGAACAACATATTTTTGTTAAATTTCATGCGGACGAAGTCGCGGGTAAGAGCTAGTCTAAAATATAATAACCTAAATTACTTCCTATAAGGTCAGCTATCTGCCAGTGAAAGTCCCGTGAAAATCGGTCAAACCGTTTTGGAGATAGAACTGCGGGCGAAGCCACGGTTAACAGCTAGTCTAAATTAAAATAAACTAAATTACATTTTATAATGTCTGCTATCTGCTGGTGAAAGCCCCGGAAAAATTGGTCAAATCGTTTTGGAGATAGCACTGCAGGCGAAGCCATGGTTAACAGCTAGTATAAATTAAAATTACCTAAATTACATTTTATAAGGTTAGCTATCTGCCAGTGAAAGTCCTGTGGAAATCGGTTCAACCGTTTTGGAGATAGCACTACAGACGAAGCCGCGGTTAACAGCTAGTCTAAATTAGAGACACCTAAGTAACCCGCTGTAATTTTATCTACCTCCTAGTGTAAAAATTACATTTTTGTTATCAGTATCGTTTATACTTTCATACCCAATTAGTATTTTTTATTTATTTTGATATTACATACAGACACTTCATTTTTATTATATGTATAGATTTAGGTATGTGAAATTGTATTTATCTTAAATTATTTTTACCTTTATTTTGTACGAATAAATCAATGCACAATTCGTGCTCTGGCTGTTAATTTTACTAATAAATTAATCCATTGAAAAAATAAAAAGAGGAAAACACTTACGCTATCTAGACAATTTATTAACTATGCTACCTCCAGGCTTATTCTTATCTATAGTACATTGTCTTCATCTTAGCTGGCCTCATTAAGGTGATGTATATATTTTATTTTATACCCTAAGAGCTATATTAGTAAAACATTCATATTTAATAACTAGTTACCAGGAGCTTTTGGCGGGATTTTGGTCTGTCATGTAGTGGATTTTATTTTTTATTCATAATCTTATGTTACTTGACTCTATATTGTGTAAAATTGGTGGTGTTTTATGTAATATAGTTTGTTTATTGTGAATAAGTGAAGTGAATGGAAAATAATACCACGGACCATGAATTCTGAGATGCCACAAAAACTCCATAGAAAGTTCTAACAAGATGGCTACCATCTTGTTAGTTCATTGAAATTATATCAAGAAACTTGTAATATCGATACTCACTTGAAAATGGCAGTAATAGTCTACTAGAGGACTGGTTGCCAAAAATGGAATGGAAGAAGAACTTGTAATACTATTAACTACTCGACAATGGTAGTAATAATCTAAAAGATTGGTTGCCAAAAATGAAGTCACTTATGCACAATAAACAAACTATATTACATAAAACACCACCAATTTTACACAATATAGAGTCAAGTAACACAAGATTATGAATAAAAAATAAAATCCACTACATGACAGACCAAGGTCCCGCCAAAAAAAAAAATCACTTAAGTAACTCAAACAATGACATTTTTAATAATATCTAATTAGAAGAAGTATGTAATAGTTTTTATTTTTACAAAGAAAGTAAAGTAGTAGGTACATGTCGAAAATAATTTCTGTGTTATGTAAATATATAGTTTTACAAGCTGTGCCCGTGTGTTTACGTGCCTTTAGTACTTTAGTACCTTTAGTTTATGATTCCCAAAACTGTTACTAATAATTTTAATATTTTGTCGATTTCGGGATGTCATATACTTGCCGTAGGTATGTCAACGATTAAGAGTAATAATATTATTTTTTTTTACTTACACTCTAGCAATTTCGGAATGTTATATTCTTGCCGTGCTATATAAAATTTTACAGATGGAATAAACAGACAGAATCAGTGGTTCTTAAATTATTTTTATACTTTATACTCATAACGTTTATACGCCTATCACAAAATGTGTGAAAAATCATATAGTAGGTATACAGATAAAAGTAGAAATGGATAAAAATTGATTAAAATCATTGGAATCAGGCTTGCATTCACATTTACACATTTGAATAGAATAATTATTTGAACTTTAGTTGTATTAAATAAATTGGTATTGCCGTTATTTTATTACGACGTAGTTAGGTACTTTTATTGTTGAGATTATGTTCAGATTCATTACACCAAAAATATCTAAATCTATCAATCGGTTAAGTACAGACTTACCAATGGATGTCTAAGAATTCTTTAATAAACCATAATTTAAATTGTCATATAATTTCAGGTGTATTCGTTTTATTGTTCGGTTGGTACATGTTGATATGAATGCGTGCGTTTTACTTACAAAGCGTATCTTTATCACGGTATATCCGTCGGTATCGGTTCCGCTTATCGGTTTATCGATTCCGATAATGTTTCAATAACGCGATAACTGTACTGTTCTGTTTTAGTTCTTGTACGTTTGATGTCAGTTCGCTCACTTATTACGAGGTAGTTGTTGTTGGAGTGTGCTTTCTGACGTCACTAGAATACTTATGATGAATTTGTTCGCAGGAGGTTTAGTTCGATTACCTTTCTTTATGGTTTTTTGTGCGTTTAATTGATGTGTTGTTTTGAACCGTCTATTAGGAGAAAGTGCGACGTGGATCCTTTATAGCGGAGATAAATTATTATATCTTTGATAGGAGGCCTTCACTAGCCTACCAAGTAATATTAGGCTAAATAATATTTTATAATTAAATCGAATCAGTTATAGGTAACGTAGGAAATTAGTATGTAATCTCTCGATTCATCTAACTTACTACTATGGAAGTTTAGTTCCAAGAAAGGTTTTATATTTGCAGTTTGTAATAGAGAATCTATACACTAATTTTCATATAGGTAACTTAAGGATTTTCTATTTGCTCCTACTCTGGTGGTTACATCACCCATGACAAATAAACAATTGCCCCACCTTGGATATTAACAAACTCACGCACTTTAATATATATTTGAAATAAAGCTTTGTATATATACATATTTTTCAAGTGAAACTTCTTATGGGAGAGCTTTTAAATTCTGATCGGTAATATTTTTATGTGGCGAAAAGTGGTGGGGGTAAACACTGTGTCGGGTAGAGTGTTAAAAACACCGGTTCTCGTCCGATTACTGAAGTTGAGCACCGTCGAGCGCGGTCAGGATTTGGATATGTGATCGCCTGGAAACACCGCCTGACGTTGGTTTTTTGGTCTTAGCGTAATGATATCCTATAGCCTTCCTCGATCAATGAGCTGTCTAACAATGAAATAATTTTTCAAATCGGACTAGTAGTTCATGCAAACAAACTCTTCAGCTTTATAATAATAGTATAGATATAAATAATATAAATATAATATGATATTATTATAGATACTCATGGCCGATATATTGGTCTCGACTTTAGAAACTTTTTTTGCGTGCTCAGAAGGTATCAGAATTGGATAGGCAGCGTCGCTTTATGATTTCCCTTGATAGTTGATAGAAAAACTTTTTTAGTATTCAAAAGATACTAGACTTACATTTTCGAAATAAGAAGATAGAAATACGAGGGTAATAAAGCAAATATACGAAAAGGAGATCGTAACAATGATTATTCCACTGAAAATATAGAAGTTATATATCCTTCAACTAAATATATAGTAGTAATTATATTAGCTTTACGTTGGAATTTCTGGCGGGATCTTACTCTCTTGTGGCTTCTGTATTGTATTCATAATCTTGTGTTATTTGACACTGTAGCTACTGAGTATGTCCTCTTTGGCAGGCTGAAACTTTTGTAAATATTGTAAATAGAATGTCGTTCAAACAATTGAACAAATAAATGAAATATCGCGTGACCGTATAAATACCTTATATGGTCAAATAAATAAACAGTCTATTTCACGCACTCCGAGTATTATTATTACGTTGTCCTTGTCAATCTAGAATCTTATAGTAGTCAGCCCGAAGCTCCTAATCTCTATATTTTGTAATATTGGTGATGTTTTACGTAATATAGTTTGGGTATTGTGCACACACCACAACAATTGTACACACATTGAGCACAATAATACCACGAAGCATGTATTCTGAGATGCCACAAAAACTCCATGGAAAGTTCTAACAAGAGAGCCACCATTTTGTTAGAACATTAAAATTATCGTAAGACCTTTGTAATATTGTTACAAAGTTACTCGAAAAAGCAGTAATAATCTAGAAGAATAGTTGCCAAAATAGAATTAAAAAAAACTTTACGTAGATTGTCTCTAACTTTTACTTACATGTCACATGTTAAATACATCTGAACTGCTGATTTTTTTAAGGTTTTAATATTCCACAAGAAATCAGTTTTATAAATGGATTACCAGTGGGTTTTTATTAATTTAGCTCAGTTCATAAACGGACACGTTATTATAAGCCTAGACCCTTTCTCGGGTTCATTCTTGTACAAATCTGAAAATTACTTTCAAATTAGTTTGGTAATGTTTTCAACTGGTGCGCGTTCCAAAACGGAAATTTAGGACTTCATTACATACCAACTACCTGAGACTTCTCATTTGTTAATTACAGTATAATCATTGCATATTATAAAACAAAGTCCTCTGACAGGTCGCTCTGTCTGTTTACGATAAACTCAAATACTACTAAGCGTATTTTCATGCGGTTTTCAGTAGATTGCTTCATGAGGAAGGTTTAGGTATATAATTTGTCAAAGTTTCTTTTATCATCGGGGCGGAACTACATCCGCCGGGTCTGCTATTAGATTATAACAATAGAATATGGCCATCAGTATGTAACTTTCTTTCAGTGAAAGATTTTAATACCAGGACAATAGTTTCAGAGGTAACCTCCTCCAATTTACCTCCCTATAATTATTATCCTAACTAATATTATAAACGCGACTGTGAGTTTATTTGTTACATTTTCACGCTGTAACTACTCAAGGAAATTTTGCATACACATTATTAGGAGTACAGAAGAGGACATAGGAAACCTTTCACCCAGAAAAAAAGTGCAGTCTCTAAGGGTTAGGCCACATTAACGCGATCAAAGCTGGGAGCAAAAGCTAGTAATAGTAGTAAATATATATATGGAATGGTATGATTTTAAAATAGATGGAATCAATAATGTCTACATAGCTATTATATGTCTACGAGCAGTTTCAAAGTGTTAACACTTTTAATAGTATCACATTGTCATAACTACACAAAAACTTTAATAGAATGTCTATAATACAAAAAAATGGTTGGTTTTTAGCATGAGTCATCAGGTAGGTAATTGAAATTTCGCAAGGAAACCAAATTCCGATTGCACCAATTTTTTACCTTATAACTATTACAGCAACATTCGGAATATATAGATTCTATTGTTTTATTTATATCTCAAACAGAATACGAACAAGTTTTGTTCTTGTTAGGCGAATAAATTCCGAAGCGAGTCCGAAAATATGAACTTTTTCCTGTTGAACCCGTTTTGGGGGTCAAAAAAAAACTCTAAATCACGTTTACTATACGAGCATCGCGTGCGTGGTTTCGCAGAAGCGTATTCCTTAAATAACAATAACCAGTGGTCATTCATCTTTTTATTACCGTGGCCGTCCTCGGCGGCGTCCTTTAACGACTCTCCGGCCACCGTCCAGAATGTCCCCCGTACCCTTAATAGGATACATAATAACCCATCGATCCTGTCTTCGGACCTTCGATTGTTCAACCCAGTTTGGAAGTCGGTTGCATTTTTGGCAATGATGTAAGCAGGTTTTTATTGTCATCTGACATTGCACTACTTTGGAATGGGGATTAAGACTTTTATTTTTGTTTCGTGTGCCAGGAGTGTAATTTTGTAATAATCTGGCATGCCAAAAATATGTAATCTTGTAGAACTAATTCAACTAATAAACTCAAGGTGCAGGGTTTGACCTGTTTTGAAAATATTCTTTAGTCATTCCAAAGATATTTTCACACATTGATGTAATAGCGATGTATCTTGTTTTTTTTATGTCATAGGAGGCAATAGGACAGGTGAGTCACCTGATGTTAAGTGATCACCACCGTCCATAGACATTTGCAACACCAGGGCAGTCGCAAGTGCGTTGCCAGCCTGTATTGGCGGGGTAGAGGAAGGGAAGGGGAATGGGAAGAGGAGGAAGGGGAAGTGGAAGGGAGGTGGGTCTCCGGCGCTCTCACTGACCGAAAGAAACGAAGCAATGCAAGCATTCTTACTTCACGTGTGTTTTCTGTGAGAGGGTGGTACTACACCCGGGCGAGCCGACCTATTCATGCTGAAACCAGTAATAGCTTTAGCTTGGTTCTACCACCTACAGAACTTGTAAAAATCTATTCCAGAATATAATGTGCATACAATTTAAAACTATATAATTGTTATAAGAAACTACACTTAATACAATCTTAAACAGCACAGACATAACAGTGATACAATTCCGTACTGAAACTTTACAGGTATATGTAACTACTAGACTTGCTGTAGCTTAAAAATCATATTAGTTGACGAAGGTTAAATTACCTCCAAATGAGCGAAGAACTATGAAATTTTAGTCTGAACGTTTGCCGTTTGCAAACATGTGGACACACTAACACCAACAATTAACAAAATTGTTGTCATTTTTAAATATAAACCAGGTTTTGCATTAGTCTATTATTTTGTTATCTTAATGGTAATAATAACTATAACATTTAAAAATAACTTTAAACGCATATGTAGCTCATGTGTATTTAGGTTACGTAGACATGAAATTGCCTCAACTGAACATTGCGCACCGCATTTCAAGTACAACACTTGTTATTTAAGCAGTATCGTGACATTTTAAATGAAATTGTGCGTATGCGCGTTGCACGTAAATAATTTAGGGCTTGAGCCTAAAATACCTGCCTGAGCTGTCGCAAGTCGGCCCGAGCTCGTCGGCCGCCAGTGCCTTATATGGCGGTGCACATCGAGGCCGCCCGGCAGTCCTCTCATAGCAGCTTACTTCACGACTTTGCAAATGATCTGAGGATACAAAGACGTCATCGGGATGTATACAATATAAAACAACAGTTGAGCGGAGAGCCGAAATTACTGAAGCTATGGAATTAGGTGAGTAGGTTTAGAGCAGGGATCATTAATTAGTTTAATTGGATCTTTAAGATATTGACCCTTTATTATAACTAGTAGCCGAGTTTAATATTATACTAGCCTCTGCCCGCGACTCCGTTCGCGTGGAATAGTTACTTTGGGCTAGGGCTAACTTTAATTCGCGACCTCGTTTACGTAGAAGGTAAAAATATTGTTAAACAATAAGTACGTTAACCATGATTTTGAAACATTCTTCATTGGTGCTCCGCTCCTATCTTATCGTGATGATATATAGCCTCACATTGAAATAATTTTTCAAATCGGACCAGTAGTTGCTGAGATTAGTACGTCCAAGCAAACAAACTCTGTGGTCGGTGGTAGAGCCACGCTGAAGCTATTTCTGGTTTTAGCATGAATGGTTCGGCTCGTCCGGGGTAGTACCACGCTCTCATAGAAAACCGACGTGAAGTAACAGTGTTTGCATTGTTGCGTTTCGTTCGGTCAGTGAGAGCGCCGGAGGCCCACTCCCCTCCCTCCCTTTCCCCCAAACACAGGCTGGCAACGCACTTTCGACTCCACTGGCGTTGGTAGTGTCTATGGACGGTGGTGATCACTTAACATCAGGTGACTCATCTGTTCGTTTGCCTGCAATGACATAAAAAAAACTCTTCAGCTTTATAATAATAAGTATTAGTATAGATTGGAAGTGGAAGTGGCGGTAGTGCAAAATAACGTCGACTATAATATTTAATGACGGTATTCCGTAAAGGAAAAAAAACCTTCAATAAAATATGGTAGCCAAGTATGTATTTAAAAAGTCAAATAAAACAAAATTGGACTTTTATTAATATACAAAAGTAGATAAATACGAATAACGTCATTCTTTACTTTAATTTCTCTGTTTATAGTTTGTATTTAAGTTGTTGTGAGTTTTTTCTATGTAATCTTGGACATTATCATCGATAAACTGAGACGAAAAATTATAGGCAAACGTTGTTTCATAAATGTATGTCGAGTCAATCATCAAGGAAAGTTTAACAGCCATTTTTGTTGTTCGGGGTATTTCTTTGAATTCTTGGTAAGAAACTTCTAGATGTTTATTTTAAAACTGTATTTTCGCGGAAATTCTATCATGACATGCGTAACAGCGGCGACTGGCGCTGGAATGTAGATATCTTAGGGGTTACCGTTGATTTTCGATTTTACGATGCTTACCATCAGGCACAGTGCAGTCACTGTGCCGTAATTCAATAAAAAAAATAAGACAGAGAGAACAGCACAAGCAACGACTTTTTTACATTCGATTTTAATACCTGAATAGATGATATATGAAAGAAAATCTTAAATAGTAATTTTGTATTAGTGATGTCGCTGCAACTACCTAGTTCTTTTTATAGAAAAGTAACAATACTTATTTATGTATATAATTATTATATAATTGACATACAAGTACTAATGCAAATCGTTGAATTATCTCGACAAATATTTGGAAGTTATATCTGACACTATGAATACACGACCTATAAACGATTAATCAAATTTCTATGTTCTTATCCTTAAATAAATTATAGAAAATTCTAGTAAAAAGATTGGATGTGAACATGCACTTTAAACAACTGTAATATACTGTATATTTGTTATATACTTCGCGTTAACTGCAATATAGAATTTAATAAGAATAAAAAACAGCCAGTGTCACTAAGAGCTAATGTAATCAGTGAAAATAAATTCATAACTGGATCAGTACTTCCAAAGATTACAAGTTACAAATATACTTAATACAAATAAACTTAATCACTTTGTTATATACTAACCTTTCCATACGGCTTCGCTGTCTTTAATATAAATTTGATCTATTCCTGGGAAACAGTATACTTTGTCGTGAAAGATACCCTATGTTCTTTTTTGTTCTCCTGATAAAATGTATGCAAAAAATCACGACAATTGTTTGAGTA
The DNA here is from genome assembly GCA_036509395.1 of Antheraea yamamai. Lineage (NCBI taxonomy): Eukaryota > Metazoa > Arthropoda > Insecta > Lepidoptera > Saturniidae > Antheraea > Antheraea yamamai. Next base: position 7,036,977 of record AP028434.1, on the reverse strand, counting down.
GTTAACACGTAAAACAGACTCATTTTCGTATTTATAATAGTAGAATGGATATACAGTATACTTTATGATTATACCAAAGGTTTATATAAGATAATATATATTGAAAAATTAGGTGTAATTCTAATTTTCTAGTTTTTTTCGATAGTCTTAGTAGGAGTTCATGATTTTACTATCTTACTGTATGTTTGCCTGAAGTTTCAGGAGTTATCAATTGTAAAATAAGACAAAATACAGCATTCACTTACAATTTTTACTGAAGGAATAACAGTGAAGTTGTAATTTTAAGTCATATTACAGAGAAAATAGCATTTCTTATTTCAACATTAATTACAATTTTCTGTATTCATATAGATGCCTATAAAATTATAATAATAATGATTGTAGAACGATTTATAGTTTAATTTAATTAATCTATTCAGCCGTATAATTATAATGATTGTTAAGAGTAGTAATTGTCTTTTTATCGTCTTACTTTCACAAACGTTACATGAATTCTTGATATATTTTGAATAAAATTACTCCAATAAACATACTACAGAGTAACTCAAGTTTATTTGTGAAATGGATAATAGAAAGTCGAAGAATGTAATTACTTCTAATGATATTAGCTAGGAAAATAAAATATAAGTTTCTACACTCAACTACATTCACGATATTTTGAGAAGAAACGACACGCACGCCACCTATTGCAAATTAGTTTGATTATCACAGTAATATACACTGTGATAATTCAGCAAGGTTTCATAACAAACGGATGAATGGTATTGGAATGTACTGGAACAAACAAAGAATAATATTTTTTTATAGATAAAAAAATATATAAACAGAAAATCAAATGGAATGAATGAGAATGAAAAACAACATTATATGAAGTTATTATTGTGGTCAGTTAGAATTAATAAAAGAAGTTTTTTGAAGTTATACTTCTTTAGGCGCGTTATGAAAAAATGATGAGAGTGAAATTTTAAGATGCGCGCGCATCTGTGACACAAAATTAACAGTATGAAGCTGTCTGCTTAACCGCTCACCTGAAGTTAGCTATAGTCAACATTTTGTTTCTTTGTATTTGTTGTTCGTATTTCTTTGTATTAAAACTTTCAATGTATTAAATACCTTTTTTTCTATTGTTAGTGTCGTTTTTTTCTACAAACGTAGATTAAGGCGAAAGATAAAATTTTTGAACAGATTGTTATCTTGTTACGCCAAAGAAGTATAACTTCTAACGCGTGTACATAAGTACACACACACTTTTTTTTTAATTTTTAACAATAATTTAAAGATACAATTATCATATTTATAAAACTGTACAGTTTTTGACATAATAATTAAACTTTAATATTTTATATACTAACAACGAATAACAGAATCATAGAAATCGGTTATGTAGTTTTGATAAAAATGACTTTAATTATAATTTAACTACAAAAATGGATAACTTTCGTGTTTTTAGTCAATCAAAAAATTGGGTTGATATTCATTATTTGTACCGTGGTCTCGTTTTTAAATCATTCCTGATAGAGATACATCTGAGAGAATATTATCTGTCATCGTCCCGAATCAACATTAAGTATCAGCTACACTTGAATAGTATGGGACGCGCCGCAGCCGGCCCAGTCCCAGTAGATAAGGCACGCCGCAAAACCAGAGCAAGTACACGCTCCGACAAACTAATCAGAGGATAGTTAGTCTCCTCCGCTAGTACTGTTTCTGTAGCATGCGAGATAAGTTTAATGTGTATTTTATTAGGTCAAGTTATTATTTAGCCCTTAGCGATGTTACATAGAAAATTATTCTCATTATAATTAATGTACGTTTTATATTATTTATTTTGATTTTATCACGTTTTATAAGTGAAAATTCTCAAAAAATATTTGGATTACATTAATTATAAATGACTAGCTGTGCCCGCGACTTCGTCCACGTGGAACCTGATATACAAAACAATGACTAACAAAGTCATGTAAACGTATTTAGTCCATTTGCTTATATACTTTTCTCTCATAATTAAGTCGCGACGCCATTAAAATTACAATAACTTTTGATAGAGTGGACCGATTTTAATGAAACAAAGACTAAGTTACGCCCAAGGATATGTTGTATGATTTTCTTATATAAGGTTTTCTATTCTATTATTAATTCCTAGACACCTGCAATAACTTTTTTTTTCGATAATCGAAAAAGTACAGACACGTTAGATTTACATTTTTATTATTATATTAATAAATCATAAAACATGTTTTGGAGTAACATTCTTTGTTGTCTTTTGTTGTTATTGTCTTTGTTTAATTAAAATCGGTTCGGTCTACCAAAAGTTATTATAATTTTAATGACGACGCGACTTAAGTACGAGAGAATAGTAGATGAGTAAATGGACTTAATATATTCAGATGACTTTATTAATCACTGTTTTTTACATAAGGTCTCACGGGGACGACGTCGCAGGTACAACTAGTTCTAAATAAAACTAAAAACTCTTTATTTTTTTCTAATAACACATTATATCGGTATAACAGTAACTCAACATGAGAAACCTTCAATCAAGTAAATCGATAATATATTAATTATATACTTATCCGATACGAAATATATATGAGTTGTTGAGGTATGTAAGCTTGGTACACATATATGTTTCAACAACTCATACATGTATGAATAGTTAGCTTAGCTTAGTTTAGATCAGATAGGTCGCGAATTGCATGTATCAGGCAACAGCCCAAGTCGAGATGTGCCGTGCACCCTTGAGCTAGTTGTCAAATAAAATCGTCTGAGTGCCTTAAGCGCTCGCCTTAGTAGTCCGGTGAAGCTGTTAAGCCCTTGCTAGATCAATAGCGTAGTCAGTTCGAGAAAAAAAAATAAGTATAGCTATGTTTAATCTTCAAATATAATTTCAAAGATGATGAATAAAGACATATTTATATTACTTCCGTTCCACTTTGTTTAAAACTAAATAGTATATAATATTGTATTGTTGATAAATGTATAACCTAAATACAGTTCAACGAAACATATCTTTAAGACGATCTTGACTCTGTTAATAAATACTTCGAGCGGTTATGTATGACGGATCAATTGATCAGGCTCTTGCAATTTTGCTGCTGTCTGCTCTATCGACCTAGAAACGATTTGCCAGTTAATACTGTAATAATTCAATACGAGCAAACATGTATCTACTGGCCGAAGGACATTAATTAGAAACTGTGACAAATATTAATCAGTGTAAGGCTTGTTTATACTTACGAGTTTTAATCGGATATGAAGTAGGGATGGGTGACGTTGGACATCGATGTGAATATAGAAGTAAATAATGATATTGGATAAATATATAAAAAAGTGTGTGTGTACTTATGTACACGCGTTAGAAGTTATACTTCTTTGGCTTAACAAAATAAAAATTTAAGATAACAATTTTATCTTTCGCCTTATTCTACGTTTGTAGAAAAAACGACACTAACAATAGAAAAAAGGTATTTAATACATTGAAAGTTTCAATACAAAGAAATACAAACAACAAATACAAAGAAACAAAATGTTGACTATAGCTAACTTCAGGGTGTCGGTTTTTCGTGACGGTGTGCGCACGCATATTAAAAATTTACTCTCATCATTATTCCCTAACGCGCTAAAAGAAGTATAACTTCAAAAAAAGATCGTAATAACAAGGATGTTTTATAATATTGAGTATCTGTAATCTTTAGACTTGTTTAATCTCTTTGTGTCTATATTTTGTAATCCTCAGATCTTCACTAGTAACCCTTACTTATATTATAATTGTTATTGTGAGTTTGTTTGTTTGTTACGCTTCCAAGTATTTAACCGATCATAATGACAGTTTTCAACCATAAAAAATCTAGTATTCCCTATATATCAAATTTACATTTAACCGCTAATAGCTAGTAATATAGTTCATGAGAAAGTGTGTTTGTTTGTTATGCTTTCAAGCCTTAACTACTGAACCAATTATCGTGATATGTTGTAAGCACGTTGTTAGGGATACAGAAAAGGACATAGGGTATTCTTCATCCAGAAGAAAGGTACAATTCCCGAGGGATAGATCAAATCTAAATTGACGCGAGATAAATCGTAAGTAGAAGCTCTAGCATTGAACAAAAATGTAATAAAAACTCATTACGAGGAGCTACATGACCTATGTTCTTTGTTCTATCACTTGTAGTAGAATTTATAGTGTTGTAATCATGCCAGGGGAAAGTCCTTGCTAAGCTTTGTGACCGCTCTGAAATATAGTTATGTAGGACACAAATTTAGGCATATATACATACTATATTATACATATAATATCGAGACAACTTAAGGATAAATAAACTTATATTAATACTAGCGGGCCCGGCGGACGTTGTTCTGCCTTGATAATAAAAAAATCCTAAAAGTCAACCGCAGCGCCACCTACCGGGTCCAATTGTGAATCTAAACCATTCTCGGATCCACTGGAACATGCACACAAAATTTCATCAAAATCAGTCCAGCCGTTTAGGAGGAGTTCAGTGACATACACACGTACGGAAGAAATTTATATATAAAAGAAGATGTTATCTTTGTGTTGTATTAAACTATTGACTATATTACGTGCAAGTTCGAACTTAGGGCTATATTCAGACTGGTCAATAAGATTGGCGAGGATTGTATGTCTATTCAATAACGAAGGCAGCATGATAAAAATATAATTATAGGTGGTTCCAAATTGAAAATTATTTAGACACCTTTGAATTTGCTATTGCTTTGCATGTGCCATTAAATTTTAATATACACAATTCAAATGTTACCTTCATTGTTCATTTCATTATTTATCCGCAGTCTATTATTCATAATTCCGTATTCAATATTTAAGAACCTGTATGGATTTTTATACAATGAATTTTTATAATGATTGTTACTAACATTCCTCCTCGACTTGTAGCTTGAAGCCACATGTGTGGAACTGCCTTAATATGGCCCACAGGCAGTCTTCGTATCAGCGTATCTAGACCGTACTGACCGTCTAATGCATGTAGGTAACTTGGTCACATTCTGGTGTAGATTTATCTACTCTTTAAGTTCCGTTACTTGTTTGAAGTGATTTAAATACCAAGAAGCGATGATTAATTTGAAAGTTCAGAAAATGCAAAAATTTAACTCGCTGTTTGTTATTTTCCTTCTAAGCTTACGGTTACTTCAACTTTTTATTTTACCATAAAATTTTATAGTATAAAACTGAATTTGAAAACAATAAGTTATATATAAGTTAACCAGAACTTAGATATAAATTACACGTTTAAAAAATTATTGTATTTAAATTCATAATCTCATCTTGTGTTGAAAACCTCTTTATATGTTTTCTATATCATCATTATATATATCTATTAATACGTGAAGCCAAAATTTTGTACCCCTTTTTAAATAAATTGCGTGAACGGATGAACGTGAAATTTGGCAAAGTTAAAGTTTATATGGAGGAGAAGTGCAGAAAGCTATTTATTTTATGTAAAATGCATTAGAAGTACATTAAATTAATGAAAATATGCATTACTCACACTACTGCTCCAATTTTACACAACATATACACACATGTAAATAAAAAATTCATTTTGACATCCCTAAAGAACCCTAATAAAGTTCAAATTTAAAAATGCAATGAACTATGGTCGAATGTCGACCACTGGGCGCCCACTAGTCTATACTAATATATAAAGCGGAAAAGTTTGTTTGTTTGGTTGAACGTGCTAATCTCTGGAACTAGTTTATATACAGAATACAGATTATTTCCAAATCATTCGATCGTTGCATCTTTGCACCTTCACACTTTGACTACCACGTTGGTCATATAAGACCGGCCACGTGCTCTTGTGGCGCCACTGCACCGTAGTCGTTGTTCACGGGAGCGCTAGATCTTTTTCAAATTGTATAAATCATCCGTGGTGTTCTAAAACAAACACGTGATTACCGAGTGGCAGTCACAGTGTTAAAATTCGTGACGGATCGATATCCTTCAAATTTTCAACATACATTTGCTGTATAATGTCTGGTTACTTATTCAAGTGAATACTGTATTGCAATTAGTCAAGACTCAAATGTACTATGAATAATCCTTTGTTAAAATCACGGCATATTACCACAAAAGTTTTGTACCGATGACAAGTTGTCACAATTGTGTCCGGTGAGGATGACAAATCGCCTCCGTCGGCCACATCGGACGTCTCTCGACAACTTTCTGATGACTTTTCAACTTGTTCCTTTTGATACAGTTTATCGTTCGAGTGAAAGCTTACAAAGTGTAACAATTTATTTATGTTAAACTGTCTACAAATGCTAATTTAGTAATATATCACTTGTGAATAAGCAAAAGCGTCAATGGTTTATTATTTCTATCAGCATAAAAATGTTAGTATGTATGTTCTTGTTCTAAATTTTTATAAATATTAGTGGTCCTCTAGTAGTCGGTATGAGATCATAATTCATTATATCTTTTAGGTTTATTATTGTGGTTTCTTTTCCAAAAGAGTCTGCGAATATGAAGTAAGAATTGTGAAATATGATGAATAAAACTTATAAATAAAGGCCTCGACTCTATGGGAAAATAATTGTTTTATTTTTTCATTGATAACTCTAGAGCTTGTCAAAGATATTAAACGGAAATGAAGAAAATCGGTTGACAGATAGAGAAGAAAAAGGTACTTAATTGATTTGTCTCTGCCTATTATCGTGTACTAGTTGTGAAATTTCGATCATAATCCATAATTCTGCAACTTCCCACTTTAAGAGAAAAAACAAACAAACTTTAAAAAAAAAATTTACTACAAAATTCATCTACTACGCAAATAAAAAAAAAGTGTGTGTTACGTACTCGCGTTAGAAGTTATACTTCTTTGGCGTAACAAGATAAAAATCTTTTCAAAAATTTTATCTTTCGCCTTATTCTACGTTTGTAGAAAAAACGACAGTAAAATAGAAAAAAGGTATTTAATAAATTGAAAGTTTTAATACAAAGAATAACAAACTACAAATAAAAAGAAATAAAATGTTGACTATAGCCAACTTCAGGGTGTCGGTTTTTCGTGACGGTGTGCGCGCGCATCGTAAAAATTTACTCTCATAATTTTTCCCTAACGCGCCGAAAGAAGTATAACTTCAAAAAGTAAATCGTTGAAGTAACAGAGGAAGAAGTAGTTATCTAACTGTTTTGTCTCTACCCATTTATAGATTTTACGCTTCAATTAACAACTACTTTTTTACAATTTTGACTCTGTTGTCACTATTCATTACGCTCAGGAAGTCCAAAATCGGACGAATAGTTAACAGGAACACCCATATTACAAAGGTCACTCGATAAAATCTACCAACGACGTGTTTCTGTTTACCTAATGGCGTCGAAGGTCAGTGTTAATTTCCCGGTGCATTGACACTTCGCAATACCGTGTTTAGACTTAAGAGTCAACGACCTCGTGTGTTTATAAAAAGTAACTTGAACCTGCCCGTCGCATTACTGCAAATCGACTCCATATCTGCCGATAGCCCTGGCTTCAATCGCCGAGTGCTTTGATAAATAAAAGTATTGACGCAACGTACCACTCTGGTCTATCTGCGTTTATTTCAATAAATGTTATGAAATCGACCGGAACAATCTCTATGTGGAGCAATACTTGTGATATTTGTGTATTTCTCTAAGATTATTATTTATCAATCACAACCATGCACTAACAACCGCAAGCGACTTCGTACTAGTCATTACATAGTATGAAACAAAGTGCCCTACCGCGTCTGTCTGTATGTCTGTTCGCGATAAACTCAAAAATTACAGAACGGATTTTCAAGCGGTCTTCACCAGTGGATAAAGTGATTCATGAGGAACGTTTTGGTATATAATTTGTCAAGATTTTTTTTATAATCAGGGAGGGACAACGTCTGCCGGGGCCGCTAGTTAAATTATAAAACAAAATTGAAAACAAATAAAATATTAGAAAGAAGGAAATAGTTTATTGTTGGAACTACCATACAATTAAAATTAAATTAAAACAAACAAATTAGACAAAAAAAAAACATGTGGAAAATGAAAACAAAAAATGTCCAACAAATGGCAAACTCATTCAGCAAATAAGTAGAGTATAGCAGTATTGAAGCGCTGATTTTTGATGGCAGTCCATATGATAAACGGACGTTCAGTCGGTCATACTAATCTTACAAAATTAAAAGAACTAACCTATAAGTACAAACAAATAACACAGATACACATAACTCATCACAGATGATCACATTAAATAGGTATAGATAGCTACTGTAACTACAAATTCAAGACTAAATAAATATAAATTTAGAAGAACAAATACATACCAATAAACGTATTAAAATAGATAGAGCTGAGTGAATAGAGTGTACGTCAATATTACATTTATTATCCACGAACAAATACTTCAGTGTGTCAATTTTTAATAATGATTGATCCAATTAATCTATGTCGTAACTAATATTATAAATGCGAAACTTTGTTTACTACGCTTTCACGCTGTAACCACTAAATCGATCATCATTAAATTTTGCGTATACGTGGTCAAAATTACATAAAAAGAAATAGAAACGTAGGTAAGCTTAATGAAAGGTTTCATTTACAAAAAAAAAGTACTGTACCAAGAGATATGCCAAAATTACATCAACGTCAGGGAACCCTCGAGCAAAACCTACTAATAAAATAAAACGGTCAAGTCGAAAATAACATTTTATAAATATAAAATTTTATGACGATTATAAGATTTTTCAAATTTCACTAGACTCTTAATACTTATAACATTGATCTGAAATTCATGTAAACAATATGATATTCTTGTTCTTTATCGTTTTAGTTGAATAAATTATTACTTTAAGTGTCATTTTTTTTCTTTTTGAAGTGAAACTTCTTTATCGGCGTTGGAAAAAATTTACCGTCACATTTTTCCGTTACGCGCCATCTTTTTTGTATTCATGTCTATGATAATAAAATCCTTTTGTTTAAACTTTATCTAATTTAACTTTATTTTTTAATATATTAATGAAATTGTTTGCCATAAAGAAAGAAAGGGTTTTTTTTTTTTTTTAACCAATTTCTGGAAAGTTGCATATAGATCATTTTGCGAAAAATAAGGCCTTAAACAAGTTTCACTTCTTACGTGTGTACACTAGTACACGCACACATTTTTTGACTATTGGCATATTTTTGCTAAAGTCATTGGATTATAGTAAAACTCGTTTTTCTTTAGAAAGGCAACGGTCGAGACGTCGCGTCCATATCTTTTGATTCAAATCGAAAAGATTAATGAGGTGAGTTTATCTCAGCTATCAGCGCTAAGTGCTTCATTGGTAAAATTGTTAAAACGTTTTAGCAGAGAAAGTGTCGTGGAATACCTAGATAAGAAATATAAAAATAAATTAATCACTTACCCTTTATACGGTACCGGGGTCAATATGAATGGAGAAAATTTTGAATATATATCGTACCAAATCGACTACGATGTTACTTGTACTGTATAGAGTTTAGCGGTTGACCACAGTTGATGCTAAAAGACGATTTGGTGAAAAGTAGTAAACACGCCGGGGCTGGCTCAAATGTGCATCCAGCCAGTACATATCCACAGGTGATAGGCTATAGATTTTCAACTTGACGGTGTTCATAGGTCATATGGCTAGCAATGATGGTTTAGAAAACGTTCCACCACCATGCAAAATGCTAATATGAATATAGAATAATTATCTAAACACATCACTGAAATTAAGTTACATTTTCGTTTAAACTTTAGTGGAATAATTAATGGTTGTAAATTGACCACAGGATATAGAAAAAAATTTATAGGTTATTTCTGCCGAATAAAATTCTAGAATTTTGGATAATATTTCAGCAATAGAATTCAATAACTCGTACCCTTCACAACATTTTTTTATACAAATATCTAAAATAATCTAGAGAAATGTTTAGGGCCTTTATAATTTGACATAATTTTTAAACATTTGTCAGTTTCTTATAGAACGGTCAGGTCGGTAGCAATTATAACCCTTAGTATTTTCCGTTAGTAACTTATGGCTAAGGGCTACCTATAATTTAAGTATAGTATGAATAATAAATCGGCGTAAATTCATCCAGCACTGAAGTCTGAATTTTACTATTTTAATAATGAACTGTAGTTTCAAATGATTTCAAAATAAACCGAGCCCAATTTTAGGTGACGATAAGATTTTGTGTTACTTTTTTATTTAAAAAAGTTGTATACGTAATATTTGAAGAAAAAAACGTAATAATCTTATAAACGGCCACATTTAGACTTGGTTCAGAGTAAATAAAATATAAAAATCTTTAGGATAACTAAAGATCTCGCATGAACAACTAAAATTGGACTTGGTTCATTTTGCAATGTAACCACTCAAAAATTATATAACAAGTATAACTGGAAAATTGTTAGATAACTGAAATACTAAATAATGTACTTTGTATATACATATCGATGCATACTATTAAATTATAAGGCACATCACTAGACTGTAAACTTTCACTGATCAGATTTTTGCTAAAAGCCGGTCGGCGTTTCGCGAAAGTGGTCTCACTGCGGCTTTATATGTGGTTTGTAGATAAACAAAGTGTACTGTTTCATAATTTGCTTAGGTATTGTTTTACAATAGTTTGCAGTCTTGTGCAACATGATTGGGTTCATTACAAAATACTATGCAGATATTATCAATGTTAGAAAAATATTACGTTTTCGCATTGCTATATTGTACTTTCCGCATAATAACTTATATAAAGGAATCTTGAATATTTATTTTATCTTTATAATAGTATAGACACCGCGTGCAGATATTCGTTCACATAGATTCACAAGAATATTAACTGAGAACAGAAGAATATTGTATACATATAATAGCGTCCTGTGACCAAAAACGTGCGATACATATATATCAAAGTAATAAATACCATTTAACAATATACAATAATTGATATCATTTTAATGGCTACAAAGGAATGGTTTTCTTATATAAATCGTAGAAAAAGCCCAAATCTTTTAGTACGTTTAGTTAGATTTTATACAAACGACTCTAAGATAAACAATTTTCGTATATATTATCAATTCGCTCGAAAATTAATTGTTTCCCTAGTTACGTAATAATTTATTTGTTGCATCAATTTTTGAGTTACTCTCAAAAATATACATAATACATTTAGTATATTTTTACAGCATGAATTGTTCAATTAAGTAAATCTTAATATATATATTTCTTGTGTGCGTGTGTATGTGACTGAACTCCTCCTAAACGACTGGACCGATTTTGATGAAATTTTTTGTGTGTGTTCGTGGAGATTCGAGAATGGTTTAGATTCACAATTGGACCCGGCAGGTGGCGCTGCGATCGACTTTTAGGATTTTTTTTGTTTTCAAGGCAGGACAACGTCCGCCCGGTCCGCTAGTATAATTATATAGCTTTAACTTTATTTTCTAAGCAAGTTATGACATAAATGTTATTACGATAACTGAATTATTTAGGTTCAATAAATAAAAAAGGCGATCGGATATCATGGAAATTTGTTGAATACATACGTTATTTTGAATTGCCATACTTTAAACCTTGATCCCTTTTGGGTGAACGTTTTAAATGTTAATGAAATATATACACTTAAATACCTAGTCTATTTAATAAAATACATACATATTAAGACGGTGATTAGGAATTCGAAGTTTTCTTTTTGTATGCAAACAAATGCTAACAACTCACCCAGTTTATAGAGCTGGAGCTATTTGATGATAAACTTTCCCGTACATGGCGGACATTGCTGCTAATAATGTTACAAGGTACTATATTTCCCTTTACGAGCTTGAGAATAATTAAAGGAAATTATATGCCTTCGTTTAATCGATTTCTTGTGCACAGGTTTAAATTTATAATTTCTCTGTTGTTATAACATAGTGTATCCAAAATCTATTTAAACCACATTACCTGCTCCAATTTAGCATGTACTTAATAATGAAGAAAATGAAGCTAAATCACTCTTTACAGTACTACCAGGTATTGAAAGAAAATGAGAAATGAACGTCAATTTCCTACCATCTTCTGACTCACTCCTTCACTCTTTTGTAGGGCTATTATTTAACCCAAATTTATCATATTTGCGTAGGATCCCTCAAACATTTTCTTTCATATTAATCTGGTCCTGACAGTTACAAATACAATAAAAAAAGAACTTGCCAAATAGGTGCGGTGCAGCCGTTATTAGTTGACGCGCTTACGTTACATACATTCGGCAGTTAATTATTATGTAAGTAGATATGTAAATAAGTAACACTTAGCCACAGTAAAGACATGGAATTATCTAGAATAATTTTATAAGAGTGAAATTTACCATTCCCATTAATTTACGGTTGTATGTACTGTTTCCTCTTTAGGCAAACGCCCTTTTTTATTTATCGATATCCTAATCAAATACAAAAAAATATAAAAGAAATTACGCAAGAGCAAAAACAAATTCGTTTATGAGAAATAATCATAGTACAAAAAATCCGCAAGTTTCATATGACAAATTGTTTTTTATTTTTACCACAACGTCATCTGACGTTAAATAACGAGGTGGATAATAACATGGCTCTCAAATACTGCAGAATAACACCTTTAGTTGGAGCAGCAAATCTTCAATTCAAGGACAATATATAGCTAGTCCTCATAATCAGGTGGTTTGTCAGGTGGAATGTCAATTCTATAGTAGGTCCGAAACCTGACATGTACTAAGGATTTCTCTGGAATTCGCCTACATTTACTAATTCAAATTGGTAACACTACCCGCTGACGTTGAAGGAAAAACATTGTGAGGCAACCTAATTCTGAGAAATGTTCTTATAGTACTGCCGTATGTGGGAAAAATTAAAACTGTGGATTTCTCGGACTTTGAATTCGCCAATATATCATAGGTTTGCAATCACCAGATTTTTTTCGCGAAGAGGTCTATGGTGCTGCAGTAGGTCTTTTACAAACTTATCTAATGATATAGCTAGGTGGGTATTATAAAATGCCTTACTTATCACTATGATAAGGTTACATTACGATGTTTTGCACTACCTAAAGCTCAGACTTTATTGTGCCTAAATGGATAAACCATCTTTTTTAGTCATATTTTTTGTTTATAGGTAACGATGTATATCAGTGATTAAATATAAATAGCTAGCAGTAGCTGCTAGTAGCAGTAGCTTCGTCAGCTGCGTTTATATCTTTACTAACTTTTGTCGGTAGCTTCTTTCGGGTTAATGTACGTTTCACCAATATACGGACACAGTATTTTTTTAGATGAAAGGTGTCCTTTTCTGTACTTCTGATAATATGTATACAAAATTTTATGATGTTCAGTTGAGTAGTTAAAGTGTATTAACGTAACAAAGTAACAAACAAATAAACTACATTCGCATTTATAGTATTGGTAAGGATAAAAGAATATAATCAGCCGTTTTGGAGATTAGCCGGAACAAAGAGACACACAGTTAGACAAATATAATTAAAAAAAAACATTTTTTTTTATGTCATAGTCCTAGCAGGCAAACGAACAGGTGGGCACCTGATGTTAAGTGATCACCACCGTCTATAGACACTAAAAACACCAAGGGAGTCGAGAGTGCATTGTCCGCCTGTGTTTGGGGGAAAGGGAGGAAGGGGAGGGGAGATGAGCTTCCGGCGCTCTCACTGACCGAACGAAACGCAACAATGCAAGCACTGTTACTTCACATCGGTTTTCTATGAGAGGGTGGTAGTACCCCGGGCGAGCCGACCCATTCATGCTGAAACCAGTAGTATCTTCAGCGTGGTGGCTCTACCGCCTTTAATTCCCATATGTACTTGTATATTCATTTGATAATATATAGTATTCTAATATATGCATTCTTATCCATATCTTCGTTGTAATACGTAGGTTAGTGGTTACAGAGAAATATTGAGTTCCCTAATATTTACTTCAACATTGAAATTGTTTAAAATATAGTTTATATATTTCTTTGATGAAGTGAGAGCTTGTAAAGGCTATGATAGTGGTGGCTATTTAACTATAGTCGACTTGACACAGAAAACGTGATCCTGAGCAGCCGGTCGTAAAACATTACGTTTCAACCTAATTTCAATTTACAAGTAAGAAAACATATTCTGGTAGGACATGAGCAAAATGAAAAGAGTATACTATCGTGCAATCAAACTTACTAACTTACCTACACTGTAACAAGACAGGGGATTTTTTTCTAAGTAGCATATTAACGTGGTTATTCCAATTATGTCGGTATCTTTATTTGAGATCTTTGCGATTGATCCCTCCTAATCTACGCTAGGTGCCACTAATCCATATAAAAGTCTTTGCGTACTGAGTTGGCAGGAAACCCCTTTACTTTTTTTTTTAACTTTATTTTTGGCAACCAATCTTTTAGATTATTACTGCCATTGTCGACTAGTTCTTCTATTCCATTTTCTGCAACCAGTCTTCTAGTAGCCATTACCACCATTGTCAAGTGAGTATCGATATTCTATATATTATATATTCTATATATATATATTCAAGTTTCTTGATATAATTTCAATGAACGCCATTGTCGAGTAGTTAATAGTATTTCAAGTTCTTCTTCTATTCCATTTTGGCAACCAGTCTTCTAGTAGACTATTACTGCCATTGCCAAGTGAGTATCGATATTACAAGTTTCTTGATATAATTTCAATGAACTAACAAGATGGTGGCCATCTTGTTACAACCTTCCATGGAATTTTTGTGGCATCTCAGAATTCATGGTCCATGGTATTATTTTCCATTCACTTCACTTATGCACAATAAACAAACTATATCACATACAACACCACCAATTTTACACAATATAGAGACAAGTAACACAAGATTATGAATAAAAAATAAAATCCACTACATGATAGACCAAGATCCCTCCAAAAACTCCAACCCCTTTACTTAATAGGCAGTTAGGAATAATTAATATACACATAGTTATTATATTAATGTTATGAATATTCTAGAATATGTATCTTGTTTTCTTGCCTTTATTTCGTTATAAGCGATTTTTTTTTGCCATAAAAGCAAATGATCGAATATAAAAACAAAAAGTTACTGCTCATAACATCTAGTGTTACATTTACAAGGTAATGCGAGTATACAAAATTTTATACGCGTGTATAGAAATACATTATAGTAAAGATATTAACATGCGTTGCGGCTATATAAAATGAATAAATTGCCTGTGCGTTTTGCATGCAAAAGAAGGCTGTACAAAGTAAATCGATTCGGTGACGGCTGCTTAGAATTCACTTGCTGGCGCCAATGTTAATGTACGACCCTTCAAGACTACAATTATATTATATTAAATGTATTGATAATATTTTATTGATTGTTTGAAAACTCATTTTGTATCAGTGAGGTTTAATAATTTTGTATTCGACTAAGTTTTACTTAAATTTAGATTCACTGTCAGCGCAGTTAGATAAACTTAAACAAATTCCGGATAAAGTGACGGCTAAACACTACGGAGTTGTGTAAGGAGTTGATTAGGCGGTCAGCCATAGGCATTCACAGTTCGCATGCTCACGGTCATGTTCGGTGTTCGCGTAAGGTTGTCATGTCAACCCATTGGCCCCCGATACGCCGCGTCGCACCAAATATCCCGCCCTTACTATTACTATGCTTTGTAGCGTACTGTCTATTACTATGGGTCGTAGTGTAATAACATCCCTTAATAAATAAGTTATAGAATAAAAAAAATGTTTTTAAATTTGACCGATACTTCTATAAATTCACACACTCAAACAAACTATGAATTGTGCTTTAGGTGATATTCTTCTACAACTACAAATTATGTAGTTCCATGATCAATAAAAGGAAACGATACTTTAGATATATTTAGTACAACTATGTGCATTTGTGAAAGCATATATTTGAAAGAGAATCCCTCTGTGCTCGTGTGATAGGATGTTGTAACTAATCCATATAAATAAACTCGATTACCGCATGTATGTACGTGCATCATTTCAGAACGGCTACACCGATTTTGCTAATTATTTTTTGCTGTGTTTGTAATCAGAACAATGTTTTTATGCAAGAAAATATTTAAAAGTCGTAAAAATGGTGAAAATATTGAAATAAAACATCTGTTTTAAAAAAAATAAGACAAAAAGACAATAAGGAAATTTGCAAAAATATTGTCAAAATTGACGAAATTGTTCGGTTGCTCTTTTATTAAAAGGGACGTTTCTTCTTCTTCGTTAGTAAACCCAAGCGAAGCTAGGACCGGTAGCGAGTAATAGTAATAATTTTCAGTGAAAATAGCTGGGTTTTATTAGAGAACATATTCATTTAAATTCAATCATTCATGTGCGTATGTAAAAAGTTTTAAATAATACTGAGAGACGAACTTCTTAGCCTTCCATGGATTCACCGTGCGGGTGCCGGGACCATCGTGTGGCAGAGGGAGAAACTCAGAGCAGTTCCCAGGACTTGCGACCCAGGTGTAGGTTTAAGGAGGCCCCCTTTGAGATGCGCATCAACGCTCACCTTCACTGCTCGAGTTTCCCGCCCTGCCTAGCCAAATTTTTACAAGTCGTACAGCACTCCAGTTAAAACATTAGGCTTGATATACGAGAATTATTATAAAAACAAAGAAATAATTAAAATCATAATACTAAGAATTTTTGAAAGAAGTTTCGACAAGTGCTTAGTTATAAAACTAATTTTGGTCATGACGTTGGTATAGATTATCTGATTACGCCTGTTTTGTCACGATTTTACAGGACACGCCGTGTCGTTATAACAATAAGACAGTTCTGTAATGTTTCTGGTTATCTATGTAAATCGTTACATAGTATAAATCAAAGTCCCCTACCGCGTCTGTCTGTCTGTCTGTTCGCGATAAACTCAAAAACTATTGAACGGATTTTTATGCGGGTTTCACCAGTAGATAAAGTAATTCATGTAAAATTCATGAGGAATGTTTTAGTATATAATTTGTCAAGGTTTTTTTTTATAGTCAGGGCGGGACAACGCTGTCCCTTTGAGGTTCAATAATTTCAAACTTATAGGTTGGCAAAGGACTATGACTATTCGATGTGAAATTTGTCGTAGATGGTTCTAAGCTACTTATTTTTTGAGTTCTATTGACCCTTTGCTATTTTTTTTAATATCCAACGAAGCGACCGAGAATTTGCTAGTGAATATCTATTATGAGTTCAACTATGAATCGTTAAGTACTTGTTTTTTCGCCCGTGGCTATAATAACAAGTTATTACCGCCATCAAATTGAAAATTGGTTATTAAATTTATGAGTGTACATCGTTTGGTTTGATAGCTAATTTGTTTATATTGTATTATAAAACAATTAAATCAGCACTACGTTTTTTTATACCTCATAGGGTTTTATAGGTTTAAATTTGAAAGCGGTAGCAAGGTAGGTCTGGTTTAGAAAAATCCTCCCACCATGCTATGGTTTCCTATTTTCCTTCACTGAAAACTCCGAGTCATTTGCAGAGATTTGGACCTACGTCAACTGATGCGGGTTCTAAACACGTCTTTTGTTTTTCGAAGTGAAATTTTTGGAGGAGATTTGAAATTGTGATCGGCAATTTTTTTGTGCTACAAAAAGTGGTGGGGGCAAACACTGTGCCGGGTCGAGTGTTGAAAACACCGGTTCTCGTCCGACTCCCGTAATTAAGCAACGTCCGGCGTGGTCAGTAATTGGATGAGTGACCGCCTGGGAACACCGCGTGACGTTTGCTTTTTTTCTATGTTTTAATTAAAATGTTTCCTTGTAGTACAAAAGTTTCACTTCTATCGTGTATCTTTACGATATACCCTGTTTTTTGTTAATCTGCAACTTCGTTAGTGAAGTACACTATAAAACAGTCTAACAATAAAATTTAGTCTTTTGACCTTCAAGGATATTGTAATTTCCTATTAGTCAAAGTTTATACGTATTTATGTTGCAATGAAATTATACACATTCCATATAAATATATATTTTTAACAAATATTTTAACAATATTTACCATTTTAATTATAAAAATAATACAAGCGTCAAACGTAATTCCATCTAAGGTTACGCCTAACAATTTTTCCGATGATTATCAATGTACCTACGTATACTCAATTCCACTTAAATCAGGACACGCCTGATATGCAAATAACGAACTGATACGTCGATCGAGACCGACCGACGCAACCTTTAATTCAATCTACGCCATAACTGTTGAATAATACAACGCTCGGCCGTACATCCAACAACGTTTAGTCTCATGCGAAGTCATCTCTTGGCATTAGTTAATACGAGCGAACAATAAAGTAAAAATAAGGTAATAAAACCCTGTTTTAATGCACTTGCGAGAGGAGAACGTAAATATAATTCAGGTTAATTAGTAATTTGGCCCGTGTTTATTAAGCTTCGTATTAATTACCCGGTAGCACGAAGTTACGTGTGCGTAACGTCCTGTGTAATCGTTTTGGGCGTGTAAAATCCATATGTTTGATGGAGGTGTTCAAAGTATATGACTTTTCTGAGAATTTATTACTTAAAGAAAAGTAAGCGCATAAGAATCTCCGTCAATTGTAGTCGTAATTAAGATGAGATATATGTGGTTCACCCTAGATCAGTGGTCGGGAATCTCATTATCCAAAAGAGCTAAATATGAACAACACAAAAAAGAAGTTTATTCAGAGAGCCTTATTTAAACTTAAGCTTTTCTTCATTTATTTTATTTTTCTTATTTATTTAATCTTTATTGTACACCATTATAACACTATAAAACATTTCTAATTATGTGATCAGTACAAAGGGCGGCCTTATTGCTAATAGCAATCTCTTCCAGGCAACCTTTGGATGGATATGTTCCATGGAGTAGAATCGGCTTACTACAGATATTTTTGTGGAAATAATTACGATTAAAAGTAGAGATTAAAATTAGAGTTTAGTCTCGAGTTTGTCTTTGGTAAATATATCTATTTTGCGAGTTAACTGGCAAACGAACTTGTGGGTCACCTGATGTTAAGTGATCACCACCGTCCATAGACACTAACAACACTAGGGGAGTCGAAAGTGCATTGTCAGCCTGTGTTTGGGGGAAAGGGAGTGAGGGGGAGAAGAGAGGGGAAGGGAGGTGGGCCTCTGGCGCTCTCACTGACCGAACGAAACGCAACAATGCAAGCACTATTACTTCACGTCGGTTTTCTATGACATGATGGTACTACCCCAGACGAGCCGACTCATTCATGCTGAAACCAATAATAGCTTCAGCGTGGCGCTACCACTCTTAATTATTATATTGTTGCTTTTTAAAAATGTGCCTGTCTTTTGTTCGCTTACATGTCGCAAAATGTTTACTCGACTATTAATCAATAATATTCCGAGTTTGCACTAAACATGCTGTGGCAGAGCCGCAGACAAGGACTGAAAGAGTCGTATGCGGTTCGCGAGCTGCTGTTTGCTGACCACTGTCCTACTCTGATAAAGAGGTCGATAATGTAGTAAAAATATATAACATTGCATATTATAAAAAAAGTCCCTCGCCACGCCTGTTTGTCGGTATGTCTGTTCGCGATACACTCAAAAACTACTGAAAGGATTTTCATGCGGTTTTTACCAGTAGATAAAGTAAATCATGGGTAAGGTTTAGGTATATAATTTATCAAGGGTTTTTATTATAAGGGCGGGACAACGTCCGTTGGTTCCGTTAGTAGAAAATAATTAACAGATTCTTAAAATGACAAAAAGGGCGTATGTCTTAATTTATCGTACAAACTCATGGATTATTTTATTTATATATTTTTCAATTAATATTCTATAATACGTTTTAGATTGCTTCATAAGATCAAAAGTTGAAACAAACAACTTATTCCGAAAAGGCCAAGAAAACAAATTACATTTGTTGTTTTTTTAATCTAATAGTATGAAACCAGTCCATTTTGCTAAGCAAATAGGTACGTTGACCTTAACTTATAACATTTAGTATTCCACACTAAAACCAACAAATTGCAAGATCGCGAGATGTATAATTCATGATCAATGTGTCTAGTGACCTTTTTTGTAACAAATCGAAATTCTGCGCTTAAAAAAATATGTACAAATATAATATAAATTATAATATAATAAATACATGATATAATATATAAATTTTAAAATTCTTCTTTAATTTTATTTATCTTCAATAATTACAAAAAAATATATTATAAATCTATGTATTAAAACCTGTATCACAATCGGCAAAAATATAAGATTTTGTATAAATTATTGTAATGACGATTGATTTTAATGACTTAGCAGAAATTATACAGATATATTATAATGCTATCGTTGAAGTAAAGACTATAAAGATTAAAGTCTATTTATTACCATATAACACCTTATGGATGGATCTTAGTATAGCATAAAGTCCTACTTATTTTTTCTCTATGCACACATGTTATTCATACGCTGAGAGTGCTTCTTTTATCATGTCATTGAAAACTTGAATTGACAGTTAAGTTATTTTTTTTAAATAGAAGTTTAGTCGTCAACGCAATAATGGCCAGTAATTTACAGCGTGTGGCGCCGGCGCAGGAACTTATCTTAATGAGACCAAGTGAAACATGTGTCCAGTCTGTGATATAATTACGCATGTACCTAATTATATATTTATTATTGTCGGTAAATCGGTTCTGTCCATTAGTATGAATTGTATTTTTATAGTCGACCAGTATCCAACGTCGGCTTTGCGCGTGTTTTTGGGCGTTAATTTATTTTGAAACTATATTTTTATTTCACAGTACGAAAGTATGTATATCCTGGGAATTTTAAAACTATCAGTTCCATTATGGCATACATCCCACGAACAAAATTTCATTAAGATCGTCTGGAAGTACGTAAATTTCTAATTATTTGAATTTTATTCGCGAAATGTAAAAATATTATTAATAATTTTTATTTCCGATCACTTTCATTGCATCCAAATTTTCATAAAAATCTGTTATATTAAAACTGAGAATTAATGAGATCCTTACATTTTAGTATTTTTTTTTATACATATATTCTGCTTAATAATTGGGATAGATTATCTTTATATCTTATTAGTTTGTTATAGTATATATCAAATTTCATCACAATTGATTAAAAATTAAAATATATTTTTTTCTATTTCTAAAATTATTTTTAATAATTCTAGTACCTTATCAATTGAAGCACGACATAAGCTAAAAAAATGGTTAAATCAGAGCTAAAAAGAGACATTTTTTTACGTAATAACGATCAATAAATCAGTGCCTTTTAAAATAGGTATCTAATACAAATTTTCGGAAAAATATTAAATATACAGATAGGAACTACATATTTATTAATATATATTATTATAATCCAAGAATTCTTGTAAATTAAGATAATTTATATGTAAAAACATGAAACAAAGTTGAGCATAAAGTGTAATGTTTAAAACATATGTAGAATAATAAACCTGTGAAAAGAAGCCGAGATCCTAAGCGTTGTTTAACCACCAGCGTTGTGTGCTGGATTATATGGATTGCGGTTAGCAATTATATATTTAAAGTATCCACGGCGGGCGTCCACACGTCACTTTTCGACGCATCCAGACATGTTTAAAATAAGAATATACAAAAAAGGTTTGCAATTCACGATTAAAATAAGTACGAAGCGCGTTTTATAATAGGTCTTTACCTATGAAATTGCCGTTCTGCAGTACTGGCCATTTCAAATCAAAATAATTTTTGTTTGGCTAAGAATTCTAATTTCAAATTAATTTTATTTTAAAAACATGGAATTCTGTTTCCAAAAGTAGTCATTTGTTTATTGATTAGTGTTACATTTTCATCGCATTTCAGTCTTTTTTGTCATCATGGATACGTTAAAAATTCGAGTAATTATGGAATATGAGTACCGTCGTGGCAGCAACGCGGCACCAGCGGCACGCAACATCAACGACGTTTACGGAGCTAACACTACAAACCAACGCACCACCTGTTATTGGTTTGCTCGCTTCCGTTCTGGGAATTTCGACCTGAAAAATGAACCTCGCGGTCGTCCGAAGACTTTGGTCGACAATGACGAATTAAAGGCGATTGTGGAAGCTGATGATACACAATCTACGGCTGAATTAGCAGCAGCTTTCGACGTTAGCGTCAAAACAATATTGGTCCATTTGCGTCAAATTGGAAAGGTAAAAAAGCTTGACAAATGGGTGCCCCACGAACTCAATGATCGCCAGCGTGAAATACGCGTCGAGACGTGCCTTGCACTGCTCAACAGACACACAAATGAAGGAATTTTGAACCGCATTGTTACCTGCGATAAAAAATGGATTCTGTTTGATAACCGCAAGCGCTCAGCAAGTTGGTTGGATCCTGGTTCAGCACCTAAACAATGCTCTAAACGAAAACTTACCCCTAGAAAAGTGATGGTCACTGTTTGGTGGTCTAGCGCCGGTGTAATTCATCACAGCTTCTTACCAAACGGGGTGAGCATTACTGCAGATGTGTACTGTGAAGAACTGAACACAATGATGGAGAAGCTGGCACATCTCCAACCAGCATTGGTCAATCGCTCGTCTCCGCTGCTCCTGCACGACAACGCGCGACCTCATACTGCACAGCAGACGGTCTCCAAGTTGCAAGAACTGGGGTTGGAAGTTCTCAGTCATCCGCCCTACTCACCAGACCTTGCGCCTACAGACTACTACTTTTTCCAGAATTTGGATAAGTCCTTGGCGGGAAAAATATTCAATACCCGAGAGGCAGTACAAAATGCCTTTGAAGAATTTGTTGCCTCCCGTCCAGCTGATTTCTTTAAGAAGGGCATCAATAAACTGCCACTGCGTTGGCAAAGATGCATTGATTGCATGGGTGATTACTTCGATTAATACAAATTAAAAATACATGAGAAAAATTCGTTTAAATTTTTTCTTACAAAACGGCAATTTCATAGGTAAAGACCTAATATTCAAATGTAACTATATCTACTTAAACCAGCTTCTGTCAGCGGCTTTGTTCGCTTGAATATAAATTTGTCCCACTCTTCGGGAATAGCTCATTTTTCTGGATGACAGGTACGCTAAATTTTTTGTGTACGTGTGACAATACGTATTCAAAATTTCATTGACGATAGGTTGAGTAGTTAAGACATGAAAGTATAATAAACAACGGAACTCACATGCACATTTATATTACTACGATTAATATACTAGCTTTTGCTCTTTCTTTTTTCGAACTGACTACGCTATTGGCCTAACGTGACTTCATAGCTTCTACGGACTAACGTAGTTTTTGAACTGATAATATTTGAACTGAGTCTGAATATGAGATCTGATAATATTTTTTGACCCTCCGTGTTATCCAAACACTCTCTCACCAAAAGTTACATCGCAGGAGGACGAATAGTATAAACATTTACGGGAGAAACAAACACTTAATTTTATAAGTACTGGTCGAAATTCGATTAATTTTCAAAGTTTCAGTATTATTGAGATTTATTTGCCAAAGAGTGTGCAAATATCCTGGATAAGTAAACGTATGCATAGTGAAGTATCATGAATAGTGGCTTATACATAAAGGCTTCGACTCGTCTATGGTCAGGAAAAAATCAAGTTGTCCTAATTATTGTAATGGTAACATTAAAGAAGTCAATTGCTACTAAACAAAAAATAAATTAAGAAAATCGGTAGAATAACACAGGCGGAAAACGTACTGAAATGTCTTGTCTTCGTTTGTTTATAGTATACTAGCTTCTGTCCGCGACTTCGTCCGCGTGGAATAGCTACTTTGGGCTAACGCTAACACGCAGCGGAAGCTCTCAAAAGGAAAACGAAACGATTTTGAAACATTCTTCATTGGTGATCAGCTCCTATTGGTCTTAGCGTGATGATATATAGCCTATAGCCTTCCTCGATAAACGAGCTATCTAACACCTAAATATTTTTTTAAAATAGGACCAGTAGTTCCTGAGATGAGCGCGTTCAAACGAAGGTAAACATACAAACTCTTCAGCTTTGTAATATTAGTATAGATGTATATCTATATGGACATTTCTTAATAGAAAGCTATGAAATAATAAGCGTTTTAAACAAGTGAAATAAATATTGCATTCATTGTCTTCTTCTTACATTTCATTTTTGGCAACCAGTCTTCTAAGTAGACTATTACTGCTATTGTCAAGTGAGTATCGATATTACAAGTTTCTTGATATCATTTCGATGAACTAACAAGATGGTGGCCATCTTGTTAGAACTTTCCATGGAGATTTTGTGGCATCTCAGAATTCATGGTCCGTGGTATTATTTTCCATTCACTTATGCACAATAAACAAACTATATTACATAAACACCACCAATTTTACACAATATAGAGTCAAGTAACACAAGATTATGAATAAAAAATAAAATCCACTACATGACAGATCAAGATCCCGCCAAAAACTCGCCTTCATTGTCGTTCACTCTATAGATATTATTTTACTGACGTCATTGAAGTATTGACTAGCGTAGTACAGAATAATAAGTACCTCAATACAGACGTCGCATGGGAATTGTGCGTAGCGTGTTTCAGCTTTCACAGGCACTTTAAAAAAATATTTGTCTATATTCATACATGTTCCATAGCACCGTATTATATAAAACATGCTACAGATAAGAAAGATACAGTTTCGTCACTCGTGTTTGTATGAACTTGATTAACGATGACATTTTTATTACTTGAAAGATTTGAATTTTGTGTCAAAATATTTGATAGTTCTTTGGTAAACGTAATTTATGAAAAGAGGGGAGAACTGAGCTTAAAAAATAAAGAGAATAATTCTAAATTAGAACAGTTTGAATGGGATTTATTGGACTTACTATAATTATGTATATGTACTATGTTTAATAATGTATTATTACATAACTAACTGTTACCCGTGATTTCGTCCGTGTGGAATTTAGCAAAAAAAAATTATTCAGTGTAAACGTACACATGGAGAGCCCCGTGTTCTGAACACTGCTTCTTTAGTTTATTCTATTTGCACGGAATACATTTTGTTTTCTAAAACAAAAGTAGCGTAAGTTATCCCTAATAACATCAGCTATCTACCAGTGAAAGTCTCATATAATTCGGTCTATCTGTTATGGAGAATAGCCGGAACAAACAAACTAACAATAATTTAAAATATTGTTTTTTCGTTAAAAGTATTGTACATATATACTTTTATATCCATTAAGTAATAAGTTGTTACTTTGACATTACAAAGAGACAGTTTAAGTTTATTTATGTGTATAGATTATTCAAGTTGATGTATATAAAAATAAATAATTATTATTAAATAATAGGCTTCCGCGCTAATATAATAAACTGAAGAAGCAGTGTCCAGAGACCAGAACCGCGTCCGTACCATGCGCACTTTTACACTGAACAAACATTCTTTTATAAATTTCACGCGGCCGAAGTCGTGAGTAACAGCCAGTATTTATTATTTTAGGGGAACCGTGAGATCAATGTTCTTTTTTATTCAAACAAGGTACAATTAGACCTCACGTGCGTCGGTTCGAATATCAGTGGTGCACCGTTTCATTATTTTCAATAAACTTCTCGGTTTAAAATACGAGCATCACGATACGTTTTGTTACCTGGAAATGTTTTAATTTAACGTACGAGTATTGCAACTTCCAGACGTTATGTCTTATGAGTTTTTAAGAAAAGCAACCGCCGACTCGTTCCGAGACCCAGTTCGGATCCGCCCGCATCCTTCTTGACTTATTACCTTATGCAAATTTAATGACACGTTGTTTATCTAAAGGCGTAACAACATCTTGTGAACCAGACTTTATATATTTTCGAGTGATTTATATTTTTAATCCTGTTAACAGTAATAACTTTTTATTGTACTGCGTTGAGTCGTATGCAACGAAAAAGTGATTACGAAGCACCAAAAAAGGTGGCAAGATATACATCGAGGGGGCAAACGATCTCACGGTAGCGTTACCTCATTATCCTACAGGAGTGTAAGTAGCGAGGTCAACGAACCTCAGAAGTCACGTTTCTTACAAAAACCCCGCCGCAATAAACCATTGAAATACTCTCATCTGTCATCTGATCTAATAGCCACCCTGTGCTCGGCCCTGTGACGCTTATGCCCTATAACTTAAGGCTTACTGTCAAAATAGTAAAGGCTGTTTATTGAGGCATTTTATTATACCGGTTCACTCAGCGCACCCTTTTGTGTAAGATACAATACAAAAGTTGTATTCCGACAGTAAACGAATCATAATTTACTTTTTTTGAGACTATGTGTTATATTTGAGCGCTTTCTTTGTTGCAGGTATGTCATTTATACATATTGAATGATGAGTTATTGGAAAATTGGGATTTCTATCTGCGGTGACCGTGGGAGGTGACAACTGACTATAATTGGAATTACTTGTAAGGTAAATTGAAATATCGATAATTCTATTTACGAAAAAAAGTAACTGTAATAATATATATCTATATAAATAAAAATCAATTGCTGAATATATGTAGACGAATCATTTCAGAACAGCTGCATATGTTTGGCTAATTTTTTTTTATTGTGTTTTTAATCAAATATTGGGAAAAAATCATATAAAAAAGTGAGTGAAACGAAAGACTGTAGGGAAAACCTTCAAAAATATTGACAGAATTGTTGACATTCAGCTGTTCAGTTGTCATTTTATTTAATTACATCGTGGAGTTTTTGGCGGGATCTTGGAATGTCGTATAGTGGATTTTATATTTTATTTATAATTTTGAGTAATTTGTCTATTTATTAATTATTATATTTTGTAATACTAGTGGTGTTTTACGTAATAGTGGATAGAAAATAATATCACAGGGCATGGATTCTGACTTGCTACAAAAACTCCCTGGAAAGTTCTAACAAGACGGCCACCATCTTGTTAGTTCATTGAAACGATCACAAGAAACTTGTAATATCATTGCCTACTATATTGACATTACCTACTCGATAATGGCAGTAATAATCTACTAGTAGATTGATTCCCAAAAATAAAATAAAGAAAGAAGAATTACATTGTCTACTATAAAAGGAAGCTTTTTTCTCATTTTCTTCATTAATACACTCGTGCGGACCCAGGGCGGACAGCCAGTTTGAAATATATGACATATAGCTACTGTACACAGAGTTGGCACACGGAGCAATAATTATATACATTCTTACAAAGTTTATTAATCAATCGAACCTATGATTAGCTACAAAATATCAATATTACATATGCACAGGTTGTTAGTCTGACGCATGCCGTGCAAGCGCAATATGTTCGGTCACGCTTACTAGTATCTCATCACGGGAAATTGAAGTTTATCTCCTGGCAAAAAATACCGCTCGACGCGCCTATAGAAGTTTTCCCTTCAAAAATACACTAAGCGAGAAATAAATAAAGCGTGGAGGGGTGTAAGATTCGGCGAAGGTTATCCGTGGTCGGGAACAAAAAAATTAAACTCGAACAAAACCGCGAGTCGGAGCTAGTAAATATGCTTAAACTCCAGAATTATTACTTGTGCCTGATTCTATTTTCACCGATACTGTTTGAGGCTAACGTTAGGATGTTTTCAAACCTGTGTTATCACCAATCCTATATAACAGTAAATATATTTATGTAAATGTACCCAAATTAATCAAGTAAACTTCAAAGAAAGTTGAAACTTGATCTTTGTAGTAATTTACATATTAAACCTACATATGTTTATCTACTATCTATACGGCGAACTTAATTATGTATTCATACTTAGCGACATTTTAAGCAAGCATAATAACATTTTAAATAGATAGCCGTTTCAAGTAGGCAATTTAAGTATCTAATAACCATGTGAAATTACATAATTATTGTCCATTAAAACTTTAATTTGCGTGCAGTGAGATACGCCTTGCATCTGCATTGCTCTTATGTCGTATTTAACACTTACAACAGTTTTTCATGGTCATTCAGTAAATAATCTGATCAGTTCAAAAATCCCCCTATGCGTTTGTCGAATGTAGCTGACTTTTGGTGACAGAAATGTGCTGGGTTATCGAATGCATATTTGTGTAATCTTTATCTTAGCTATTAAAAAGCAGGTAGTTAAATTCTCAGAAGAGTAGGGGACTACTTGACAACGGGTCAAAGCTTGGTAATTCTTAATGACCCGGAGATATTTTACTAGCTTCCTGTTTTTTTTGGCAAACTTTTGCTTTAAGTTCAAGGTAGTTTTTGGTACGCCACATGTGCGATTTTTTTTTATAGTTTATGGAACTCAAGTAGTTGGTTTGAGATTCGTAAAACTTTTATTTGTTTTTTTTTCTATATTAGCACTTGTTTCATTCAAACCTTTTTCTATGTATTTTTTGTCGACCTCAGGTCGGTAAAAAAGATATGTGACCGCGCGGCTTTTATTGAAAACTGAGCCTTTATGGATTTTGGAATTCCTCGTATGGTGGTCTCGACTTTCTGAGGTATTTTTATAGATGATTACTTAAACATTTAATCATTGAGTTATGGCTGACTTGTTTTGTCGTTTCATTGAAGAATACCACTAACGAGACGATCTCAGATTCTGAGTGGCGGATTTAACAAGTAAAAAAACCTTTTATAGTCCATGTTACATGTATTCTTTAGTTGGTTTATGTATTATTATTCAATGATAATGTCAAATCATTCATATATAAATGAATAGATTAGCATTAATACAATTTAGATGAAATAAATTATTTGGTGATAGATTAAATTCATACAAAAGCTCCGTACGTTAAAGCCCTCATCCGACTGCTTTAGTGATTTTTGTCTTTGATTTTCAACTGTCGTCTTTTCTCTATAAATCTTTTTAAAATATTATGTTCCTATTGTGTTCTGTTTCTTTTTTTATTTTTCTCGAACTAATTACGCTATTGACTTAGCAAGGTCTTAACAGCTTCACCGGACTACTAAGGCGAGCGCTTAAGGCACTCAGCCGATTTTATTTGATAACTAGCTCAAGGGTGCACGGCACACCTCGGCTTGGGCGGTTGCCTGACTCATGCAATTCGCGACCTATCTGGGCTAGCCTAACTACATATTCATACTTATATGAGTTATTGAAACATATATGTATACCAAGCATACATACCTCAACAACTTTTGTACGTGTTTTGGGTTCTCGTGTTTTTCTATTATTTTTGGAACCAGTTCATTTATAGTTATGTAATGATTTATTAACCATACAATCCTTCCTATTCGATATTATAAAGAAGAACGTTTGTGAGATAGATGGATAGACTCTTTACGCAAACACTAGATAGTAAACGGATTTTTATGAATCTGTACAGTAATAATTTATAAAACATTTTTTTAATTGGCTAAATTTTAACTGTAAGTATGAAGTACGTTGGAAAGAATCGTGCCATCTGAAAACTATCTAAATTCTAAGAATTACTAGAAGTGATATATAATGACGTCACTTCTAAAGACATAAACGAAGACGAAGTCGCGGTCAATCGCTAGTAATTGCTATTTGTATAAAGACTAGGAGCATCAAAAACCTTCGTAACTTTAAAAGCGTTACAAGACACCGATGTGGCGCCTATAATAAATGTTATAACC
>AP028434.1:6972430-7002430 GCA_036509395.1 Antheraea yamamai | reverse complement strand
GCGGCAAGATCGTGTTATCCTTTTTCGTAAGTCTAACCTAACCTAGCCAAACAGAGATAGAAGAGCAAGATGTCGAACGTTCGGTGAGCGCAGTGCATTTAATACGTAAGTATCCAAACTTTTTTAAAGCAAGTATTCAATACGTATTTAACTGTTTTGTAATAACACCCCATAGGTTTTAGAGTTTGACCACAAGGTCACCTGATGTTAAATAACGACGTGGTTCAAGATAGTAAACAGGCTAATAAACTTAGAGGGCCTGACTTTCAAGCGCTACTACGAGAACACAACAATAGGTGTTTCGTCACAATGTTTTTCTTCACCAAAAGCCTTCTACTGATAGTTATCCTTTATCGTGACAGATTTAGTTTTAATATTATACATACTCCAACTAACATAATAATCATGTACCTTCAGACAATTTATTTTATAGAAAAGATTATTCCGATAAAATAATTATTTTTAGCCGACACAGATTTTATCTCCAACTAGGTTTTGCCTGCGACTTCGTCCACGTGGAATAGTTACTTTGGGCCAACTAACACGCAGCGGAAGCTCTCAAAAGGAAAAAAAAAACGATTTTGAAAGATTCTTCATTGGTGATCCGCTCCTATGGGTCTTAGCATGATGATACATAGTCTACAGCCTTCCTCGATAAATAATCTGTCTAACACTGAAATATTTTTACAAATCTGACCAGTAGTTCCTGAGATCACCCCCTACAACCTCACAAACTTTACCTCTTTATAATATTAGTAAAGATTTAGAAGTTAGAAGAAAAAAGTTAGAAGGAACAATTCTAACGAAAGCCTGTATGGAAACGCTTTTAAATGTAGTCATAAAAAGTCGTGTTAAATATAAATTTAACCGTTTTGAATTCAGGTTGAACACGTTATTGTGTTGATCAAGCGCCAGTCCCGGATATCTGTGCATTACACAAACAAAACACAAATGAAACACTCGGAAGACATTATGTACTGCTGGTTCTGCTATATATTCAGTGTAATGTTCTCCAGATTGTTTATACCGTGGTACTGATCGAATAATTCTGTTTCTTGTTGATGTTCATTGAATAAACATTGAAACAAAAGCTCGCATCTATAGATACCGATAATGATAGGTACTATTGGTCGTCCAGAGGTGGAAATTCAACCATAATAATAGGTACAAGAACATTTATATGTTACTTATGAAATGTTTAATTATTAATCTACTAGCGGGCCCGGCAGACGTTGCCCCGCCCTGATTATAAAAAAATTCTGCACAAGTTATATACCAAAACGTTCCTCGTGAATCACTTTATCCACGGGTGAAAACCGCATGAAGATCCGTTCAGTAGTTTTTGAGTTTATCGCGAACAGACAGACAGACAGACGCGGTAGGGGACTTTGTTTTATACTATATAATGATAATTGTGTTAAGTACTATAGTGTATGTTATTTTTTATGTATATCTTATTAGCGATCTTATTAGTGATTCTGCACGCGATTTCGTCCGTGTAGAATAGTCACATTTGGCTAATGCTAACACGCAGCGGAAGCTCTCAAAAGGGGAAATAAACCCTGATTTTGAAACATTCTTTATTGATGCTCTTAGAGTGATGATATATAAATTCCTTCCTTCCTTCCTTCTTCCTTCTTCGATAAATGAGCTATCTAACACTCAAAGAATTTTTCAAATCGGATCAGTAGCACCTGAGATTAGCGCGTTCAACCAAACTAACAGACCCTCCAGGTTTATAATATTAGTTACATAGATATCTAATATAGTAGTAAAAATAAAAATACAAAATAGAATTAAAAAATTAACTAAAATCACGTTAAGAATATGTACGTATGATTAAACAATTCTAAATTTTTTATTACAAGTACTTTGTTTAATATCTAAGTAACTTGTCAAGCTGGTATTTCTTGTCTTACCTATAAGTTAATAGCGATCACAAATAAGGTAAAATTGCAATCCAATCATTCATATGACTTAATACCAATTCATTATGACATTCTTATTTCGTATCCAATATTAATAAATCGTCAGTATGTCGACCATACATCCTTCTGACATCATTATTTCGTATTGTATTGAATTCACAGTAGAGTGACACGTGGAAAATAATATTATTAGGAGCGAAACCCTCAGTGTTCTCCCTTGTCAATATCCCTGATTGGAAACGATACGACCGTCCGTTTGGCGTGAATGTTTTATTGTATTTATTCGTAAGACCTTTGCACATTTTACTCTTGGCTGTGTGATTTTTTCATACTATCTCCTTTCACTTATGGCTTTGTTTACACGTTCATACTAATTGGTGTGTTAGCAACGGTGATTGTATGTTTTTGTAATTTTAGAGAATTCTTTTTCTCATTCAGTGATGCTTTGAAGGCTGATATGGTTAAGAGTTAATAGAAATACCAGTTTTTAAATTAACCACTGTACTATTAAGGTACGGTAAGATCTATCTATCCGCGACATGATGAATAACATAATTTGTTTTTCTTTTCTCCATGATTACTAATTGTACTTAAATATTGCAACTACTATTACAAAGAGAAAATATTTGATTTTTTGTTTGTAATGGACAAATTAAAAAAAATACTTAACCTACTTTAAAAAAGATTTAGAAAGTTATATGATGAGCGAATAACATAGGTTATATTTTATTTTCAAAATCTAGATTGATGCGAGCGAAGCCGCGAATGGAAGCTAGTAAATAATGAGAATAATTTAATATCGATATTTAAATTAAGTATTGAAATTCAGAAATTTATTAAGTCGCAGAAAGTCTGCATAATTATTGTTTACATTTTATATTTACTTACATATTCACTAAATGACTTAAGCCTATTGTCTTTAAATAGTTCATTGTAAACTTCGTTATATCTGCGTAGTTGCCTTTGTTTCTACACTTTTATTGTTTTTATTACTAATATTATAAAGAGGTAAAGTTTGTGAGGTTGTAGGGGGTAATCTCAGGAACTACTGGTCAGATTTGAAAAATTCTTTCAGTGTTAGAGAGCTCATTTATCGAGGAAGGCTATAGGCTACATATCATCACGCTAAGACCAATAGGGCGGAGCACCAATGAAGAATGTTTACAAATCGTTTTTTTTTTCCTTTTGAGAGCTTCCGCTACGTGTTAGTTAGCGGAAAGTAACTACTCCACGCGTAAGAAGTCGCGGGCAGGAACTAATACATTCATATATTGACAGCATAGCATTCATTAAGAACCAATAATGCTTATGTTATTAAAGTTCCTATAGAAGATTAATTATCGTTAGTAAATTAGAGGTATAACGATGTGAGGGTGAAATTGTTTTTCTATAAATTCTTATTTTATTCTCAAATTATACTGTCCAGTCGAAAATAGCTTTACAAAGATAACAAAGCTTTCGTAGATATGAATGTTTACTATGTAACACGTAGACTTTACGTGAATAAATGTGGAATTATTTGCATAAGGTATGTAATTAAAAATCTCTTTATTTTATTAGCAAAAAAGCAGTATCCCACCTCATGTTAAATGGTTACGTCGCCTATGGATAGCCGCAACACTAACTATTGAGTTTCCGACCTTGAAGAACACGTTTCTGCCCCATCTTGAACAGCCCCATGTTATAGCCCTGAGGGAAAACCGTGCTGGGTAACCCATTCCACAACGTTAGCGTACGCATGATTAAAAAGCCTAATAATACGTCTATTTTCGTCATTGATATGAGTTATTCTAACTATAAAGTCTAACACGATATTTGTTTTATACAATCGCTTTTTTATTAATTTTAAGTTTTTATATATTCCTATCGCACTCTCGGTTGACATTCTGATGTGTTATAATGGCGTGGGTCTGACATAGGGTTCGCTATCTCCGACCGGCAGCCGCGCGTGACCGCTCATCTTGTTACCGCCCTTGCGCCCTTTCTCCTTATGTAATGCCCTGGGACTGTCTCCCCATACAAATTACGTGTATGTAAAGTAAGAAAACCAAATAGTCACGAAAATAGAATACTTTTTTTTTTGTTCATTTAGAAGTCTGTCTGTCTGTTCGCGATAAACTCAAAAACTACCGAACGGATTTTCATGCGGTTTTCACCGGTGGATAGAGTGATTGATGAAGAACGTTTTAATATATAATTTGTCAAGGATTTTTTCATAATCAGGGCGGGACAACGTCTGCCGGGCCCGCTAGTTTTTATATATAACATTCGTTGCTTAATAAATGTTTAAAGTTTATTGTTAATCATAATTTTGATTACAGTTTATTTACCTTATTATTTCTGTTTTAAATGTTCATTTTGTTATTTAATAACAAGATTAAAAAGCTGGAGAACACAACCCCTAGGCCGCACCCCTTTGCAACCGGGTTCATTTGCTCCCGAGCTAATTTTTACTGTGCACATGGCTCACCGCACGCCCTATATTTACATTCTTTGTTCTATAAGCGCTGTTTATTAACTAAACCAACGCTAACATTTGATCATTTTTTAGTTTCATTTTCCTGTTTGATGATTTCCTACTCTTACATATTCTTATATAAATGTTCCTATGTAAATTTGGCAATTAATTCAAGGATATTATGAGTAAACATATGCACAGTAAATCATTATTCTCCGGCTACGAATAAACATTTAAAGAAATATGAACCATATAAATAAGATATGAAGACATATTCTAACATAAATATGTGGATTAAACCGTCTTCATAGAATTACTATTTCACCCTTATATTTGATTATTTACTCTCTTTCTAAATTATGGTAAATTGTAATAACATTAAGACTGTATCAATATGTACTTAAACAAAATCATAAATATCGAAAACCCATGTTACTATTTTATTCATAGAGTTTACATTTTTAAAGTACTTCCAAGTTTAGAACTCGGTAGTTGAAAGTGGAGTTTCTAGGACACGTTTTAGTACTTCACAGTTTTATCGTCTTGACAGGGGAAATTCCGTGAGTCGTCGTTTTACGCGCTCTATGTTAGAACTTTTTATTTGTGGTATTTGTATATTATTATATCTCTATAAAGATAATTTGTTTATTTAATTACTAAGTCTTATTCGCGGCCAAGCTCATGTCAATGTAGATTTGACCTATACCCTCGGGAATAGTACTTTTTCTGTCTCAAAGCTACCTTATGTTCTTTTCTGTACTCCTGAAAATATTTATGCAAAATTTCATGTTGATCGGTTTAGTAGTTAAGGCTTAAAAGCGTAACAAATAATGAAACAAACTCATATTCGCATTTATAATATTAATAAGACTAATCTATACTAATACTAGCGGACCTGGCGGACTTTGTCCTGCCGTGGTAATAAAAAATGAAATCCCTAAAAGCCAACCGCAGCGCCACCTACCGGGTCCAATTGTGAATCTAAACCATTCTCGAATCTCCACGAACACACACAAAAAATTTCATCAAAATCGGTCCAGTCGTTTAGGAGGAGTTCAGTCACATACACACGCACACAAGAAATATATATATTAAGATTATAAAGAACGAAGAACGAGAACGCACTAATCTCAGGAACTATTAGTCCGATTTGAAGGCCAAGTGCCTATAAAAATTGTACTGTTTTTATACTTTAATAACTCCGTGTTGGATGATGTTATCGTAATATTGTTCTTTAAAGGTTTAGGTCATGTGTCTAAAAAGTAAAGCTAAAACAATTTGATCGAACCCTATGAAGTAATTTTTGGATGATTCACGAACAACGGTAGACTTATTTATGTAACTAGCTGTTCTCGCGACATCGAACGCGTGGTATAGTTACTTTGGGGTAACGCTAACACGCAGCGGAAACTCTCACAAGGAGAAAAAAACCCTGATTTTGAAACATTCTTCATTGGTGGTTTGCTCCTATTTGTCTTAGCGTGATGATATTGCCTGTAACTTCCCTCGATAATACTGATTTTTCAAATTGGACCAGTAGTTCCTGATATTAGCGCTTCCAACCAAATAAACAAACCCTTCAGCTTTATTATATTAGTATAGGTTTCAATTCTATTCGAGTCTCCAGAGTGGTTTTCTAGTAATTTACACTCATTATTAATTCTTTCTAAAACTTGACGCATAAACTGATAGCGATAATCATTTCTAAGTGGATGTTTGTGTACTTATATGTATATTTATTTGTACAGTACCCGGTATTTGATTTGACACGTCGGGGAGAAGAGTGAGTCGTCCGGTTAAGATCGGCTTGCCTTGGTTTTGTAAAGCGTTCGCTCTATTGTACAGCGCAATAACTGCGATAGACAAAGATAAGGCTATACGAAACCGAAGCGTTCTCTCTATCACACAACGCAATGCAATGACGCGATAAGTAAAGATAACACTATACGAATACGAACTTAGCCGTCTGTCTCGGTCTTCTCTTCGACTTGCCAAATCAACGTCCGGGTACTATATCACAAACGTATAAGAAGAAAATTACATGCTATCTATTGGTCGATAACAGTAATAATTAAATATGTAAAGTAAAACAATTCTTGAATTCCTTCAAATTCATATTTTCTTCACTTATTTTGTTGAAAGACTAACGAATTAAAACAATAGTAGTTGATATTCCGTGATAATGTAAATTAAGATGGTAACACACTTTCAATTAGAGGATAATCGCTTGCTAGATCAGCACCAAAAATGCTGAACCACCGAGCTATGTTTTCTTATGCCATAATGAATTCTTTCTTTATTGCACTTTTGATTCGTACACTGGCGAGCTTAATGCCATGAGGCATTTTCTTCCAGCTAACCAGCGGTATTGATGTTAAGCAAAAACTTTTGTAGGTAGCGCCTATTTAAATAAAACAGAAGAAAATGGGTAAATAAATATATACATGTATACAATACTATAATAAAATAAATACACATATATATATATATATATATATATATATATATATATATATATATATATATATATATATATATATATATATATATATATATATATATATATATATGTGTGTGTGTATATATAACATAAAATAAATACATATATAACATAAATATACATACATACATAATTACTTACATACTTACGTACAAATATATAACAATGACAAAGATAGTAATAAAAATGTATACACACAGCCACAGTTAATATAACTACAAACTGTAAAATCAGGAACCCTCTGCCTCCTTTTTTTCGAATAAATAGTGGTGTGTAGTGCCATAACTTTTTTTTCCACCAAAACATTATAATTATTATAAATTTAGACCCTACTTCGATTCAGTTTCAATTTGTTGTTCTTTCAAGTTGTATGTGAGCAAAAATATAAACAATCCCACATACCCGATGTTCTAGGAAACCTTTTGTGAATCAAATAATTTTGTTTAATTAGTTAATTAGATATAACTGCGATAATAAATGAATATAAATATGAGCTAAATTATATTATATTCGTTGGAATTATTGCATCAAAATGACGTCATAAATCGAGGTGTGGAGTTTCGGGAACGGTATACATATAAAACTTAGAACTCGTTCGACTATAATCCCTCTATAATTTTCATATTACTCTGATTGAACACTGAATTAGGCAAAAGCATAGTTGTTACAACTCATTACCGGATTTAAGTACCTTATGTATTTTTCATTTGTTTTATTTCAGTGGTTGCTTGAGTTTTAAATCCAACCATCAATTTTTTGTTCATTAAGAATCATTTATTTCTTATACATTATTATATATTTATTATACATTATGACTATTATACTTAAATGAAAAATATAATTTATGGATACATCTAAGAAACCCCAATTTTTTTTGTGTGCTCTTTTCCACACTATTGCGACTATACCGTTTCGTTATATTTTAGGTTATTTAAGTATTTTTTTTAAACTTTATTTTTGGCAACCAATCTTTTAGATTATTACTGCCATTGTCGAGTAGTTAATAGTATTATATGTTCTTCTTCCATTCCATTTTTGGCAACCAGTCATCTAGTAGACTGTTACTGCCATTGTCAAGTGAGTATCGATATTACAAGTATCTTGATATAATTTCAATGAACTAACATGATGGTAGATCATGATGGATGATCTTGTTTGAACTTCCCATGGAGTTTTTGTGGCATCTCAGAATTCATGGTCCGTGTTATTATTTTCCATTCACTTCACTTATGCACAATAAACAAACTATATTACATAAAACACCACCAATTTTACACAACATAGAGTCAAGTAACACAAGATTATGAATAAAATCCACTACATCACAAACCAAAATCCCGTCAAAAACTCCTATTTAAGTCTTAAAGCCCGTTTTATTTTCATCTAATTGATCATTTATATAAATATTAGAAACCTATTGGCAATGTAACATATTTGATATTTTACAAAATAAAACTTGTCGCTGACTGGTTTCGAAAGTTCTTTGCTAAAAATATATTTAATTGTTTTGTTATAACTGTTAACGCAATCGATTATCGGCTATTGTGTGCAACACTCTTGCATAACTTAAATGTTACAAGTTAACGTAAAAGTATTAAATATGTGTGAATATAGATACACGATTATGTCCACTGTCCAGTTTGAAGATTGATTCTAAACTTGAAATAAACAGGTTGTTCTTTAGATTTCTCCCATAATAATTAAGCATCCAGTTGTTACTGCAATAGTATAATATTGAAATCGTAGCAGACCAAAGAGAACGATAACAAAAGTTAGTTTATGTTTCTATTCCTAGCAGTAAAACTCACAGATTGCAGATGAGTTTATGGTTGGATGTAACGCTGAAAAAAGTACATTTGTTTAACTGAGTCTAATGCTACACCTGTACTTGCGTGCATCGCCACAAAGTTTTTTCTATGATCGCAATAAATGTAGGTGTGGGGAGACATTATCGTCATACGTTACGAACTATCAGACTATTTGATGATAGACGCAACACGATAACTGCGCACTGATGGTTTTTACTCACATCAAAAGTTCATTTTAGCGTACGAAGTAGTGGAACCTTCAGCACGCAGGTATGGGAATAGCATCTGAGTAATACAATACAACTGTTTTTTTATATAAGTGAACAACATTCCCTAACATTTTTGTGTCACGAAAAGTGGTGGCGAAAACACTGTGTCGGGAAAATTGTTAAAAACACCGGTTCTCGTCCGATCACTTATGTTAGGCATCGTCGGGCGCGGTCAGTACTTGGAAGGGGTCACCCCTGGGAACACTGCGTGACGTTGGTTTTTTTTTTGTATTTTTTATTATAATTAAAATGTTTCCCTATTATACTAAAATTCTACTTCTATCGTGTATTATTACGACACACTCCGTTTATATAAAGGATATGTCATTTCTGAAATTACTAAGAATTAATATCAGGTTACAATAGGTACCCTGATATTCATGGAAATGGTATTTTGAAATTATACTATAAATAAAATTTGACTTCGAGAAACTAATATGAATATGATCCTTACTATATTTCAATTTATAATTTAAGTCCAATATTACACAGATCTATAGATATAATTCATTATAGATGCGGATCTTTTTGCAACTCAGTATACTGAGGGATCTCAGGGTTAAAAATAATCTCCCGCCTCGTAGGGATTACTGTACTGGCAGGTGTGTCGCTTGTTTCAGAAATTGTCTCCTGCGAATTCAATGAAAAATACACTTTATAACAAATGAAATAAGGTTGGATCTCTCTCGATCATTTGATATAAAATCTATTAGGCTTTATTGTTTACAAAGAGGATTTGTATCTGAAGTGTAATCTAAGGTTTGAAACGTTTCGATGTCAAATCCATCAGACGTATATAATAATGTTTTATTCTTTTGTTAAATTTAAATAAATTGTTAGATGGGTTAATTTTTTTAATTTTTCGAACATATTCTGCACATTGTGGGATTTACTATACATATAATAAGAATGTAAATCTAAAGTGTCTGTACATTTTAGATTTTTGTGAAAAACAAATGTTGCAGTTGTCTTGGAATAAGTAATAAAATACATTACAATCATTTTTAGAAATATCTGTCTGTCTGTTCGTATGAAAACGCATCACTGCTAAAGAACCGCGTTCACGATAAAACCTTACCAAGAAAATAATAAAGCATATCCTTGAGTAACATCCTTGGTTTCATTAAAATCGGTTCACTCTATCAAAAGTTATTGTAATATTAATGACGACGCGACTTAAGCACGAGTGAAAAGTAGATAAGTAAATGGAGTTAATACATTCGGATGATTTTATTAGTCACTGTTTTTTACAATATGTTCCATGCGGACGGATCTTCTATTTTATCTATAAAAATAAAATAAAAGAAGTCTGCCGTTATGTGTCCATCACGAAAATATTATTGACTTCTATTTATTTTTTAAGTTTTACTTCTTTGTCGTTATCTAAAAAAAGACACGTAATCTTCATGTAATATAATTATAGTTACGCGTTTAGCGATGTATAAAGTGGAGAAAGCGGTGTGGTGCGCATGCGCAGGTGATGGGAAGTAAACCGACAACACCGTTTATAAAGAAAGCAGTTACCAAATTATATTTTTGCTTTCATTTTTTTTTATAGTTTTCCTCTATACATAAAATATACTTATTGTTAAGATAATAAGCAACAGAAAGGAAGTCGCTAGTGTCAGCTAGTATGCATATAATTTTCAAAATCTATGAATTATTTAACTGCACAATACATATACTATACCTACTATATAGTTATTTCTAAACAAGTTTTGTTCTAAAGAGATGCCTTAGACATAAAAAACAGTCATACTCTTTAGTATTTATCATAAAGGTAATTATAAACCTTTGTTATATGTACCGTTTCGTGCCAATTTCCCTTTGCAGCCATGTTCCTTATGGTAATATTCTAGATTATGGCTCAGTCAATGAACGGTAACTATAAATTCTACGATTGCTTTTACTTATGGTGATTAAGAATAATGTTAAACGTCATATATATAGGAAAACGACACGTACAAACTGTTAATGAGAACAAAAATTTGTACAACTAATAAAAGAAAATAAAAACGTATTGATTGATATAACTGTTATAAGGTAATTTAGCTTAACAAAAACATAACATTATATGTTCGTTTTATTTTTTAGTTAATAGAAACTATATAATAATGACAGATTATTTTTTCTAAAGTATCATTGATTCACAGATAGTGTTCAGCCAACCTTATTATTATCATTACATAGTATAAAACAAAGTTCCCTACCGCGTCTGTCTGTCTGTCTGTTCGTGATAAACTCAAAAACTACTGCACGGATTTTCAAGCGGTTTTCACCAATGGATAAAGTGATTCATGGGGAACGTTTTGGTGTATAATTTGTCAAGGATTTTTTTATAATCAGGGCGGGACAACGTCTGCCGGGCCCGCTAGTTTGTTGTATAATTATTAATATATTTTTCTCTTTAATTCTTAATTATAAATCTGACACAGTCATGTGTCTTGTGTAAAATTAAATTAGGTACTACAATGTAACGTAGCTAGACCTTATCCCTTTCTTGGCATCAGAAG
The DNA here is from genome assembly GCA_036509395.1 of Antheraea yamamai. NCBI lineage: Eukaryota > Metazoa > Arthropoda > Insecta > Lepidoptera > Saturniidae > Antheraea > Antheraea yamamai. The sequence goes on along the minus strand of AP028434.1, from coordinate 6,990,954 downwards.
ATCCCATAAATAAATACATACAAATAGTGGCCGTGTAATCTCCGCGTAAATCTGCGCATTCTCTTAGTATTTCTAAACTACATAAAAGATTTTAATACAGTTTTCATGACCGTTCAAAGAATTTCTTCTAAAAAGTTTCTATGTAGGTATCATGTATGTACATTATAGGTTTACAAACTAGGGAATAATCGACTTTTTTTTTCGAACTGACTACGCTATTCACCTACCAAGGTCTTAACAGCTTCACCGGACTACTAAGGCGAGCGTTTAAGGCACTCAGCCGATTTTATTTGACAACTAGGTCAAGGGTGCACGGCACACCTCGGCTTGGGTTTGGGATTGCAAAGGAAAAGTCGACGTAATTTGATGAAGCCATTACAATTACAATTAGAATTATTTTCGTGAGCTTATATTGGTAACATCGTCTAAACATTACGCGATACATAAAAAATATGTACTACAGAATTTTATATCTAAAAAGTACCTACAGAAGAGTGAGTGATAGCATAGTTACCCTCTTAAGGGTAACTGACTGTAAACATTCTTCCTTTTTACATATTATTAAAAATTATTATTATATATTATAAAAATTATTATCTACGAAGTATTTTTAGAAATATAATATTAATGCTTATCCAATTTAATAATTTAGTTTCGTTGTACATTTATCGTAGTTCCAGACTTAGTTTAAGATATCTTATAAGTTGAGTCACAGATTTATAATTACGCGCAAAAAAAAAACTGTGTAGTTCACACGCGGTAGAAGTGAAACCTTCAAAAAGAAAGTGAGAAGAGTGTATGTCTCACTGTTCTCCAATAACAAAAGGCAAGCGAGACGCTGCTCCCACTATATCCAACACAGTGTTTACCTCCACCATTTTTCATCACAAAAAAGGTTGCGGATCAGAATTTGAAAGCCCATAAGAACTTTCACTTCGAAAGAGTGATTTTTTGAAGATTCTTACGTAGCTTCTATGAACTATAAATATCAAACACCTATGACGTCATATTAGCGCGAAACCTGGTCGTGTTGTTAACTAAGAATTATATACAGATAGATAAAGGACCCGCAAATGCAAGGCTACGTATGTATAATTCAATAATTGCACATTTGCTTACATTTAAGGACCTCGTATGCTTGTGTTCGCATACAATGGCAAGTCGAACAAGGTTTTGCTGGCCCATCGGCGCCGACTCGGGCGCCGTGTATCTTAACTACGTATTCTGTTTATCACTAGTTGTCATACTATTTCTCTTGAGCCATGCGGTCAGTCGACGCGCCAACGACGCACGCGCAAGGTCGATGGGTGCCCTCCTATCAGAGACGGCGCCTGTCATTTCCCTTACAAACGAATTGGATTCCTTTGTTTATGATAATTGAACTTTCAATCGTGTATAAATTCTACATTAAGCAATTAGCTCGGTGTATCAATGACTCGCGACTTTCGTCCTATTTTAGAAACAGGCATGCATCATTGACGGTTTGGGTTCGTGCGTCAGTCGTTAGGACTATTTTGGTAAAGTTATTGCTAGTTTGAACTCTGCTCGTGCAAATAGTTAGGTGGTCTTACGCTCATAGGAGGGTTATGAATAAGATTTATGTACGGCATGTTTTTAATTTAGTATTAGCAGGATATATTTAAAAGAACTTAATAATAAAATTAGGATTATATATTATACGCATACAATTTATCAATTCTTAAGAAGTTCAAACTTTATTTTTTTCTACGTTCTTTATTGTAAATTGATTTATAAATATTTCTGACTATCATTAAGTAATTATAGTCAGTACTAAGATATGTAGTACTTATGTAGTAGTTAATCTGTAAGAGGACCATTTGACATAGTAAAACTCTTAAAAATAACTTTTTATACTCATGGCAGATTCTTTGCGTCATACTAATGACAATAAGCTAATATACGTCACTATTTGGGGGCAATATATATCTCTAAAGCAAAATCTAGAAGAGGCGTTAAAAGATTTGCACTGACTTCTAGAATGATGAGTGTCGCCTACTTTTTTATATATTTGTCACAAGTTAAAGCTCATGATCAATACGCGGTTCGCTCTGACATGCGTTGCTTACTTTAATGTTAGTCTAGAAGATTCCACAGCTCATAAATAAGCAAAACATTTTAGCTCAGTTTGTATTGTTTCTCTTTACTACGAGGCAGTAATGTACGATGAACCACCATATTAACGATAACAGCGAATAAATAAAAATTTTGTAATGTTTATTCAACTGCGATTGACATAAAGAAATTTGCCAACATAAATCGCGTTCTAATTTCCCATTGGTTTAATAATATATTTTATATCGAATGTATTCAGATACCAGTATAAAATAAGGTATGTGTTACATATTATATATTCGTTGATAATATATACACTTGCATACACACGTATATTAATATGTTGATATTTCTTGTATAAAGAATTAATTTTAATATGTGTCAAAAGATGTTTTTAATTAATATTATACTCTTTAGAAGAACAATTTCACATAAAAGAAGTGGGAAAATTAGTCAGATATACAAAATTCTCTTCATATAATACACTTCATTTCGTTATTAGTTGGTTATTCTGATATATACGTGACACCAATGGTAGGTAACAATGAAACCAATATTACAGATCTTTATTTCTAAATAAAACTGTACAATATGAAATAAAGAACCATTTGGATTATATCGTATGTATGCAGTATACCACTATTTGTCTGTTACTCGATTTCTTCGCAATGAAACGTTCCGCGCGCCATCTATTACAAAATAATTGTACTAATTTACTAACCTGCGTAGGTACTGAAGAAAACAAAGAAATATTCATAATATATATGTATTGGGTTTTAATGGTCGTATATTCCAATACGATACGAAAATAGGCAATGGAATTATTGAGGAACGGATATAAAGTCTTGTAATATACAAACGAAAATATATTATTAATTCATATTTTATCTAATATGTCTATACATTACGTTATGAATAGGCATCTTATATCCGACAATGGATAACGAGATAAGAGTCCAATGTATTTTATTACAACGGGCGTACAAGTGCTAACGTTCCTGCATGTTTTATAGAATGTCCATACAATTATTAACGTTATCTTGAAATCTGCAAAATTTATAGGTATACAATTATTTCCATAGGCACTTTCGTAGATGTTTATTAATTTACCATTACTATATAAGGAATACTTTAAAATTATAGTCTGCAATATTATAAATACAAATACAAAAAATTATGTAAATGGAAATAAAGCTTAGTACATTATCCAGCATTTGTTTTGGTATGTAAGGGAGTGAGACGTCCGACCGGCTTGGTTCAATTGTCTTTAACGTTATCTTTGTATATCGCAACCTTTGTGCTGTGCGATAGAGAGAGCGCTCGATAAATCCGAAATCATCCGATCTTACCCGATCGTCTCACTCTTATTCCCGACGTTCCAAATGAAACGTTGGGTACTGTAGTATATTCCCGAATCTGTTATATAGCTCTTTAGTTGGACTATTCATTCTAGATTAGTTGTTACTAATATGTACGTCTTGTTTATATTTTATACGCGAGTGTTTGAACATAGTTTCGTATAAGATAGTAAATACTTTAAACCTTAAGGCTTGGAGATAGATTTTCAACTTGAAGGTGGTAGCTAGCCAGGAGGACTTAGAAAAAGACCTACCTACCACCATGCTAGGGATTCATCACAATATTTTCCATCACCGAAATCTCCTAATCGGTTGCAAGGATTTGAACGTACCACGATCGACGCAATGTCCAACACCCTACCAACTGTTAGGAATTTTAATTATCTATATGTCCGCCAGAACTAATTCTATTCTTCTTCGTATTCGTGTACTGAAAGCTGGCGGTCAGTAAAAAATACCCATTAAATCAATATGTTCATGTAACTCAACAAAGTTTGAACAAAAACATACTAACATTTTAGATACTGGTCACATTTTGTACAAAGAGTCGTTTGTAAACATCTTACCGCTATGTAAAGGATACTTCATTTTTTAACAGGATATGTTTACATTGGTATAAAACAGCCCTATGCAAACAACGTTACTTTATGTTTACAAGGAAACAGTCAGTTTTGTCTAGCTCATACTGTCCTTAAATTTTTTTAAACCGTTTTACTTTAGTACATTCATATACATAAATATAAATAAAGTGAATATTTTGTTCGTTTGTTCGGAGATTGAGTATTCAATATGTTTAAAAATATAAATGAATAGTCCTGCCATCAATTAGAAAGCAATCGAAATAACGGTTAAATCATGTAATCAATTGTAGCTCAATTGAAAGCAGCCCAATTAATATGCAAAAATCACAGTCTGTCGGTCTATGTTTTTTGCTGCCACAATACCATATCGTAAGAGTTTGATAAAATAAAAAGTATTAGCAAATTGGTCTGTATGCGTCTTTATTCTGTACTGGCTACCTACTAAACGGATTTTGATGAAACTATACGGTAATATAACAAACTGGAATGTAGGCATAGCACGTGGGGCATACGGTATAAATAAAAATACATAGTTTAAATATAAGTAAAAAAGTTGAAAAATAAAATGAAAATTGAATGTTTTAATTATCTAAGTTGACAAAAAATGCTGTCATTTCAGAATTGTCATTGTATGCGCTAGAGTTACATGAAGAAAACCAGACGAAGTTGCAGACGATCGCTAGTCCTATATATATACATATTTTGATTACGCGGTCGTGTTATTTTACAAAAATTGTTGTTATAAGCCGTCACCATATATTTTGTTTTTCAGTAATGTATTGTTCTGTATGATATTGCGATTCATAAAAAAGATACGATAATTAAAGGCATATTTGTTGTTCGTATCCTTACTTGAAGTATGAGCAACGTGATTTACTCTATTCCCTTCGCAGCAATTGATTGTTGCATAACACTCTCTTGTTCGCACGTTATGGTGACAATGACAGACAGTTGTCATAGTAATTAACGAATTATGAATAATCAATAGCACAAAATTGATAATTTCATTAATTCATTGCCAACCTCTACAGGTATCTAGAAAATAAACAATAATTCTATAACACTGCACGAATTGTACTATTTTTACTATAATTATTTAGTACTGATAAACGCAAACATTTTATTGACATAACGAATTATGTGGTTAAAGAATAAACGTAACACAAATGCAAAAAGACATCAATCCGAAGGTCAAAGTAAACGTCCTCGTTTCGACTATAATGGAACACGAGGTCTTTATTATTATAATAGATATTATTGTATGAATGTTAAACCGACCTTTTGAAACCGAAGGCATTTTTTTACAGTGAATCGGGGGAAATCTCCCATCAATCGTAAGCAATCGTGCCCGGGTACAACCTGAGGGGATTACGATGGATCGTCTGCCAGTGGCATTGATTGAACCACCCTTAAAACATGCTGAGAGAAATTCATTTCACATTTATTATGTAATGTGGAGTGATTTAATATACATTTTTTGCAAAGATTAATTATAATTGTCATTACCTAAGGAAAATTGTCCTAATTTCTTTTTACCAATAAAAAAAATATATTGATTCGTTGTAATAAATAATTCAGTTGTAGTAAAATGCATTTTATATAAATACTAGTTGTTGCTTGCGGCTTCGCACGCATTAATGTCATTTTTGACACAAAAAAGTTACCTTTTTTTAATAGCTATATATTTTTCTTAATTAAAATTAAAATAAAATTAGGATTATTAGGACGATGAAAAACTTTCAGCCACAAAGAAAAGAGTCTAGGTCAAAAGTGGCCGATTTGGCCTGGAATGTCGCATATACACTAACATTCATTGTTGCCGTCTGGAACCCTACTATGATATTTATATTAACAAAACAGAAAGGGTGCAAAAACGATTCTTGTGGCATTTGACATACAGTTTATATTTAAGTAAAGAGTTTCTTACATACCAAGACAGACAATATTCTAATTTAAACTCTTTAGTGCATCGCATTTGATCTCACTTATTTGTACGAACTAACGAATGGAATTTTGCATGAATCGGAACTACTAAGTAGAGTTAACTATATATTATGGCATCATAATTATAAATATAAATCATAGCATTTTTGCTACGAATTATTACCCAAAAAAATTTGGACCTTTATTCTCCACTGAATAATATAATCTTAACACATTACAGTGCTAAATCTAAGACCTCACCAAAGGTAAAGTAATATACGTAAATAAATAAAAAAGTATATTTACAGCTTGCAATGAATATACCTATAATTAAGAGTGCACTTGTTTAGAGCTGTTCGTTCCAGATGTATTTGTCCTAGTCTCACTTATTGGTGTTGCAATAAATAAATATATACAGATCTATTTAATATATATCTAGAAATATAATTTTCAATAATTATTTTAAATAGTTTATTGGAATATTTTATTGGTTGATAAAAACTATGAAGAATTATTTGATAAATATTCATTCACACAGTTACAAGTAATCGATAAAGCAAACATGTTTACGTCACGGTATTATTCCAAATAGTAAAACAATAGAAGATTTTAATATTTATGCTGCATTGCATAATAATAATACCACAACCTCCTTACGATATCGCTTATTAAATATTATTGGTAGCTCTACCTATAAACGGAGTGTGAGGTCTTAGTTGGTGTTATCCGACATCTTTCGAAAGTGTGTTTATGTTCGTCGATCATTAACATCTCTATTTATAGTTTTATACAGATATACATAAAAAACAGTGGCAAAGTTAATCGTGCAGAGATTATTTCATCAGAAAAAGGTACAATTGTCCATATTTAAATCATTCTGAAAGGATCACTGGAGCTGTCTAAGTGCCTTTAAGCTTTAGTTTGTCTCAAATTATCGAATAATCGAACATTTTGGTTTTTTGCTAAGGTTTTAGTGTTAATTATTTGGCGTAGATAAACGGGAGCATTGGTAAATGTTCTTTTTTCCTTAAGTGTCTTGTCTTCCAATCTTAAAACATGGATACATTACTTTTTGTCACTTGAACGCAACTTTTCTCGACTTTGCATATTAAGTACCTCTATTACATTTTTGCAATTTATTTTAATAATTTTCTACTCAGATTTTTTGATTAGAGGACTACTACAGATTTCACAGGTTCAAAATGTACTTGTAATGTAATTTTCGTATGTCTTGATAACTGAATTGTTGCTTTCATCGGCAACTGGTGCATTTTTATTTTATTATATCATCAAAATGACAATGCATTAGTTTATTATAACAATTTTATAATAAAATATAAGAAATTAATTATTGTCTATATAATTAGGTACTTCATATCAACACGACGCGACCCTTTTAATTCGTATATAGGGAACAAAGGAACTAATTTTTATAATTCGCATACTGAACTAAACAAATAATATAAATCATGTGAATGATAGCGTTATTTGCTGATAATGAAGGAAAATTTCGTAAAGAGATCTAAACGCTTGGGAAATTGTTAAGAAAATGTAAAACTTTGAATCTATTTGTTCGACTGACTGAGATTGCGGATTGCGGCCAATGTATTTCACACAACATTATTAAATAAACGACTGGTTATATTATTATTTTACGCGATATTATATAAACTCTAAGATCTGTCTCTGTCAACCAATATTCAATTTGAACTGAAACTGACAGCTGAAGGGGATGCGACCGAGCGTATTCAAGTGTTTGTCGCTGTCATATTTTCGGATGAGCGCTGTCACCCCTCCACTCATCCTCTATTACGTAAACCTAAACGAAAACCTGCAAAATCACAATATTAATTTGCTGTTACCATAATATCTATACTATATTCTCTATTTGTTTATAATTTAGATAGTTTTATATATTTTTTAAACATCAACGGTAGAGGTGTTTATTATTACAAAAACCAAGAATTTAATGCAGTATTCCTGCGCACAATTAATAACACGTTTTTGGTAGGCAGTCTTCTAGTAGATTATTACTACCATTGTCGAGTAAGTATTTTTTTTAAAATTGTAGGTCGGCAAAGTGACTGCACTATGCCTGATGGTAAGCACATTACAATCCAAAAACAACGGCGACTACCGAGAGATACGCCACCCTTCGTCAGTCGTCGCTGTCATGCCGGCCTGCACAAATGCCTCTTCAGGTTACGCTTAAAGGACCGCATGTTAAAGGTAGGAGGGAACACACTAGCCGGGAGATTGTTCCACAGCTTCACGGTACGGTAAAGATAGGATGTTGCGAACTTTTTAATTCGTGCCCAGATAGGGTTTACCGTAAAACTGTGGCTCCGAAGACCAGCGGAACAAGTTAATAACAAGTTTCTAGCGATCATTTCAATCTTCTAACAAGATGTTTGCCAGCTGTGCCAAGTCCATGCTCCGTAGTAGTCTTTCCCGTCCACTTCACTTGTGTACAATAACCAAACGATATTACATAAAACACCACCAATATTATAAAATATTGAGCAATATAACACAAGATTATGAATAAAATATAAAATCCACTACATGACATTCCCAGATCCCGCTAAAAACTCCAACCACGTTATTTAATACGCCATTATTCTGCTGTTAATTATCCGTTATTATTATTGACAATGTTAAAGGTTGGCTGGTGTTCTCACGACGTTCGAATAAACATTATGCACCCACCAATAGTTTAGAGAAAAAAGAGAGTGCTTCATTTTCTGAATGACTGAATGAATTTGATTATCGTGTTATAGAACCGATTATGACTTAGTGGTAAGAGTGTTCGGAAACTGCGTCGATTGACTTAGGTTGTTAAGTTTGAATCCCTGTGCATGAGCTGGAGCATTCGATAAAGTAAAACATTGTGATGTAACCATACCATGATGGTGTAGGGTTTTTTCTAAGTCTGCCTGGCTAGTTACCGCCCTCAAGTTGAGGATCTGTCGCCTATAGGTGAGTTCCAGTAATTGCGAGTTAGTCCCCCTCTTCGTTTAGTGTGTTTATCACCACCTTCTACCATCACAGGTCACATTATTATTTAGCAGTGGGTGAGTTTGGGGTCAAACAGGTTTTAGACCTGCGAAGTATGTATAAATAATTATACTAAATTATTTTTTGCTCGTGGCTTCGCTCGCATTAAAGTGTATTTGATATATTCCTCGAGAACAGTACTTCTATTTCTGGATGAAAAGAATTCGATATCCATTTCTGTAACCGTGACATTGTGTATGCAAATCTTCAAGCGTACAGAAAAGGACGTAAGATACCTTTATTTCACCAAAACTGTTTTCGCGGTATAGGCCAAATAAATAGAATATTGGTACTTTCACTTTACTTTCAATGAAAAAAACTTATGCGGTCGGGGAACCCCCGTTGTAATTCGAATTGAAATCTGTATATTTAAATTTTTATTTTATATTTTTTAATAATCTGAAGGAACGAATTACATCAGAAAGTTTCACTCAATATTTCAGGATAAATATTTATTCATAAAAATTATATTCAAGATAGTAATGTAAACAGTAAATATTTGTATCAAGTTATAGAATTTTATCAACTTACTTTTCTAAATCTGCATTACACGCATTTGGTGCAGTATCCATTTTTCAAAACCTAATTTCAATAATAAAATATTCACGTATGATTTTTCTATCTAACACAAATAACAAATACGTTTTCACGAAATTTACACGTCCAAATCTACAACCGTGTGTTAAGGTTATATGATAAAAAAAGACAGGGGCAGAGAGAGAGAGAGTTGCACACCCGGCTGCACGCTCACTTGCTTTTTTAGATTTATACTCGAACTGACTACGCTATTGACCTAGCAAGGTCTTCACCGGACACAACAGCTTCACCGGACTACTAAAGCGAGCGCTTAAGGCACTCAGCCGATTTAACGCTTACTTGGTTGTGTGCTCATTTGCTTGTAGTAGGCTCGATACACACATACATGGACACACAGCATATTCGTTACGTGACGATTTCTACTAAATCGCACTACGCGTAAGCCGCGTTAAGGGACTTCGTTCCAATAAAAAGCTGGAGCAATATCAGAACAAGTGAATCGAATTTCAAATTTGAACCGCCAGTTGAGAACAAAGAGTGGAGAGCAATATCATTCGCAATATCCGTTCAGCTTCATTTTTTTTTATTTGAAAGAATCCTTTGTCCATACGTCGCTTCATGATAAATGTTAAACTGCCTTTCGGAAATTAAAAGTAGCGACATACAGTTACATACCTATAATAGTGTTCGCATGTATTGTCCGTTATTTGAATTGTATTTTCGAAAAGTTTACAATACTTTGTTTATGGTTACTTTCGAACCAACTCAAACAATATATGGTAATGAATTCAACATTTAACGAAGTAATTACAATATATTAACTTTAATATAAATCGTATCACGTTTTTTACTTTTATATTTAACTAGCGGGCCCGGCAGACGTTGTTCTGCCTTGACTATAAAAAAATACTTGATAAATTATATACTAAAACCTTCCCCATGAATCACTTTATCCACTGGTGAAAACCGCATGAAAATCCGTTCGGTAGTTTTCGAGATTATCGCGAACAGACAGACAGACAACATTGTAGGGGGCTTTATTTTATACTATGTAATGATTATACATATAGTAATGGAGTTCAAATAAAATGTTAATTCGTATCTATTTTATTATATAATAAATAAATTATAGATACGGTGAATAAAAATTATATTTAGGATGAAGAAATATAACAAATATCGTATTTATGCACTTTAGTTTCGCAGTCGTGAGACTCTTTTGACAGAACCAAGGAAAACAACTTCAAAAACTGGTTGAGAAATTGGTACACGAACAGTATTATTCAAAATAAAATAAAATTCATATGGTTTGCATGAATATTTAATAAAAGAATACGGTAATTGAAAAGAAATTTCATTTACTTTCATAGTTTTTGTAGTGAAACTTTTTACGGCACGGTGGGGAAAAAATGTTGTACTTATGCATTACGCATTACCGTTCCTATAGTAACCGTTATCTTGTAGTCCGATGAAGCTTGATGGCCCGTCAAGCCAATAGCGTAGTCATCTCGAAAAAAAAAGTAATCCTTTCATGATAACATGGTAAGTCTGCGTGTTAAAAATATTTTATTATATTTAATGCATTTGTGTAAAAACTATACGCATTACAAGTCATTACATAATAGACAATAAAAAATTATTTATAATGAAAAAAAACACGTGGATACATTTTTTATTTATAGGTTTTAATTTATCTTAATCCACTCATCTACTATATGTACACTGAGAGACTAATTTATATACAAGTAAAAATTATTTGTAACTTACATAAATAAAATGTTGGTACTTACGTATTAAATGCACCGCGCTCACCGACCGTTACCGCGGTGTAGTAGTGTACAGTGTAGCTGTTAAGACCTTGTTAGGTCAATAGCGTAGACAGTTCGAAAAAAAAAAAGTTACCGCGGCTGTTACGCTCTGTCTATGTTTCGCAAGTATAATCTAACCTAACCGATTTATTTTTCTCAATTTTCCGTCTCGGTTTGTTTAGGTTAGGTTAGATTTGCATGTGATCGGGGCGCCTGAGTTTGCTTCCGTCACCCCGGTTCCCTGGTCCATAAACATGCGCTAGGCGGCAGTGGAGTTTTAGCCAGTACGAGTCTGGCATAACCCTCTCGTTGTCCCCCGGCAGCGGGAGGTGTATTCAATGCAGGATTTCTCCACTATAAAAAAAAAGTTAGATTTGCATGAAAAGATAATGCGAGCCGGCCGCTGCAGCGGTCGGTGAGTGCGGTGCGTTTTATACGTAAGTACCAAAATGTTGTATTTTGAGTCAATTTTATTATACCATTCAATGAACTTGTACTTTTAGGCCTAATAATTTATATCAAATATAAATGTAATAAATATGCGAAAACTAATGACTTCATTCCTTAAAAATTAATTCTCTCTTTTATATTTTTAATAATGACCGCACACATCGGATTATTCGAATATTTATTAATTCAGAAAATGTTTGATGTACACGTAACAGTCATTAGCGTGTACAAACAAGTGATCATAAATTGTTACAAATGACTCATCAGAGCCTCAATTTGTTTTCAGATACATATAGCCATTACTCAAAATCATCGCTGATTGAGTCCTATTTATAGTGACTGTAAAGTTGTGTGGCGTGATGTTTTGTCGGCAAGAACAAACATACTTACTTAAATTGCTTCTTCTTTACATAGTACAAAATGAATGTTTTAAACTATTTAACGGATTTTAATACCGTTTTAGATAATAGATAGAGTGATTCAAGAGGAAGGTTTATATGTACAATACATACATATTATAGTATAGAAAAGCCGAAAAATTCAAACATTTGTAATGTGAAGTCGTAACAAACATATATTTGTGCGCTTAAATCGGAAACGCTGATTAAACCCTATTACTCTACGAGATTGATCTAATTAATATACTAGGGATATTCCGGATCTTAAAGAGATCGATAAAAAGTCCACGATGGTATATATTTATCCCTAAAGGATAACCCACAATAACTATTTTTATCTTTTTACAAAAATAATTATCTGTTATTTACCAAGCTATTTTATACAATACGGTATTATTCCTTATCCAATTAAATACATTACATAGGTTGTACATGTCATGTAGATCAAAACATTAAAATGGATATCTACATATCCCGTGCGGAGCTGGGGCGGGGCGCTAGTAGTGAATAATTATTTCTACAAATAGTAATCAAGCGGTTGCGTGCTACTTGAAATATAGATTATAATAATCCGTAACTAATTTGAATTATTGTCTTTTACATTCAAAGATGTTTAGTAATAAACTAATTTAATCTGTACCGTTAATGACATTAATTTGACATAATATATGAAAACCGCGACTTTATCTGTATTGTCCAGAATATGCGCACAATACCGCTTGCCCCACTTCTCCATGGTAAGAAAACAAACATCGCGTTTATAAAAATTGTATTTTCTTCAAACTTTAATAACTTTATATGAAATGAAGATATTGTTACATATAATATGTTTTAAGCGAAACAAAAGAATTGATCTCAATCTATCCGATAGTTTTCGTGTGACACGCGCATAACGAAATACCACTATAATTAAATTTATATATTATATATACAAGATGATACCTCCGACTTCGCCTGCATTGTTTATTACCTTACTATACATTTTATGTACAGAGGATAAAACATAAGTATTACATCGCTTGCCCCATTTCTTCTCGGAAAGAAAACACATATCGCTGAACGCGTAATAGTAATAAAAATATATTAAATAATCGTAAGTAAAGTAAATCGTAAAGTAAATAATCATATATTAAACGAAATTATCGTGACAATCTTTGTGTTAGATAACCACCAAGTGTCTAAGAAATAAATAAAAAAAATTGATCGAAATTAATTCAGTAGTTTTTGAGTGATACGCACACAAGTATAAACCTTTATCGTTACATTTATATATAAGCAAAATTGGGTAAAGGGTCTTTGTTATTAAAAAAAAATTATAACCAATCACCAGTTATTAATATAAATTATCCAATGTCGAAGTCAACACATACAAGCTTGTGATTGACGTACAGAAGCGACTACACGACAGGTTATTCATCATAACGTGACTGAGGGTACCCTTTAAGCTTATCCAAAGGTCTCACTGCGTTATCTCGTCCATTGATCTTCAGATAGCCGATTAACTACACTGATACAAAGAACATAGATAAGCTACCTGTGTACGTAATTGTTTCTTATTATATTTGTTTTCTTTTTAAATTATATGTCAATACACTGACGCAGTTGATGGTCCTCGTTGTCTCACCATCCGCGAGTTCTATCTCCATTCAAGAGATACATAAAACTAGGAATTTTAACTAATAAAATAGTATTAATAACTTTATTGCAATGATATCATTTTAGAAAGATGTTGACAAATTGCTATAAAAATAAACCATAACAGATTAAAATATATATTTTGGTGTTTCAGTAAGGTACCGTTGCGTAAATGTCTATTTTTAATTAAAGGCATGAAAACCTCACCGAACCATCCCACTACCTATTGGCGAATTAAAACTCTGAGAAATCCACAGTTCTATATTTATCCCACAGACCGTGATATTACAATAATATTGATTAGATTCAGGTGTCCCCACGATGTTCTACATCACCGTAAACAGATAGTGTTACTTTATTTATTAACCGACTTCAAAAAAAGGAGGAGGTTATCAATTCGACTGTATTTTTTTTTTTTTTTTTTTTTTTTTATGTTTGTTACCTCATAACTTTGGACTGGGTGAACCGATTTTGATGATTCTTTTTTTATTTGAAAGCTGGTGCTTCCCGTGTGGTCCCATTTTAATTTGGTCCAGTTCCGACAACGGCATCCAGTGCAAAACCGTATAAGTTTTAAATTTGCATTAAGTATGTACACGACAAATAGACGAATAACTCAATATCACGCTAACCGATTTCGATGATTCATTTTTTATTGGAAAGGACGTACTTCAAGGGTAGTTTGATGAGAGTTTGGTTAGGTTCTGATTATGGGATCCGTGACAAAGTAAGAAAACTTTCAAGAAACGACCCTACTCCTTTCTTAAGGGCCGGCAACGCATCTGTGTTTCCTCTCGTGTCGCAGGTGTCCATGGGCGGCCGTGATCACTTACCATCAGGTGACCCGTATGTTCGTTTGCCACCAATATTATAAAAAAAACTCTTCAATTCTTAGGAGCCTATTGTGCTTATGTTCGTTGCTGTGTTGCAACATGACGCAAGCATTGTAATTACACTACTTAAGGTGTATTATGTGTGAAGCGATGGTAGCCGAGTTGGTGGTAGAAACTATCGCGGATTATTGATAAGGTTGCGTTCGTACCAAACGTTACTTATTGTACAACCAATTGAAACCATATCGCATACCATACCGAAGGATATCATACCGCAAACATGCGCATATTTCAATATACTTAAGGCGGAACGGAGTTCGTGGGCACGGCTAGTAAAATATATTTATGTACACTAAAAATGGAAAAATAAAGTAAATTTTCAAAAAAAAGTATTAACCGACTTCAATATCAATCAAAAACCGATAAGGCACTAAAAAGCGGAAAATAAATAGTTTATCAAATTAACCAAATTAAATAAAACATATGAATATGTGTGCTACCTAGAGATGTATTGGAAGTCGGTGCGAACCGAAAATCATATCATCTACATAGGTACAAAGTTTAAGTCCACTCTCGCGTCTCTGTAATACATTTCTACCTGGAACAAATTTGAAATTTCGGTTGGCACCGACTTCCAATACATCTCTAGGTAGCACACATATTCATATGTTTTATTTAATTTGGTTAATTTGATAAACTATTTATTTTCCGCTTTTTAGTGCCTTATCGGTTTTTGATTGATATTGAAGTCGGTTAATACTTTTTTTTGAAAATTTACTTTATTTTAAATCAGTAAATAAACTAAACTGTGAAGATATTGACAGATGCCGTGGTTCGAACCTGCAGACATCGAATCAATATTCCACCGGTGACATCGCTCGATAACCACGAATAAAATAAATAAATATGAGAACACAAAAGCATAGCTTGTTTTATGGTAACCGATATATATACAACAACTACAAACAAATTTTTCACTTGTTCTCATCACACAGAACTCACTCATTTGCGAGAATTAAACATGTAATCCCTCGGCTTAAAGTATAACTTAATACCATTGGTATACAAAAACCCAAGATGCACACTTAACGTCTCACAGCCGGCACACAAAAATGAGTGCATAATTTTGGATTATGCAGTCATTTCAGAGTCTCGCGTCGCTTGCGTCCTTGTAAAAACAACTTTAAATCATTCAAGTAAGGTTGAATTTGCAAAATCATAAGTTTATCGCATAACTATAACCACGTATGTATATTGGGAATTTTGCGGCTGGTTTTGAGCGCTACTGAGACTGTGCGTCTTGGGTTTTATATGTTAGTTTAAAAATTGTGTGCACGACAGATCCAGATAAATACAAAATTATCTCACTTATCATAAATCATTGCTAAGCCGGAGTACTTACTAGGCCAGAACCTCGTTTTAAAAAGCCAGCATTTATAAACAAGTGCAGTTGTTTACGAATAAGCCGGTTACGAGTATGTACATCTAATTTAATCAGTTAAGTGCTGTTATCATCGAGCCGATATTGCCAACTAGGGAACTGTCAAAATAAGCAACCACACGTGTACAACACGCGACCTACTTACATTTTTAAGGCGGTGGCGATTTTAGAACCCGCGGAGATATTGATAAATGGTTTGCTTTTAGTTTGTTATCGTACGTTGCTGTCAGAAAAGAACAACATTTTTCACACGACAATGAGATTGATCAATATAATTAACTTTTTGTTGTTCTTTGGTTCTTATTATTCAATATTTCTTATTTATTTGTTAAAGGAACATATTATTATTAATGATGAGAAAAGTTGTGCAATGTAACATTATTACACTAGCTTTTGACCGTGGTTTCGTTTACTTTAATGTAGATTTGACCTATCACTCGGGAATAGTACCTTTATTCTGAATGAAATTCCTTGTGTCCTTTTCTGTGTTGACATTTGTATTTGTAAAATTTTATGATGACCGGTTGGGTAGTTAAAATGTTAAAGAGTAACAAATAAACACACTCACATTCACATTTATAATATTAGTTAGGTTTTTGTATATAAAACGATGGTTATGTAATTTTTATTACGAACTAAGGCAATATGTTATGAAGTTAAAAATAGAAAAACAATTATGAAGGATGTGAGCAACTACGCAATCAATATTTTACGAGCAATCTGATAAGGGCTAATAATATATTGCTAATTATCTATAAGAAATTATCGGTTATTTTTTTGTCAGTAATGTAATATAATATTTATTTATTTATGGTCACCAACAGAGTCAACATCAGTATATTGCTATTACAATAAAGTGTACAGTTCAACATTTTTGCTAGATATATCTTTATTTACAGGCAACAACGGCTTGCATATCAAATATTATCGGTCTATAACATAACTTAAATAATTAAGAAGTTAAAAATAAAATAAAATAATTATAAACGTACACGTAAAATATTGATAAATCATATAATATTAAATTGTTAAAAAATATTCAGAAAAGTGAAAAAATTGTATAATGAAAATCATAACAGTTTTCGCTTTTTAATTGCTAAGAGCATATGATTTCTTAATATTTGTAATGGTTTCGAAGAAAATATCAGTAAAAAAACTAAACAAATTCAGTATACTTTTTGAATATAAAATATTTGAGGTTTTTCAAAAGTATCACTACTTAATGTAACAATGATACTTATGTCCTGGAAGATGGGTTGACTCTTGGTACGGGATACCATGTGCACCGATACTTTGGCAACGTTCCATCTTCCAGTTATTTCACTGAGATGCCTCCTAGTAGGGTCTCAACTAGTTGGGGGTATTAACGGCAGCATACTTGCGCCTGTTGAGATCCTGCACTGAATCTCCCCCTCGTTTATCATATTCATTCTGTTTGGAGGCGAAATTTTAAGACAATGGGATATAAGTAAGTGCAACCTTTTCATTCACATGTCGATTGGTCGACGTGTCATGCGACTAAAGGGCGGGCCAATACCTGGAATAATGATTACCATTTGCCATATAATGTGACAATGGGATCACTCTCTTGGGATTCGGCTGAGTGCCTTAAGCGATCGCCTTAGTAGTCCGGTGAAGCTGTTAAGACCTTGATAGGTCAATAGCGTAGTAAGTTCGAGAAAAAAAAACTCTCTTGGGTTCCTTGCAGCGATGAGTTTATGTGCAACCTGAGAAGTCTTTTATGCATACAGGTTATCTTGAATTACTTGTAGAATAATAAAAAAAACAATAGAATAACTCTGTTCACTTTTTAATTTTTAAAATAATCATAGTCTGAATTATTTAGATTTCACAATTTGTATATTGAAATCATTTTCATTAGTCGGGTTTTCGCATCTGTTGGCACACCGATCAATAATATACATTTTTATACAGTTTATTAATTAATCAAACGTATGATGTAGCTGCAAAATATCAATATTACATGTACATAGGCCTGTATACTACGTGTCGCTAGTAATGCACGACCCACAATAGGGTCGGTCATGTTTACTAGCACGTCGTGACGCGAAATTATGAATTTATATATATAAATAATTACATATATAATTCTAATGAAATTATGAACAATAGCCAGTCTTCGTTTTTAGTGATTTTTTATAATTTAAGGTTTAATTGAGATTTGTACATCTATACATATAATAAAAGGCTAACGGGACGAAATCTGTACATTAAATATTTTAAAGAAAAAATACTTTGGGAGGGTTTACAATCAAAGACAGAACACATTTCTATAGTTTTTAAAATTTTTGTCTGTCTGTCGGTCTGTCTGTCTGTCTGTCTGTCGTTTGTACAGGATTCATGCAAAAACTACTGGACGGATTTTGACGAAATTTGGTATGGTAGTGGCTTATATGCCGGTATAACATT
>AP028434.1:6146144-6303521 GCA_036509395.1 Antheraea yamamai | reverse complement strand
AAATCTTTTCTCGCGAAGCTCATATCGCTTACGTTCGCTGCACCAATCACAGGGGTTGGTTTTTTAACCAATCCATGCATGGCTTCCCGTGATTGCTGCATTTTTGTTCGTGCGACATCTAACGGACACATTATTGTTGCTCGAGAACACACAACGTCGTCGCGAAACAAAACTTCTTTCCTTAACGAAATCACTACACAACGAACAATTTCGCGTAACAAACGTTTTTACAAAAGGAATTTGTGAGTGTGCCGCGGTCTATAACACCGAACTTGAGTGGTATTGTGTTCAGCGGCCACATACGTTACCCGACTACATCAGCGGTGCGGCAAAACCTAGACAACAAGGTAAGTCGTGCATTATACTGTTGATGAAGTGTTAGCGAACGTATTCCTACACTACCCAAACGTGCATAGACCCTGTGGTCTGTGCACATTTATATGGTGCCGAAACCCGGGAATCGTACATACTTGCTTACATTAAATACATTGAAATCGAATCACCGACTTATATCTGTAAATACACATATATATACATTATACATTTAACTTTGAGACTTTAATAACATAAGCATTCTATGCTCATACCTTAACGTGTATAATAATCTCAACAATTATCAACGTAGATTCTCATAAGTAGGTGTTTCTACCGTACTACACACCCCAATAAACATTTACTAACGGTAGTTTGTCATCACATATAGATTTGTGTTACCGGAACAATTGAGTTGTAAATCATTGCAAGTATTCTTGTCGAAATTGTAATTTGTAATTATATTGCGTACATTACAATCGCTTGGTTATACATACCTTCCAAAATCAAAAACGAATACAACAAAAGGAAAAAAAAAAAAACACTTCGCTACCTATAATACTAAACTACCGACTTAAAAAAATAAATAATAACGTACGTATTCTGATCGGCGTCCTTATTCTGGAACGAGTTTATTTTTTATTTTTGTTTTCTTTTTTTTTCTTCCGGATTCTTGTTATTGGATAGATAATAAACTCGTTGTATTATATACATGACCGGATGAACTAATATCGTATTTTTTTTGTTTTAATTTAATTCATTATTTTTTTATTCTTATTAATTTGGGATAATCATCATTATCTACAATGTCGTATGTACCTAAACGTGGAATTAGAGCGAGAAAGTCCATCGACACGCATCCACACCAAATAAAAACCACTCAGGATTTACCGTCACTACGTCGAAAACGAACCTTGGCCTTTAACCGATTAATGAAAACTTTGGAAATCGCTAGGATTGCTGAAATTGATAACAGTCAACTGGATAAATTTATTGCGTATTTTTCAGAATGTAAACAACATCTCACTAATTTCGAGGAGGCTCATGCACACATTCTAGATCTTATCGACCCCTCTTTAGAAGAATCTGAAGACGAGCTTCGCAGTGAATTTGACGAAAATTATTTCGATATTCTCACTATATATAAACGACTCACGTCAACCAATGAGAATAATAGATATTCTGATAATTCTATCCACCAATGTCGATCTCGTACTGTTAATGTTAAACTTCCCAAAATCAGTCTTCCTCAATTTTCAGGAAATATAAAGACTTGGCCTGAATATTTTGATATTTTTTCGTCATTAATTCATGAAAACTCATCGCTTTCGGATACTGAACGGATGCATTACCTGATATCTAGTTTAGCGGGGGATGCATTAGCGCTTGTACGCGTTTTTCCCGCCACGGGTAAATACTATAATGAAGCTTATGATGCACTCTTAGCTCGGTACAAAAATAAACGTGAGCTGGCCTTTACCTGTTGGAGAGAGATACAAAGTATTTCGCTAACCTCGACCAATGCTTATGAACTACGCCGTGTTCTCGATATGTTCAATGAAAACTTAGCTATATTAAACCGGCTCGAATTACCAACGCATCATTGGGATTTCATATTATGTTATTTGTTGCTCTCCAAGTTGGATTCTAGTACTCGCTGTGAATTCGAACAAGAACATCCTGCCAACGAACTACCCACTTACTTGACTCTCAAAAATTTTCTGTTTGCTAAATGTGAGGCTCTAGTCCGCGATACGCATTTCACAAGTAGCAGTCACTTTGATAACCCAAGCAAGAATTTTACCAGTAAGTTCAATAATGAGATCAACTATCTGAAACCGGTGAAGAAAGTATCAGCTGCTGCGTTATTCTCCAGCACCGAGAAGAAACCATCGTCAGCAGACAGCTCTTCAGGTTCTTACATACGCAGGTGTTCATTCTGTAATGATGATCATTCCATTATTCACTGTAGTTCTTTTGCACAAAAATCTGTTCAAGAACGTTTAGACTATGCTAAGATGCATCACTGGTGCTTTAACTGTCTGAAATCATCTCATGGCCTTCGGGAATGCAAATCAATATTTAGCTGTCAGAAGTGTCATCAACGCCATCACAGCCTTCTACACCAAGATCATGTTTCATCGCTGGGAACTAAACCGAACCAAAATCCTCAAGACACCCACCATTCAGAAATACTGAGAACCAGTAAGGAATTACCGCAGGTGTTAACAAATCTTCAGGACAGATCCCTTGTGCTTCTGTCGACCGCAAAGATACAAGTAAGGGACATCAACGGCCAGTTTCAAACTTTGCGTGCCTTGATTGACTCAGGTAGTCAATCTCATTTCATTACAGAACATGCAGTCGATTTACTAGGCCTGAAACATAGTACATCATCACGAAAAATTCGCTGCTTAGGTCAGTCTTGTTCGCCTGTTTCTGGTGTTGTCACTCTTGACATTGGAGTCAGTAGTCAACTTCTTTTTAAAGTTGAAGCTCTCATGCTACCTACTATCTGCGGGAATATGCCTTCCACAGAATTGAATAAAGCGTCTTGGGATCACATTCGACACTTAAATTTGGCAGATGCAGAATGTCATTTGCCAGGAAAAGTTGATATTCTCCTTGGAGCAGAAGTATTCTCTTCCTTACTTCTTCCCGGTATTGTCAGTGGAGATTTAAACCAGCCAACAGCACTCAACTCCGTATTTGGTTGGATCCTGATGGGAAACGCCGAATGTATAAGCACTACTCCCCCTAGAGAAACCAGTTCTTTTCTTGTGAATAGCAATAACCAAGACAACCGAGTTAACATAAATCTTGACAAAAGCATTGAAAAATTCTGGGAATTAGACAGGGTTCCCTCTTGTAAGAAACTAACACTCGATGAAGAAACGTGTGAAACAAAATATCTTAAAGGACATTTGCAAATCGACACTGGAAGATATATAGCAATCTTACCTTTTAAAACCGAACGTAATGATTTTCCAGGATCACGTGAAGTAGCTGTTAGCAGATTTCGTGCACTTGAACGAGGACTATCCAAAGACACTGGTTTAAAACAACAATACAACGACCTTATGAAAGACTACGCAGATAGTGAACATATGAATAAGGTTCCGACAGAATATCTAAATAACGGCAAATTATTAAAGAAGCAGATTCGTAAATTACATCTATTTATGGATGTATGGGGAATTCTAAGGGTGGGCGGTAGAGTAGCACAATCTGGCTTGGAATATGAACATAAACATCCTGCATTACTCACTCGGGATTGTAGATTAACCTACCTTATAATAGAGGCAATACATCAAGAACACTGTCATCCAGGAATTAATACCGTACATTACTTGATCACACAACAATTTTGGATTATGTCTTCGAAACGTGCAATACGTCATTGCTTATCGAACTGCGTTAAATGTTTCCGTGCGCAGCCTGTACCTATAGAACCGTTCATGGACGATTTACTTGCCAATAGAATTAACCAAGTGAAACCCTTTTCTGTCGTTGGCGTAGATTACGCCGGTCCTTTTCGTATTAAGTTGGGTGCACATCGCGGTGCCAAATTAGGAAAAGCTTACCATTGTTTATTTATATGTTTCACCACTAAAGCCGTCCACTTGGAGGTAGCATCGGACATGTCAACTGAGGCCTATCAGAAGGCTCTTTGTAGATTTGTAAGTAGACGTGGTAGAGTAACAATAATACATTGCAATAACGGAACTAATTTTATTGGAGCATATAAGCAGCTCTCTACGCTGATGAAAGAGGCGAGTGAAGCAGAGAAGATAGAATTCCGATTCAACCCTCCATCAAGTCCACATGTCGTTGAAATCTGGGACATTCAAATTAAGGCTGTAAAATCACACTTATATCGTATAATCGGCGATCAAACACTCACATTCGAAGAACTCAATACGGTTTTCGTTCAGATCGAAGCGATGCTTATCTCACGTCTTTTATGTCCACTGAGCTCCGATCCAAACGATTTGAGTGTCCTCACCGCCGGACATTTCTTAACATTAGAGCCTTTAACAGCGATCCCAGAATACGATCTAACTGAAATAAAAGTGCATCGACTCGGTCGGTGTCAACTCATCCAAAGATTTCATCAAGTGTTTTGGAAACGGTGGAAACTAGAATACTTGCAAGGTCTAACTCAACGTGCTAAATGGACCCAACATTGTAAACCGTTGACCGTAGGATCTGTAATCATACATAAGAATGTTAACACTATCCCGTTACACTGGCCCATTGCTCGGGTAGAACTACATATTGGTCCGGATGGGGTAATGCGTGTAGCTACAGTCCGAGTTGCTAATGATTCTGTTCATAAACGAGCAATCATCAACCTTTGTCCACTGACTCCGATTGATGACTGATGTTATCGTATGCCTTTTAAGTCGTATCTTTATATATGTATTCATTTTATCCGTAACGTAGGTAATCTATTTACCCTCTTATATCTATACGTATTTAATATGTATCCATATATATATATATATATATATATATATTTAGTTTATTTATTTTCTATGTTAGTAATGTAATAAAAAAAATAACTCAAGCGTATTTTTTGGTGGGCGGTATGTGCGAACATCGTCAATATGAAATCTTTTCTCGCGAAGCTCATATCGCTTACGTTCGCTGCACCAATCACAGGGGTTGGTTTTTTAACCAATCCATGCATGGCTTCCCGTGATTGCTGCATTTTTGTTCGTGCGACATCTAACGGACACATTATTGTTGCTCGAGAACACACAACGTCGTCGCGAAACAAAACTTCTTTCCTTAACGAAATCACTACACAACGAACAATTTCGCGTAACAAACGTTTTTACAAAAGGAATTTGTGAGTGTGCCGCGGTCTATAACACCGAACTTGAGTGGTATTGTGTTCAGCGGCCACATACGTTACCCGACTACATCAGCGGTGCGGCAAAACCTAGACAACAAGGTAAGTCGTGCATTATACTGTTGATGAAGTGTTAGCGAACGTATTCCTACACTACCCAAACGTGCATAGACCCTGTGGTCTGTGCACAACTCATATTACCTTTTTCCGTGTGGATTGATCTTTACTTCCTTAATATCGTTACTAATATTATAAATGTGAATGTAAGAAAGACTGCATGCTTATTACTTTATAACAAAGAAAAATAGTTTGCGATGTTTCGACAAAGTGCTTAATTGATAAGAACTTCTTTTTGAATTAAATACTATTTCTATGTCTCTCTCATCTATGTCTGTATCATTCCCTATTGCCGTTTCTTAAATTTGACCCTGTTCATATATACATGTATTTAGATACATATGAAATTTATAAAGAGTTTTTGCGATATTTTAGTCTGTCCTGTAGTAGATTTCATATTACATTCATAATCTTGTGTTTATTGGTCTCTATATCTTGTTATATTGGTGGTATTTTATGTAATAGTTTGGTTATTATGCACAATTGAAGTGGATGGGAGATAATACCACGGAGTATACATTCTGACTTGCCACAAAAACTCCCTGGAAAGTTCTAACAAGAGGGCTACCTTCTTGTTAGAACAATGAAATGTTCAGAAGACACTTATAATATACCTACTCGAAAATGACAGCATAATCTATTGGAAAATTGGTTGTCAAGAAAATACATATAAAATTGGTTAAAGTGTCGGTTCTTTATAAATGTATGAAAGAGAGAGAGATAGAATTAAAAAAAATAGAACAGATTTTGATTATTTGTGGAAAAAAAATATACTCGAACTATTTTTTTTCATTTTACTCGAACTGACTATGCTATTGGCCTAGAAAGGCCTTAACAGCTTCACCGGACTACTACACTAACTCTTATAAATAAATGATTCCAGGACCGTTTGGGACTAAAGAAAATGGACAAAGCCGGAAAACTAGTTTTCCTTTCAACGGACGGTGACCACCTCCGTTTTACTGATCAATGGGCGATAAATGAAATCATTAAACCTTATCTTGTTAATTAACAGTTTTGTTAAATGAATTCTCATTTACGATAAGGACCTGGATTCATTAGGTTTTTTAATTACTTTTACTTAAACATTTTTCTTAAATGTGAAATAAGTTTAGGATCTGGTTATTAATGAACGCGATAAGTTCTTATTAAGCATAATATTATTCTGTTTATGATGGTATTTTATCTATACTTAATATTATAAAGAGGTAAAGTTTGTGAGGTTGTAGGGGGTAATATCTGGATTTACTAAACGGATTTCGAAAATTCTTTTACCAATAGAAAGCCACTTTATTTGTGAGTGTCATAGGACATATATTAACCCGAAAAATGAATGGTAATCGGATTTGCAAAAAGTAAGTCGGAGAAAAAACGGTCGAACGAAAAAGTTTCTCACGAACGCTGCCTTAACGATGAGATATATACTAGAGAAAAGTTATAGAGCTTGATAATGCCGACAAAAAAGTCAACGACAGCATATGTCTTACTTTTATATTTAAGTCACAAAAAGTAGTTTTTTATATTGAAAAAATAATTTAGATCGTTAAGTGATGTTTATTGGTCATATTATAAATAACAATTATGAATTCTTATCAATGTGTAATGAGTTATTACTGAGCCACAGCATAAGCCGGGTCAGCTAGTTACAAATAATTGTATTGGTTTAAAAGAACAAAATTAATATTTTAACTCACAATTCTTTATTTTATAGTGATATTTTTTTATTTAATTTATATTTTTTACTAACCCATTGTAAAATCTAGGATTACATGAATCTTCGTTCTTTTATTGTAGTTTTGTGTTTTAATTTTTTTTTTCTGAACATAACTTCTTAACGTCGTTGTTAATCAGATAACCATTAATTTTTTGATGCCGAATATATTAAAGTTTATGTAGTATAATTTCTAAAAGAATTTTTTTACAAAGTCAAGTATAGAGAATTTGTCAAATAAGAATAGTTTTTTTTTAAATATTTTATAGGTTTTAGTGTTTGACCACAATCTCATATGATGTTAAATGACGTATATACGTAAACATGTTGACAGCGGCACTATTTTTTTTATGTTTCTCCATTCCTTCGGTACGGGGTGTTTAAGACCTCGTATTGAGGAGGTGGTAGAGCCACGCTGAAGCTATTACTGGTTTCAGAGGGTAGTACCACCCTCTCACAGAAAACCGACGTGAAGTAACAGTGCTTGCATTGTTGCGTTTCGTTCGGTCAGTGAGAGCGCCGGATAACCCACCTCCCTTCCACCTCCCCCCTTCCTCACTTCCCCTCACCCAAACACAGGATGCGACTCTTCTGGTGTTGCAAGTGTCTATGGACGGTGGTGATCACTTAACACCAGGTGACCCACCAGTTCGTTTGCGTCCTGTTATATAAAAAAAATAAATGAAAATTATCATAATGGCGGTACGGGGCTTATATTTTATTTTAAGGGTGGTAGCTAGCCAGGCGGACTTAGAGAAAGCCCTATCAACAGGATATGGTTCGTCATAATGTTTTTCTTCACCGAAAACTACGATTCAATCGCAAGAATTCAAAGTAAATTCGATCGACACTATGTCTAAATGAATTAACAAATAAGTCATAATCGCTTCAAAATTGCTTTGTCCAAACATGTAAAATTCGCAACCAAATTAACAAAACTGTCGTGTCCTGTAATTTATAGTACTTGGTATTTAATTTGGCACGTCGGGGAGAAGAGAGACGATCGGTTTACTTCGGTTATGTAAAGCGTTGTCTCTATCGCACAGCGCAATGACTGCGATAGACAAAGACAAGGCTATACGAGACTGAACTTAACCGACTATCTCAGTCTTCTCCCCGACGTGCTAAATCAAACAACAAGTACTGCAATAGGTTTTAAATGTAATCAAATAAAATACTTATAACGTTATAGTGGTAAGGCTATTGAGTTTTTAGCGGGATTTTACTCCGTCGTATATGGTGTTTATTTTTTTTTATTCGTAAATTTATGTTATTTGACCCTATGTAACATAATAGTGGTGGCTTTTTATGTAATTCCGTTTATTTTTGGTCATAAACGAAGTGGATAATAAATACGAAAGATGAATTCTGAAATATCACAAAACCTCTCTCGAAAGTTTGTTCAAGAGAGTCGTCATTTTGTCAGAATATTAAAAGGTACGTAATACGAAACAAATTGCTTTCTACTTGATATTGGCAGTAATACTCCTGGATAACGAGATTTGGTGGCCAATATAAAAAGGAATAAAAAAAGACACAAAAACAATAGGTTATATAAAATAGTAATAAAAAATATAACAGTAGTTTTAATTGACGGGGATTTTAATAATATTAATATACATAAGCTTGTGATATCATAATTTAATTAAGGAAGAATCGCGGCGAATTTTGACTATTCCATTGTTTATTTTCAGTGAAATATTGTTATTTTAAAAAGTGCAATATACAATTCATAATGAAACATTTCTTTTCATATGCTATGATTATGTGTGTATACTCAATGTATTTCAGTATATTTCCCTATAAAACACGTTTCGCTTTATTATGCACTAGCTTTTGCTTGCGGCTTTACTTAACAGTATATTTTGGATGAAATATTCTATATACATATACTGGGTGACTGGTTACTCGTTAGCAATAGTTTTACAGAATACTCAGTACTTGGTACTCGTTCTAAATCAATTTAAAAAATAGGCCCTTAATATTTGACCGAATTATCTAGAAAATACAAAAATTATAGCCAATCCTCTACCCGTCTATGTTAAAGCAATTTCAATGACCATCGGGTGTAGTAAAAGTGAAGCCTACCAAGTAACAAAGGATAATTTTTCGAAGTTTGAACAAACAAAAGGGTTTATAGTCCGTTTTATTATAGAAGGTTATAAACTCCGGGACGCCGCTCGCAGGTTTTGTCTCCGGTCATTCAACCTAGGTTTATTTAAATTTATACCCATACTCTAGAGAGGCTTAGAACAAACTTTAAGTTAGGTTTGCTTCGTTAATTATTACTATTTTTTAATATTATAATTTTATATGTTGAATGTGACCATAAACTATCACATGATTGAAGGTTGTCATTCTTTAAACAGTCACTGTGTATATAAATTCTGGATGAAATATATCTTATGTACCTCGGATAACGTGTATGCAAAATTTTATAATGCTCGGTTGAAGACATAAGGAGTCAAAGCGTAACAGACTCACTTTCGCCTTTATAATATTCGCGCCTGAGGTTGCTTAATCTTTGTGGTCGGACGAGAGCCGGAGTTTTCGACACTCTGCCCTACACAGTGTTTACTCCACCAATTTTCGTCACAGAAAAAGGTTTCGGATCAGAATTTCAAAGCCCTCCCATAAGAACTTTCAATTCAAAAAAAATGGGAATACCGAATTCGAATACCGAAGTTCTTTCATTCCCGAACGTTCCATGAAACAATGTAATTAATTTTACATATGGATAAAGAACTTGCAGAAAGCCTGCAGTGACATTGATAGCTTTAAGCAGAATTTAGCCAAAATCACGAAATTAGCATCAGTCAAACCAAAACCATTGAACAAGAGCAACATAAGAAGGAATGATAAAGAAAACTTAATCCTTACTAGTATAATAAATGTGAACGTGTGTTTGTTGGATAGTTACGCTTTCGCGCCGTAACCACTCAACAAATCATCATGTAATTTTCTATACACGTTGTGAGCTATGCAGAATATTATATAGGGTACCTTTCATACAAATAAAATGTACTGTTTCCGAGCGATAGATCAAATCTATTTCAACGCGAGCGAAGTTGCAAGCACGGGTAAATTAGCAACTAAAAAGCTAGGTATCCTTAACCGATCAAAGAGGTACTTCACCCCAAAAACAACGACATGTGCTCTATAAAGCGTAAGTACGGCCTCATAGGGAGTACAGCTCGCATATCTGGGCTGGTGCTCCTGCCTACCTGCTTTCTCCTTTTGACTCCGTGCAAAAACGAGCTATTCGCATTGTTTACGATCCCGAATTGACATACGGCCTAGAACCATTAGAATATCGCAGAGACATTGTCTCTATGTGTGCTTTACCGCATATATAACGGAGAGTGTTCTGAAGAACTTCGATATGGTGCCCTCGTCACCTTTCCAAATTCACACAACCGGCCAGTGGCTGGTTGCTCATCCACATACCCGAAAGCACAAAAGAACGGCGGCAATCATAAGGTTTTCGAGAAGCTTCATTATGTGAACGCTATGACATGAGTCGCCTGGTACGGTGTTTCCACAAGGTTGTGACATTGGGCTCTTCAAAGAGGGATTAAAGTATGCTCTTTAAGGTCGGCATAACAACGGTAATGCCCCTGATGTTGAAATTGTCCATGGGCAACGGTAGCCATATAACATCAGATGGGCCGTCTGCCAGTTTGTTGCCCTTTGGCATAAAAAAAGGAAAAACTTGTACTATAACATTTTTAATACAATAGATGGTAAAACACAGAATGACAAAATCACTCTATACAATTTTCCAAGTCTGTTTGCTTCTGCTTAATAGCGGTTCTGTCGAAATCCACGTCGGAGTTTGCACGCGTTTCTACGTACACGCGCACCCATCGGTTGTATTCAGAGTTACGTTTGATATATGGTGCGTGAGTATCACGTATTTTATGTAAAGGGAATTTGACCAGACACTGGAACATGCACCTTTCTGCTATTTTGTAGCTGGGAAAAAAGTATGTTAATTATTCAAGTGTATGAAAAAAAATGGCAACCAGTCCTTAAAATAGTCCCATCGTTTAGTCTGAACATATGCATAGGCCAGTCATGTCTCATTTTCTTACCTAAATCTTTCACCGCTACATTAATCAGTTCTAATTTGAATTCCAATTACGGTACCTATATATGAAACTAAATTCAATAAATTTCTTAATGCATATTGCATGCTACGTGCTAATAGAACTGTGGAATAAGTGGAGGCTCCCTAACCTTCAAATTAGCAAGTTTGGCCAGTTTCTTTGGCCTTTAAATTATTAGAAATTCAATGTATAGAGTTCTTACTCGTAAGAGTTCAAGCAATCCATTCGAATAATATTGTAAGCTTGGTCACGAGCCTGTTCTTTGCTTTTTTCTACTAACATAACTGCTAGCCCATGTCTCCGATACTCTGGTAATACTGTTAACATTTTGATCTGAAACATATTCAATAAGCTTTGTTAGTTAGCTCTTCTTAATTAATTGTTATTATTAAAATTAGACAAACTTTAAGATTATTTTGACTGGGTAATGAATTTTAGCCAGATATCTTAGGGATGCTAGACAATGCCGAATCTACGATTTTTTCGAACCGCGGGGCAGAAACTTGTATAGTGTGTAGAGTAGCCCTCTCCAGCGTTTGAAACATATGACAAAAGAAATATTTTCACACAATTTCAGTAAAAAGATGACAGTTGTTGACACGGTAAATATCAAATCGGCGTCTCAAGTCCAAAAGTTCATTTGTGGGCCAATGTGGCGCCATTTTCTTACAAGTCTACGATGAGCCAATCAGGCTTCCGTATACTAGTAGGTGCTTTGTGGAGCAAGTTTTTTTATTTTTAATCATATCATGGTTTTGGCGCTCCTTGAAACTGCCGTCCGGGGCTGTGGCTAGACCACGGCGTTACTTTTAATGATTGCCTAGAATTTATTGCTATATAGTTTCAATTGTAATATATTTCACAGAAGTCTATTACTCGTATTTATTAGCGATTTATGTGGCTCATTTTATTCTTAGATAGTAGCGTAAGGTGGTAAATAGTAAAAACTTTGAGTGAGAACCTGTGTTCAGCACTAGATTGATACATGGTGGTAATGACGCAAAATTGATCCAAAGAAAATAAGTAATAATCGAAATACCTCAAATACTTTTTGATAATTGAAAATTTCCCAGAGATTTGGCGTTTCCTGTAATTTCGCTGTAAAGTATAAGAAATCTTTTGTGTTTGGATCCTGCGAAAAATTAAAATTAGATGGTATTTTTATAAAACAATTTAGGGTTACTACTAGCGTTGAATATATCTATGTAATATATCGAGTGTTCGTGTTAATTTTAGAAATTAAAAATATAAACGATCGGTGAAGTAATGTTGGGTTTTTGCTAAGTTGTTAGGTTCAGCATGTAGATGGCGTTACGTCTCACAATGCGAGAAATAATAAAAGATATAAATTTTCACAAAATATTTTTCATTTTTCTGTACAGCACAGAAACACATATAATTCCTATTGATATTGGAAGTTATTAAATTGACACTACATTGGAGAATAAATAATGAAGTTATTTCTAAAATACAACGTAATAATGAATCAAATTACCTGTCGATAAAAAGCGTAATTCCTTAAGTTTCTGGGATCAACGGGACTGCTAGCAAAACTGACACATAATCCAGCTACGGAACCATCATCAGTTTTAGCAAATAAAGAATTACCTGAAACGTTTATGTTTGTTTTTCATATATACGTTTAAAAACTAGGTATTGCAGAAAGGTGAGTAAATTATTTTATTGTTAGCATATTTTATTGTTAGTTAAACCTACTGTAAGGGATGTAAGGGACCATTTAGATGATTCTGACATGAAATGCAACAGAACAAATTTAATCAGAATGTTGATTTTGTCGGTGTGTGGCTTTTGTGCGTTAAAATCTTGCCGTATTTCACCAGACCACTCTTGTCAATTAGAAATAGCACTTTTTCCAAGATCTCTTTTAGAACATATGTAAAATCTAATAATAGTAAAAAGTAGGTAATTGAAGACGTCATAAAGGTACAAGAAACATTTCTTATGCATCATTTATACTATGTTTAGCATCTCATTGAAAATAGTTCAGAGTATTTCTTTTTTTGACATGTGAGAGATCTGATTGGCTGTCTAATCTTAAAAGCCACTGTAGGTAGGGATACTATAATGAATTGTAAATAATTCGTTAATATTACTTTTACTTGTTAAATTATAGAAAAAAAAACAAGACTTGAACATATATTTTAATACAACGCATTGTAAACAGCCTTTGATACTATTTAAAAAAATAAAGCTAATTCTACTCCACACGGTATTCGCACGCATGGAGATTCAAAAACTTCTAATGTAAATGATTTGCAAGGTGACCAACTAATCGTGACCATATCTTATTATAACTAGCCGTTCTGTATGTGTACATAAAAAACTGGACGCCCACAATGACGCTCACCAATTAATGGTAACCTCTTTACATGGAACTTTAGCAAATAGATTTTTTATCTAGTTTCGTATGCAATTTAAGAAGAATCTATTCCGTTTTCTAATGAAAGTTGTATACCTAAATATGCTACAGGTTATGTATTAGTACCTTGTTTTAACAAACTAATAAGATACTCGTTCAGAGCACAGTCATTACTGATATCCACATTACGTGCGCGCACGAGGACATGGTCTGGTAAGTAGTATTTTTTTAACACGTCTACTGCCGTATCGTGATCTGCGCTGGTAACTGGAGTCACGGCGAATTGATACGGCTGTAACATAAAGTAACTAGATTATAACAAACCAACTGAAAAAAAACGGTCAAATATAAAGATCTTTAATAATATATTAAGCATTATACCTCAAACTAATGTACTCAGGGCGGTAGAGCATTACAAACTTCTTCAAATGCAACCGTCATACATCATATGTGTCACAATAACGGCTCTAAGCATGTCGGGTTCCGAGATCAGCCAGTTTGTATTCAGAATTCATGGGCGTGGTAGACTAATTGTACTCCACTGAATTGCTACCACCATACATATCATAGTAGCTCACTTTTTACTTGTCACATTTTGGGATCAGTCAATGTAAAACCCGTTACCGAAATGTTTGCAAGCGGGTTTGATAGCTACGACTTATTTCATACTACGATGATAAAAAAAAGCGTGCAGCCCGTGTAATGGTAACTGATTAACGCGGCCGAGGTATCACATGCGCGTTGTCATTCTTTTAAAACTTATTTACTTCTCTCTTGAAGAATCCCATACTGTAACTCTCTGGAAAAATCTCAGCAAGAAGCTCATTG
The DNA here is from genome assembly GCA_036509395.1 of Antheraea yamamai. Lineage (NCBI taxonomy): Eukaryota > Metazoa > Arthropoda > Insecta > Lepidoptera > Saturniidae > Antheraea > Antheraea yamamai. Next base: position 6,289,206 of record AP028434.1, on the reverse strand, counting down.
TAAAACTGGAGCGTTCGTAGGAGGAAAGTCCTTTGAAACCGGACCGTCCGTGATCAATCTGCTTCTAAGGTGTTAGCTGCCGATGACTGGTGATGATTTGTATATACACACATCAAAAAAGTCTAAGCAACATGCGTGATATTACAAATTTTACCATTTATATTAATTAATTTCTAAGTATTTACTCAAACAAAGTGCGTAGGTAAGTAAACTTTTTTGTTATTGATGACATACTGGCTGGTTGTAAAAAAATATTTGATTATGTTTTGTTTTTTCATAAAATTCAAATGACTGCGAATTTGTTTGAATTTAAGTGCGTTTTAATTGCTACGTTTAGTCTTGATTTTATAATTTTAGCAACCATTTAAATAAAGTTAGCGACAAAATTGAATTGTTAGATATTCTTTACGTCATGAAGCGGTGTCATTTGATGGCAGATGAAATGCAAAGAGCTGTAGGGATGTTGCAAGCGGGAAGTAATCAATCTCAGGTATCTCGACATTTTGGCATTCATAGAAGTGTTATTTGTCGTCTTTGGCAGCGCTACAATAATACAGGAGAACCCGCTGAACAGCATCCAGGCCGTAAAAGGAGTACAACCACTCGGCAAGACCGGTATATACAACTGACTGCAAGACGCCAGCCGATGTTAACCGTTTGAGAGATAAGTTTGAGGCTACAAATTTCAAGTGGTGTTGATGTAAGTCCTCAAACTGTGCGAAATCGACTGCATGAGTACGGCCTACGAGCTCGACGCCCAATCAGGTGCCCACCGATACGTCACGGGAATCGCGCTCGTCGATATGAATGGTGTAGAGAACGCATAACATGGACCCAGGAACAATGGGATAAAATTATGTTTTCCGATGAGTCGCGATTCGGGTTTAAGCCTGATACAAGAAGGGTGCGAGTGTATCGTCGGCCCGGAAATACTGAAAGGCTCAGGTGCGTTCAGGAAGTTCATCCATACAGCGGCTCAACAGTTATGTTATGGGCGGGTATTATGAAGAACAGGCGAACTGAGCTCGTTTTTGTAAATGGAAACATGAATGCTGAAAATGACATTGAGGATATTCTCAGACCTTATGTCTACCTATTTGCACAAACCTTTGGCTCCGATTTTAGGTTAATGCATGACAATGCGCGTTCACATACAGCTCGGCGAACCAGTGAATACTTTGCAACGGAGAACATCCGGGTATTGCCCTGGCCTGCACAATCGCCACATCTCAACCCCATCGAGCACGCATGGGACATGCTCCAGAGACGTGTTTTGAAGGACTAGGACGGAGCGACAACAACCCAACAGCTGAAGGATTTGCTACAATTCCATTGGGAGCGAATACCGCAAGATGACATAAACAGTCTCATTAATTCAATGAATAATCGTTGCCGACAAGTTCTGAATAGCAGAGGAGACCATACTTTGTATTAAATTGTTCTATTCTTTCACAATAAATACATTTTCTTTAGAAATTTCATTTTGTAAGAAAAAAGTTTAGTTTCTTATGTATCTTAGTTTCTACAGTATATTCTAATATTGTTCATTTCTGTTATTAAAAGAACTTATAAAGACAACAGCTGTTATTTTTACATCATAGAACCCTAAAGATATTATTTTAAAAATAAAATACAACGTTATAATGTGAAGAACCATCCTAAAATTTAAATTAGTACATGTTGCTTAGACTTTTTTGATGAGTGTATTTGTTGCCGACATTATTAGATTACATTGTACTTATAATAAGATATTATATACTATTTTCCAGTATCAACGACTAGGATAAATTGCTATCGAATACATAGTATAAAGCTTGTAGCTACCGAGTATGTCATTCTCTTTGGCAGACAACTTTTGTATATATTGTAAATAGAACGTCGTTCAAACAAATGAACGATCGCGTCTCAATAAATACCTTATATGGTCATATAAATAAACAGTATATTTCACGCACTCCGAGGATTATTATTACGCTGTCCGTGTCAGTCTAGAATCTTATAGTAGTGAGCCCGAAGCTCCTACATTTGGTGACCCCAACGCTGCAACGCGTGGCCGCGCATCAGACACGATAATACCTAAGCCGCCACAGTTCTAACTCCGACGTGATTTCCCGACAGAAAATGTTCAGAAGTTAGTTCAGACTCCTACATTTGGTGAGCCTGCGTTCCACGCACTCCACTGATAATGCCGAGGTTCCTACAACAGTAACGCCATCGCCGCGACGCATTTCCGCGCACCAGAGCCTCATCATCCGACATGATGCTGAGTTCTAGTATCACGCACGCTCACGTGATAATGCTGCCGCACCTACAGTGATGTAACGCGGAAAAAACACAGGAAGGAAGATGCCAAGTCATGAAACGGTTATTCCTAACCTGTAAACACAAGCTGGTTACAATTTTCACTCTCGAGATTTCTGCAAGAATACGTCGCCGTTACCATGATGCTTCTCTCATCGACGGTTTGGCAAGAATGCAAGACGATGCATTTTAACCTTCCAGAAAGCCAGGAATTCACCAGCGAGGTACGTAAGTACCGCATCTAACACATTACTAGGAAGTCGAACAGTCGAACAAGTGCATACGACGTCGTACCACCCACAAAGCAATGATGTAATCGAACACTGGTACTGTATATACTGCACTTACAACTAGACTGACTACCAATACTCGGAGCCGATTTCCTTCTATATCATCAGCTGATCGTCTATCTCGAAAGCCGACAGCTTATTGATAAAACGACAAAACTCTCAGTCAAAGTTCCTGCACCCAACTCAATCCACGAAACCACACGCAGTATCAACCTTGGATTTTCAAATCGCAACATATTGAGTTCCCAGGTACCCCAACATTTACATACTTCGGTGAATTACGTTTGAATCAAAACGTCGAACACTTTATCGAAACGATTGGTTCAATTCCGAGCCAATCACCCTGGAGAAGATACGTTCCGGTCGAAGCATCAAGATGCCGGTACGCTTCGCGTGAGGGGCATGTAGCTACCGAGTATGTCATCCTCTTTGGCAGACAACTTTTGTATATATTGTAAATAGAACGTCGTTCAAACAAATGAACGATCGCGTCTCTATAAATACCTTATATGGTCATATAAATAAACAGTCTACTTCACGCACTCCGAGTATTATTATTACGCTGTCCGTATCAGTCTAAAATCTTATAGTAGTGAGCCCTATGCTTCTACAAGTTAATATTTATTATAATCTCCCAAATATTCGATTGTTGATAATTGGCCATCATTTGTAGCGATGACGGCTTGGCATATTCCGACATAGTGGCGATCGACGTGGGTTCGATTTTTTGTGTATGAGCCTTAGATTTCAATTAAGGAAAACATTGTAATGAGTTATGAGACCATAGTATTAGGTAGTGTTTTTTCTAAGCCCGTCTGGCTAGCTACCACACAAAAAATTGTAAAGCTGTCGTTATAGGTATATTTCGGCAGCTGCACTCAGGAGCAAGCCCTCTCTAGACTTAGCGTGTTTATCATCTTAGATCATATCGTAATTTACCATTAGATGGGATTGTGGTAAACCCCATAAAATGTAAAAAATATATATTTAAAATGTAATTCATACCTTCTCTTGGTAAATTAATTCCTTTATACCAAAAACGTTGTGACATCCTTTAACCGATGTATATAACAATTTTACCGAAGGGATATTAGAAAATTTAGTTAACTTTAATGAAAACATAACTAAAATTTTGGACAGATTTTTATGACATCCGAGAGACACACTCTTCTATGGAAATATAATTAACGTGCCAGTTTGTAATAAAATACAAATACACTTATAGATAAAGTTTGTATAGGTATTACTTTGGGATATTGGACGTAGTATTTGCTAGCTAAGGCGAGTTATTCGCATTGTTGACGATCCCGAATTGACATGCGGTCTAGAGTCATTACAATTTCGCAGACTTAGATCCCTGTGTGTTCTCTACCGTATGTATAACCGAAAGTGTTCTGAAAAACTTTTTGATATGGTGCCTTCATCGCAGTTCCAAACTCGCACCAACCGCCGCTGGCTGGTTGCTCCACATGCAATCCACATATCCTAAAGCCCAGCAAAATGACAACAACCGTACGGTTTATTACGCGCACTTTGGTGTTGTGGAATGAGTTGCCTGGTATAGTGTTCCCTCAGGGTTATGACATGACCTAAGGGGTTGGCGTCGGGAGCTACTCGACCGGTGTCTGTCGGTTGGACAGTTCCCGAAGCCCTGAAACTTGGGCGGCTGTCTGATGGCGAAAGAGGGCCGGACTGCGCGTCCGCGTATCGGCCCCTCGTCTTGCTGGATGACGCCGGGAAGGTGTTGGAGAGGATCGTCTCTTCCCGGATTGTCCAGCACTTGGAGGGAGTGGGGCCGAATTTAGCGCGCGCAGTTCGGGTTCCAGGCGGGGCGTTCCACCGTGGACGCCTTGTGTTTCTGAAGTCGCTGTCTACGGAGGCGGCCTCCCAAGAGAAGAGGGTTTTGGCGGTGTCCCTGGATATTGCCAACGCCTTCAACAGCCTGCCGCATGGAGTTATAGAAGTGGTAGAGACACGCTGAAGCTATTACTGCTTTCAGCATGGATGTGTCGGCTCCCCCGGGGTAGTACCACCCTCTCGCAGAAAACCGACGTGAAATCACAGTGCTTGCAATGTTGTGTTTCGTTCGGTCAGTGAAAGCGCCGGATAACCCATCTCCTCTTTCCCTTTCCCACTCTCTCTCCCCCAAACACAAGGTGGCAACGCACTTGCGACTCTTCTGGTGTTGCAAGTGTCTATGTACGGTGGGACTTTAAAAAACATATAATACCGAGACAACTTAAGAATAAATAAATACCAATTTTAGATTCCTATAGATAATAATATTTTAACTTTGTTTTGTATTTACACTCTTGACTATATTACGCGTAAGCCCGAAGCTACGGCTATACACAGAGCAGCCAAAAAGATATACAAGGAGGTCTGTATTTCACCTCGCTATATGTTTTTTTACCAAATTTAAATTATATTAATTTATAATCTACACCTATACATAACACGATAGAGGTATGTCGTTGTCCGCGCATCACGTAAAAACTACTTGATATATTTCGATGATTTTTTTTTCACTTTTACTTCTTAGACACTTGGCCCTTATCTAGCAAATATTACCACGGTATCTTCGTTTAATATATAGTTATTGAAGTTTTAAGAAACTAGGGGTTTTATAAGCACTACTTATTTAGCGATATGTGTTTTCTTGCAGTGGATGAGTAGAGCACGCGGTTTGGTGCTTATGTTTTCTCTTCTGTACAAGAAAATTTGTATTTAGCAAGTAGTCCGGTGAAGCTGTTAAGACCTTGCTAGGTCAATAGCGTAGTCAGTTCGAAAAAAAAAAGTATTTAGCAAGATAATAAACGACGTAGGTGAAGTTGCGAGTATCAGCTGGTTTGATTATATATATATACGAAGCTTAAGAATGAAAAAGAGTCGATTCTGTCCAATATCATGTGATTCCTAAATAACCTAATGATTTTATATGCTTACCTTAAAATGCATTGTATCTGAGTCATGTCATTCATTTCTGAACATTATGTATGAATGTCGATTATATGAGCAAACTTAGACGTATACGTTTTTCATTATTATCGGATCATTAAACTATGTTTAATTATAATGAAAGTAATTAGGTATGAGAGTAACATCCAATTTATTTCACACTGAATTCTTATGTTGTGACGCTAGTACATTAAAATAAGTATGATAATATGAAGGTACTTGCTACTGTTCTATGTAAGTCCATATTGTTTGGTTTAGTAATAGGTGTTATTCTTATGTAAATATACATTGATAAACAGCAAAAACCTTATCTTATAATTGTTTAGTTAAAAATCTGAATATTGTGTTATGACATACATAGAGTATATTTATCAAAAACTTTATTTTGAAGTTTATGTTGACTCTGTAATTTTTTAGGGCTTGACATAATTTTATGCAATGATATTATAGGTAAAAAGCTGTAGATACGTTATAAGCGCTTCGACAGCGCCCTGTTAATACTTGGTTAACTAGCTTATTTTTGACGGCTTCCCCGTCAATCCGCCCGTATCTAAAGCATCATATATCTATATTTTTTTCACCACCGATATTGAGAATATGCCATCTTACTTCCACATTTTATCTAAGACAGTGTGGCGTTACGATATCATTTTACGTATGTGTGCGTTATCATGCCATTTTTTTTTTGGCAAAATAACATGTAGGTAGCTTTTCAGTTATAACATCATTGATTTTATGCGTTTTTGCAGGTGTATTTTACATGATATTTAATTGTCTGGGAATCAATTTAATTGATCTACCGATAGAAAATATACATAAACCAAAATTACGTTTTCAACTGATACGAGTGTCGAACACGTATCCACGCATAAAATCAACAACAAGTAACGATGTACGAAGACACTGGCTTATGACAAGAAGAGCGGAGTCACAGGAACAAAACACGGGACATCGAGAGGACGAAAAAGATGCGAACTTAAAAACTAAAATTTCAACTCTCGTCATGCAAACTTTACATGACACGGAGAGAAAAATCAAATCGATTCAATATATGAAAGACAAGAACAGGGATCGAGCGCCGTATAGAGCCGGTTTTATATTAAGTATGGTAAAGAAAACCAGAGACGTACTGAACGAGTTATTCAATGTCGCTGTAAAGCATAGAGACGATTGGAAGGCTCTGGAACAGCTGAAGATATTCGAGTTGATCGTTCACACAAACGTGGATACAACGAATTTAGTTAGGCAGTTAGTTGAGATTCACATACAGAACTTAAACGCATCGACTACAGATACGAGAAGAGTTGTTTTATTGTAAATTTATTATAATTAAGTTATTCCCGCGGCAGTATACACGTGAGTACGTTTTCAATTCTCATTAGGCTCATTAGGAGAGTTTACTATTTTATTTAAATATAATGATAACATTGCTAATTAGCTTTACTTAGGTAATCATATGTAGCGTTTCCTCGGGTTTGGTCCTTTGTTAAATCATAACTACATGAAAATAGTTTGGTTTTGTTGGTTGGTTACTTTTCAAACTATGTGCGTCTTAACATGGAAAATTTACGAGTTTATTATATACCAGCTGTTTCAGCGGGTTCTAGTATAATTGTTTTCACTTCATAATTTTATTTCATCGTTGATTTCAAAGGTATTATTATTGATAATTTTATATAGCATGAATTTCATATAGGCATCTCATCATTAAAATTCGGTTGAGAATATAAGTAAATATATATTTTTTTTTCGAAATCTTAAAGTATTGTTCTTTATATTGTATGGCATCATCACTCGATGAATAATATAAAATATTTCAAGTAATCTTTAAAAAAATCTTATAATACTTTCAATACTGGCTACTACTACTGCTGTTTTACTATACTTGTTATTAATGCATATTATAATACACCAGCGGAACCGAAGGACGTTGTCCTGTCATAATAAAAAAAATACAAATTATATACCTGATCCTTCCTTATGAATCACTTTATCTACTTGTGAAAACCGCATGAAAATCCGTTCAATAGCTTTTGAGTTTATAGCGAACAGACAGGCACGGCAGAGGACTTTGTTTTATAATATGTAATGATATTTATATCATGTTACTAATCATGCTTATTGATAATTCATTAAATTTAAAATAGCGTCTTTTTTATATATCATAGGAGACAAACGAACAGGTGAGTCACTTGATATTAAGTGATCACCACCGTCCATAGACACTAGAAACACCAGGGGACTTACAAGTGCGTTGCCAGCCTGTGTTTGGCGGTAAGGGGATGGGGAGGAGAGGGTTGGAGATGTGGGCCTCCGCACTGTTACTTCACGTCGGTTTTGTGTGAGAGGGTGGTACCACCACGGGCGAGCCGGCCCGTTCATGCTGACACCAGTAATAGATTCAGCGTGGCTCTATCACCTACCTTTGTTATTCGTTCAAAATATAATTCAATTAATAAAGAAAATATTATAATCATTTTCTTTACTCACTACTTGAAAAATATATAACTATTGAAAAATTTCGTAATAAAGACGGAAAATATTTTTATTTTATTTCACTCATTAACCCATTAAAATTTAATGCTTAATTTTAAGTTTAGTATCTCGAAAAATATCGATCTTAGAGATTTGGTTTCTAACAGTCTTTTTTTGGTAGAAAGTTAAATCTTATATATAAATGAATCTGCGTAATGTATGTACGCGCATATCTTCAGAACGCCGGCAACAAATTGGATAATTCTTTTTTTTGTGTTCGTTATTGCCACGGCGAGGTTTGTTTTTGACGAAACTTGACACAGTGATAACTAATATTATAAAGTTACATCTAGGTTACTTTTTGTCCCATAAAACGCAAAGATTTCTCCAGAACAACGGACGAAAGTAAAAAATTTGTAGTTGATGAATTCTTGACGGATTTTGGTAAATTTTCTTTGTGCTATATATAACAGACACATTAACTAAAAATTTAAGATATATTTATCTCCCTATGCTTCTTAAAAAAAATTAGGTTCTGAACCAACGTCTTTGTCGATCCGTTTAATGCACATGTACAGTATGTTATAATTTCCATATGACTACATGACGTTTCTATGAGAAATTATCAATCAGTTCAATTAGAAGTATAAAATCTAATAGAATAAATTCTATTGATGTATGTGCTTGTGTCTTTATCGTGAAGCATTTTCTTTTCGTTGATTTTCATACCACAACAATTGTAAAGAAAGTTCACTTCAATAAGAAAAAGTTGAAAAATATGTATAAACAAAACTGTCACTAAAATATATAATGGGTCCTAGGCTTATTTAAAAACAGATTTCTCAAATACCAACTGGATATATGTTTGAGTGAGTCCCTGGATAGTTTGGATTCACAATTGGAAACGGTAGGTGTCGCTGCAATCGGGTTTTAAGTATTTTAAGATTTTTTGCGTTTGAAACTGGTAATAACGGGTTTGGTGCAGACAAAGTTGCACGGGTCAGCTAGTTCCCAATAAATTTGTCATTAACATTTTTCCTGTTGACCCAATAAAAAAAACAAGAAATCTCTACAAAATTTGACTTTAGTGACCTGCACTGTTTCACTGGACTTATCTAAGTTATAATTAAGTTCCAATAGGTATTGTTGTAGAGCGTTCAATCCTGATGGATTCCCGAGTTCGGACGATACGACAGTACAAAATGTCTCCGAGTTATATTTAGAAATGTAAAAAAAAAATATTTTTTAATCATAAACATATCACTTTTTTTTAAATAATCAAATATCAAATATATGAGATTATATCGCTAATCAAATTCTTAAAATGCAAGAATTAATAACCATTTTGGCTGCAATTGTTGTTGTAATAAACAATGGAAACCAAATTAACTTTTCACTTCACTTATAAAAAGTTCACGTGTAGGTCGTGTGCTGCCGCTGTCTCTCTTTTACTTGGACGCATCGGTCGATGGAATGGAAGAGAGATAGATGCGTCACAAGCCGAATGATTAGGCCGACCGCTCCTCTCTATCGCTTGTTCCGCGCTCTCGTTTGCACGCTCGGCTCAGGCGAAACGTGATAATGAGTCATGCTTTTTCGTGCGTGCAGCCGGCGTTCATTGATTTATATGATGTTATAACGTCAAAATTTCTATTATATCTGAGCTCTTAGTATTAACTCTAAGATAGTCCGCATTCCAACCTAAGTTTCTTATGGAAATAACATAAATATTTTTTCTTCCCTCTTAAGATTTCGTAGCTCAGAGAAAGATGGATCTACAATAATATCTAATAAAGAAAAAAAAATCAAGTATGCTTGTACTTTAAATTGAAACTTTTCTCACACTCTGAGAGAGCACTTCGAGTTAATATTAAGGGTTCAAATTTTCAGGTAATTTCTTTTATATGTTTCCAACAATATTTTGCGTTCGGATCGAAAAAAGGAAATAATCGTTTAGGAAAAAGCACACAAATATTCATACTTATATTGTTATTAATACTGATGAAGTCGTTGGTATTTCTTAGCTCCATACAAATAATGTACCAAGTCTAAATATAACCTACAAATCGCAACTTTTGGGTATATTAAAAGAACTGCAGAAATTTGTATTAAAAATATTCTTTTTTTTTCGTTCTTTTGTACATACAGGCCACAATGCATTCAAAAGACAATGCACACGTGTATACAAACCGCATACCGTACGATCTTAAATAATGAGGAGGCGCATCCCATCTTTTCCAGCCGGTAATTATTTCTGAGCAACGCGGGAACACCTGCGCGACTGATGAGGTCGGCGCCTGTGGTAGTGCATTAGTTGATGACGTCACGCCTCGGTGATGACATACCATAATAGGACACGTAAATACACTACCATTACTATAACGAGTTATAGTTTCTGAATATCTTTGGACGAGAACTACTGATTCGATTGTAAAAAATGTTCCACTCACAGAAAGCTATAACCAGGTTATAGGCATTAATTATTATTAAGTTTAATATTGTAATTATCGCCACCAAAGTCACGGGTAGCTACTGGTGTTATATAAACCTAGCAGATACGCGCGATTTTCTCTGCGTTGTTTATTATCTTAACAATATATTTTCCGTTCGATTTTTTAAACCATTTTTTGAATACAAACCTTGTCCTGGCAATTATAAACACGACAAATAGATGCAGCCGTTCTGAAAGCCATGCGCTTACATACATTCGGCAATTGAATATTATTGACATAGAATATCTATTATTATTTACACGATAAAATACATGTATGGGATACTTCAAATTTCTAAATATATTACATACTAGCTTCTGTCCGCGACTTCGTTCACGTGGAATAGTTACTTTGGGCTAATGCTAACACGCAGCGGAAACACTCAAAAGGGAAAAAAAACCTCAATTCTGAAACATTCCTCATTGATGGTTGGTTAGATGGAAAAAAATGCCTCATGGCATTAAGCTCGCCAGTGTACAAATCAAAAGTGCAATAAAGAATTCATTCATTCATTCGATGACCCTATTGGTCTTAGCGTAATGATATATCGCCTATAGCTTTTCTCGATAAATGAGCTGAAAGAGTTCTTCAAATCGGACCAGTAGTTCCTGAGATTAGCGTGTTCAAGCAAACAAACTCTTCAGGTTTATAATATTATCTTTATACGTGTGTATGTCACTGAACTCCTCCTAAACGGCTGGACCGATTTTGATGAAATTTTGGTGTGCGTATTCGAGTGGATCCGAGAATGGTTTAGATTTACAATTGATCCCGGGAGGTGGCGCTGCGGTTGAATTTTAGTTTTTTTTTTTTATATCAAGGAAGGACCACGTTCGCCGAGACCGCTAGTATAATAGATTTTAATTGAAGTAAAGATTTTTTTTTTACCAATTTAAGAAAGTATTTAAAAGAGTTTCATAGAATGAAAAAAACAGTCTTCGCCAATTTATAGAAGCAACCGAGTGTCCGAGGGATTCGTATCGCATAAAACAAAAGAGCATCACAATGGAAAATACGAAAACTTTTTTGGCTCAAACAGCGGAGTGTAGGTAAACGCGGGATAGACGTTTTGAATTCAGGGGTGACAGATAGACACAATATCATCTATTTAAGTTTCTATTGTATTTCATTTTGCGAGGAAAATAATATATTTGTGTATATCAAGCTCTGAGGCGATCAGTGACGAGACAAATTTAATATAATTTAATTAGTGCTGACCAAGTGTAAAAATTGGCATTGACAGATATCAAGCCAGCCAAAAACCCGAATAACTTCAGATAAATCCAGATTATCTATTCTTTGCCGATGTCATTCGTAGGTTACCTGTGCATAAATATTTAATGATAAATTTATGTTAAAAAAAATAAATGCAACTAAATAAACAATAAAAGCTGAAACACGATTATTTAATGTCTCCGCGCAGAAGCACGCCAATTATATAAGAGCCCGCGTAGGATTCAGTGTCTCCTCACAAGAACACTGGAGGTACTGAAGCAAGCCCAACAGATTATTCAGTATATCTTCACAGGAACATGTATATTTTATGCAACGATCCTCGCACGGTTAGTCAGCGTTTCCTCGCAGGGCACGCCAATTATATAATGAAAATTCGCAAGGTTATCTGACGTTTCCTTGCAAGACCACACAAATCATAGAACATAAGGTAAAAGAACGTGACAAAAGAGGGTGGTTTATGTCCAATTGGACTGCGACTACCTTACACTACGCATAACACCCTCTATAGTAGGACATTAAAGCTTACCGAATGTCGGGAACAGTCAGTAAAAGTACAGTATGGTGTTTCGTTTTATACGACTTTCTTTTCTTATCGTTCCTCCAGCAAAATATTGTTCTATATATTGTAAAAAAAAGTGTGTGCGTACTTATGTACACGCGTTAGAAGTTATACTCCTTTGGCGTAACAAGATAAAAATCTTTTCAAAAATTTTATCTTTCGCCTTATTCTACTTTTATTGAAAAAACGACACTAACAATAGAAAAAAGGTATTTAATACATTGAAATTTTTAATACAAAGAAATACAAACAACAAATACAAAGAAACAAAATGTTTACTATAGCTAACTTCAGGGTGTTGGTTTTTCGTGACGGTGTGCGCGCACATTGTAAAAATTTACTCTCATCATTTTTCCCTAACGCGCCAAAAGATGTATAACTTCAAAAATCCTTGAAAAATTAAGCCCTTAATTGTATAATTCTAACTACATTATTGTCATATTTAACATTTTCCAATTATAAAGAGAAAATTTAGGATGTTTTTTAATTTCCTATAACTTAGAAGAATTTAATGCCATCGTGAACCAAAGCGTATATTGTAGACAATAAATTCTTTGAAAATATTTACCGTTAAGTACGTATTCCCTTATATCTTATTAAGCATGCTAACGTCTGTTTAAACCAAAATAGATTTTCCAAAAGCTTTTTGTATGGCATAAGTAAGGGAAACATCAAATAAACGAATTTCGGCAACCCTGAACGATGCGTTTTATTTTGATACTGAGGAAAACACTACAGCAGCGTTGTGATTGCTAAATTGATCACTGTTTCGGCAGTTGCTTTATTTAAAATATGAAAATACACCGGTCTAACAGACTACGCGTCTATAAACTTCTATATAAAGGATGTTACAACACTAATATTCTAATTATATTATTTGAAACCCCTGTGTACTCTCTCTCGTATTGTTACAGGTTTAAATTTGTGTGTGAAGTAGCTACAATAACAAATATTAACTTTATTATTAAAAAAAAATAGCCAAACATTATCATTTCAGTTATTTGAAAACGCTATTAACAATTGATTACTATGTAAATCTAACGTGCTTGTATCTACTCTTTAGATTTTTGTGAAAACAACTGTTGCAGATTTCTTACGTAACAAAATACGTTTCAATCATTTTTAGAAATGTCTGTCTGTCTGTCTGTTTGAACACTCATCACTGCTAACGTACTGGATTCACGATAAAACCTTATATCTTCGAGTAGCATTTAGTCTTCATTTGATTAAAATCAGTTCATTCTATCAAAAATTTATTGTGATTTTAATGACGACGCGACTTAAGTACGAGAAAAAAGTAGACAAGTAAGTGGACTTAATATATTCAGATGATTTCATTGATCGCTGTTTTTTTACATTAACTTCCACGCGGATGGAGTCGCGGGCAGAGTGGGTTTTACATAAATTTGTCCAACTCTTAATAAAACGTTAAAGATTAAATTAATTCGCTTGTTTGGTGATTTGTGAGGTCGTTTGGTAAACGAATGTCAAAAGCACTCGTGGGCATGTTGTATAAAACTTATATATTTATAATTATATTTGCTTCTGATGACCGCTACTCTACCCGGCTTTCGTTAAAGGTAATACAGATTAAGCAAAATAAAGCAAAATCTGTTAATTGCATCTATATTATAAACTTCGAAGGCACGTAATCGACACCCCATTTTTACTATAGTGGGATTAACTCCTGGCGTCTGAATTCAATCACAATCACTTTATCCTTTAGAACTCACCGCAAACTTGTAAAAACTGAAAGACTAATCAGGCAACGTATAAAGCTTCATACGCTTAATTGGGGTAATTTGGGGTGTAAGAGGTGTCGAATAACATCATAAGACTTGAGATACCCAAGCCAACCTTGCTGAATAACGAACGAGGCAATGGCGAAAGCGGGGTGGTAGGGTTTTAGAGCGTGACTGGGTCGCACCACCATGTATATGGCGAAAAAGCCCGTCATAGTGATTTGCTTCTGCGGGTCGCGTTTTGGGATCAGCCTGTGCATATTCAGCTGTTTGCAGGTCGGCATGACAGCGGCGACCGGCGATGGATAGTGTGTCACTCGGTGGTCGTCATTGTGTTTGGATTGTACTGTGCTTACCATCAGGCATATTGCAGTTATTTTGCCGTGCTACAATTTAAAAAAAATTAGCGTTTTCTCCGTCGATATTCTACATTCAGAAAAGCAGTACAAACAACAGTAAACGGAAGAGTATAGCTTAATTTTTTTTTCATGGATCCTACCCAGTTTCCATTTTCGAGAAAACATCTAATATCTAAAATTATACTTCTATCTTCAAAGATGTGTATTGTAATAGTGTCTGTCAATATGCAGCATGTTTCTAGCAGTACCAAAGAAATACATATGTAGTAGTGTCGTGAAAATACTAATAAGAATTTAGAGAACGACGTGATTAACCATTAAATCTTGGAATCAAAAATAGTTTATAGTTTATGAACAGTATGTGTACTTATTAGTGTCATCTTTTACAACATAAAAGTAAATAAAATACGGATATTTCGATGCAGTAATTTTATTCGTTTGAACAGATTTCGGCACAAATACAGGTTATATTATTAAATTTTACTACAGCGCGGCAAACTTCAACTATTACGTAATAGAAAATACCTGACTAAAGTAAATTTCAATAAACATTATTGAAATATTATAAACATCCTGTAAAGCTCTGATTTCGACAAACATTCAGAAAATATACTAGTAAGCACGCGACTGGACAAGCTCACGAGTACTGGCTTACCGAGCGACCGCCTAAATTCCATATACTACGATCGAATTAATTTGGTCGTTCACATTATTCATAATCTATTACAAAAAAGTCAAAAGTTTACCAAGTAGAAATATAATTGAAATACCTTTTTGTGGAGATTACGACTATATTTTAATTATCTATACAAAAAAGTGATATACGATTTCGATCATTATTTTTGGATTTTACTTATCTAACACACACTTGGTCCTTATCAAATAAATATCACCGTAACTTTATCGAACATAAAGTTATTAAACTTTTAAGAAACTACGGTTTTTCTAAGCACTACGCGTTGAGGGATGTATTTTTTTTTGCCGCGGAGACGTGGGACATGTGGTTTGGTTGCTAGTGTTTCTTCCTATGTACATAAAATATATTGTTAAAATAATAAAAGACGCCGACAATGTCATGGGCAAATTAAAATTGAGAATAATATTCTAAATCAATAAATACGTTTATATTTTTTATACTGGGCTGTACGTTTGTTCATTTTCATAGCTTGGTATTATTCTAGGGAGAAAGCAACTGAATTGAATACACTACTTATAATATAAATAGGCTGTTTGCTGCAATCGCCGAAGATCAACTATCACGCATGCTATATTCGTTCTATATTCTTAACTTTGCCCTTCTAATACGCCCTTGATAATTTGATGTATATGAGATTTTATTGTGAACCCAGTACTTTAGCAGTGATGCGTGTTGACACAAACAGACAGACAGACATTTCTAAAAATTATTGAAATGTATTTTATTACTTATTCCTAGACACCTGCAACAATTTTTTTCACGAAAATCGAAAAAGTACAGACACGATAGATTTACATTCTTATTATATGTATAAAATACATTAACTTTTCTATACATTAAAAAAAAACAAATAAAATATTACAAATGATTACAGAAAAATACAAAGTATCAAGATCTCTTAGGTACAGTATCGTGCAGTTGTCGACTTGGTCAGTTTCTTTCTTCCGACTAGAATTCACAGCTAATTGTTCCATTAAACAATAGAGCCTCTTTGCAACAAGAATAACGCGTCTCGCCATTCATTGTAGAACAACAAAAATGTTGCATAAAATTGTTTTTTGTATTTATTCCCAAACATAATATTTAAAGATAACCTTTTCTACATTACAATATTCAGAATAAGGAAATGATACACAATTGTTAATATCAAGTGACTTGTTAAGATTTTGTATGATGAAGCTGTTAAGACCTTGCTAGGTCAATAGCGTAGTCAGTTCGAGAAAAAAAAAATATTTTAAAAGAGCAATCAATAGTAGAGCAATAGAGCAGTAGTTTTCGTCAATCTTTTCGAACTTCCGCATAACATAGTCAAGAGCTTAAAAAAACAAACTCAAAATATTCTAAGAATCTAAAATTGGTGTTTATTTACGCTTAAGTTGTATCGATGTCATACATAATATAATACGTATTAATACCTAAATTTTTGTTCTGCGAAACTATATTCATAGCGGTCAAAAATTTGGTGCAGACTGTATATTATGTTTTATTTTATTTATATTTTCTTCCCTTATTTTGTTTTTTTAAGTAATTCAGTATATCGGAATTCGACCAAAGTTAATACATTTATCAGGTTTTAACATTAAGGAAAAAAAGCGTTTTTTTTTTTTAAATTGACAACACTACTGTTTGACAATAATTATTAAATAGAGAAAAAATAAAGATGATCGTTTAAGAGACGAAGGAGGAAGACATACTTAATTGTTTTGCCATTTTATATTGTTAGAAGAAGATTGTATATAGACTTTGCGCCTACATAAAATTCCAACAACAGTGGAACAACGTAATTGTTTATTGAAGTAAAACTTCTTTAGGCGCGATTATTTTTTTCGAAATGATTACGCTATTGACCTAGCATGATCTTAACAGCTTCACCGGCTTTAGGCGCGACTAGGAGGTAACTGGACGACAATGCAACGGAAGTGCGTTACGGCAATATGGCGTCACGTTTCTGTGCCAACTGGTTAGATATTAATTAAACATAACCAAAACTTCTATTAAATCATAATTAATTTAATTCGTTACTTATCATAGTAATCTGTTCGTACTTTTCTATATTTTATTTACTATATAACAAAGAGTTGCTAATAATATTTCCTGTATTATTTAAGTTCCGAATTAGCTGATAGATGGTACTACAGATAATAAAGCTTTGATTTAATTTGTTACTTACTTACATTGAAACAGATAGCACGTAGACAGGTAGCACGGTCGCGTGCCCATATATACATAATTAAATCTATTAAATGATTTTAATATTATTCATTTTAATATTTTTTATTTTTCAAAAACATTTCATTTACTATTTATTGACAGAATCAAAAATATTTAAAAAGTTTTACTTCAATCGCGTGTGACGGTTACATGCATTCATTATTTTTTAGTTTTAGTGGACATATTTAATTAATTAATCACTATATACAGAAATTCCCCAATAAATAAAATATTTCAATCAGCCAAAAGCGAATTTTAATTAATTACATTCATTTAACATCGAAACATCACTTGCTTTCAACGAATCCCAAACAAAGCTCAAAGTGTATTATTTTATAGACAAATCGAAACAGAACAGAATTATACGTTAACATAATATAAATATTGTTTTCAAGATATAACTTTTACTATTTACATTATAAAGTTCAATATAGATTGTAATATTTGAAGAGATATGTTCTTTTGACCTGTAAAGTGAATATAACAGGGAATGAAAGAGGCGTGTCCGTGGCTCGTCGCAAATATAATCAAGAACTGAGAATGCACTAGAGATGTGATTTATTAATTATTATATTTTTTAAGTAGCCCTTTTCACTCCGTTTTTTTCCGCACTGAATGTGAGCTTGCTAATTACGTATTATTAATGTAGTAACAAATGGTTGTCCAATAAACAAGCTTGGTATAACCCTTATATAATAAGGAACGGATTGCGTTCTGGTTATCTGGGTTCCATTTAATTTACTCAGCGTGCTGATAGTTTTTCTGATGGGCACGAAATTCAAAATAATTGAAAATAAAGTATAATCGAGTGGACCAACTACAAAGAACCGGCAGGACGCAGGTTGAGTATCGCTGGCCTAAATTGTATAAAGTACTTATGATTTTATTTTATTTAAAAACCTCATTTTTATTGTTTCATTTATTAGTATTAAGATAAGTATAAAATGTTGGCTATTTTATTAAGAAAACGAAGAAAGTTAATAGATTCACTAGTACTTTGTCCTTAATCAAGTATCTAATAATAAATGTACACTTGTTGACATTACATTGGAATACTGTTGCGTTTAAGATGACAATTGTGTCTGACTGGATCGCAATTTACATGCAAATTATAAAATATAACGGAATGAATATTTATCGTTCGTGACATGACTTTCAGTTTGAGCACTGTAAAGTATCCTGTAGATTATTATATAACGCTTACTTGTGCACTGCTGGGATAATACCAGTCAATCCTTGTCATTACCAATAATAATAACATACAACTTATAATTAACAGCTGAATAAGTCATATCTATAGTGTACGTCAATCTTTTTGGCCGATCTGAATGTAGCCATAAGTTCGGGCTTGTGCATGATATCGTTCAGAGTTTAATAAAAAACAAAGTTTCAATATTTTTATAGGAACATAAGATATTTATTTATCCTTTAGTTGTCTCGATGTTATACATAAAATATAATATGTATATTGTATTTATATATAATGTCCTGTGCGCAGATTTGTTCAGAGTGGTCAAAAAGTTTGGCAACCACTGTACTATAGTTTGCTACACTTTGCATAGAAAAAATCGCATTAGGTACATTATTACCTGTAAAAATAACAACCTCTAGTTACCACGTCTGTGGTAAAACTGTGTTTAATCTATAGTTGATCCTTAATAATAAAAAAGACCGAAAAGAAATCACTTTCACTGTTAAAGTAATTTTAGTAGTATCATATAATTGTAAGGAAAAGTAAAATTAAACGTCACTTTGTTAACACTTTAAATCGATACTCAGACGGCAAGAGCTACCGGGCTCTTAATGTGGTGAAGACTGCCCGAGTAAAAAAACGCACGGCCTTTTATAGTTGGGTACCCCTACCCCACATAAGGGGGGGGTTAGATTTGGGTAGAAGGGGGTACTGGGGGGGGGGGGGGTTGGATGGGTTGGTTTGGGGAATGGGGAAATTTTGGGGGTAGGAATAGGGAATAATAATACAAATGTAATAATAATTTCGGGGGGGGGTGTGGGGGAGGAAAATAAGGGGTTTTTGGTGGTTTAAATTTTGGGGGGGGGAAAGGGGGAAGAAATGGATGTGTTTTGGGTTGTTAAATTTGGTCATCCTGAAAAAAATATTTTTAAAAATAAAAAAAAAAAAATTTGGAAAATAAAAATAAAAAAAAAAAAAATATAAAAGAAAATTTTAATAATATTATATTAGAAGAGCTCTGTAAATTTTTTATTTTCTCTTAAAAAATAAAATTATAAAATAAAAAAAAAATAAAAAAAAAAAAAAAAAAAAAAAAAAAAAAAAGCAAAAAAAAAAAAATGGGGGGGGGGAGAAAACATATATGGTGTTTTGGAGTATTAAATATGTGTGGGGATAGAAGAGAGATATGGTGGGGGGAATTTTTGGGGGGGGGTATTAAAATTTAAAAAAAGGTATTGTTTTTTGGTGGTGTAAAAGAAAATAGAAAATTAAAAATAAAATTTAAAAAAAATTTTTAAAAATATATATTTATAAATAAAAATATATGTCTCATTGGAAAATAAAAAAAATTAATTTTTTTTTAATGAAAAAATAAAATAAGAGTGGATTGAGTGAAAGGAGAATATTATCTTAACATAAATATAAAAAAAGAAAAATAGAAATCAATTTTCTTATCTGGGTGGGAGAGGAAATAGAAACAAATTAAAATAAATTAAAAGAATTGTAGTAGATGTTGTTTTTTTTTTTTTTTTATATATTGGAGTGTATTTTAAATAAAAATAAAAAAAAAATAAAAAAAATAAAAAAAAAAAGAAAAAATAAAAAAAAAAAAAATAAATACTATAAATTTGGGATGATTGAAAAGAGAAGGAAAGGGAAAGGAATGGAAAGGAGGAAGAAAAAGTAGGAAAAGGAAAGGAAATGAAACAGAAAAGGAAAAAAAAAAATTAAAAAAGAAGAAAATAAAAGATTAGTTTTAATTTTAATATCAATTTAAATTTTAAAATAAATTAATTATTTAATTAAAAAAAGAAAAGATCAAGAAAAAAAAGAAAGAAAGGGGAAGGAAAAGAGAATGAAGAGTGAAGTGAATTTTAAATGAAAAATAAAATAAATTTAAATATTAAAGAAAAAAAAAATAAAAATTAAATTTAATTTTAAAAAAAATTTAAATAAAAGTGGAAAGGGAGAGGGTACGGGGAAGTGAAGAAGGAGAAAGAAAAGAGAAAAAAAACACGCTATAATGTTTATAGCTCTCTACCCCAATAAAGAGAGGGGGGGGGGTGGGGGTGGGGGGGGGGGGGGGGAGGGGGGGGGGGGAGGTGGGGGGGGTGGGTGGGGAAAGGCGAGAGGTGGGGGGAAGAAATAAAGAAATAAAATAAGAAATGAAGTAGGAAGGAGGAGGGAAGAAAGGGGGAGAAAGGGAGGTGGTGGAAAAAAAAGAGGGGGGAGGGAAGAAAAGGAAAATAGATATTAGTCTATATATCTAAATTGTACAAAAAAGAACATATTCTGATTATTTTAAACTAATTTTTGCTCGCGGCTTTGCTTGTGTTAATATAAATTTCTCTATTTTTGTCTATAACAGTTACTCTATATCCTTTGGTATTTATTTTATAGGTAGTTAGTTTTGTTGCAACTCCTGTTCCTTCCCACGCCTAAGCATCCTTTCCTTAACATACCGCTAGAGGGCATACGTGGATTCGCGCCGCCATTATCGTTTGCGCCGCGCAATTATAGTCGACGCTCTGTGTCGCGAACAAGTACGCAAGCCACGCCGGGAGTGATAATATATGTTGTGACCCGCCTACTCACTGGATACGGACGTAATACCGTAATTATCCGTTTCTTTAAGTAAAGAATTTCTTCACCGCAGCAGCGCTGAAACCAGCGATTGGCCGCACCTCTACCAAGTAAGTGTGTATGTTTTTATTTCCCAGTTCCATAGATTATATACCTTTGAATCCTACGATTGAGCGTGTATCCCGAAATACCCTTGCCCTCGCAGACCACTGAAATCCACATCTCTCCCTATATTAAATCCGCAGTCAATGGAGGTGAAAGGAATCAAGTGATTTGACCACATTTGACAGCCTATTCCCACCATCCTTTTCTATACCCTTGACGACGCGTATGAAATATTTAATGTCGTTTGAATAGTTAAAGTGTATAAGCGTAACAAATAAACCCACATTCGCGTTTATAATATTAATAAGAAGGTAAAGATTTTATTGTAGTGTAACATCGACTCTACTCCGTTCCTGTGCTCTAATCAACAGCACTCGATGTCTGTGCTCAGCCGCTTTCTACAACACAATACCGCTATTACATTTGCTCAATAATTGCCGCCTGCCGGCCCCTCGGCACCATCCCCCCGCAATCATAACATCCCCTGAACAAGTTTAAATTAATACGTATTATATAAGAAGTTTGATTAGATAAAAATGACGACGACAATACGGACTGTTTGAAAAATTAATACAATAATCATTGGCTTATGGCAATATGACTATTTAACGTCAGAATATGTAAATAGTATGTGAATCGGTACTAGTTAAGAATACTTGCGGGCCCGGCGGAAGTTGTCCCGGCCTAATAAAAAAAAACCTTGACAAATTATATACCTAAACCTTCATCAAGAATCACTTTATTTTCTGGCGAAAACCACATGAAAATCCGTTCAGTAGTTTTTAAGTTTATCGCGAACAGACAGACAGACGGGGCAGATGACTTTGTTTTATAATATGTAGTGATTATCAAATTATATTATTAGATTTTGTCTTATTAATGGGAAGTCATCGGCATATTATTAAAAATATCATAAGACTATATCTTTAACTATATCTTTTATTTCGCAAAGATAGTCTTTATTACCGAACAATTCAGTGATAATAAAGGTTGCATCTGACTTGTATTTCTTTTTTTTTTATACTACGATGGTGGCAAACAAGCATGCTGGCCGCCTGATGTGAAGCAGTCACCGCAGCCTATGGACGCTTGCAACATCAGAGGTGTCACATGCGCGTTGCCGACCCTTCAATATCCTATACACTTTCCCCTTGAAGAATGCCAAAAATGTATTATATAAACGTATTGTGCTTTACCCATTGAAACCTATAAAAAAAATATCTACAGCCCTCGCTAAAGTTTTCACTGCTCTGAAATTAGTTACGCAGACCACAAATTTAGGTATCAGTGCGTATTATAATATCGACCAATTTCAGATACTTAAATTATGATTTAACTTTGTTTTGTATTAATCTCTTGACTATATTACGCGCAAGTGTGACCTTACAGCTATATTCAAAGCGGCCAAAAAGATTGACGAGGTCTTTACTACCTCTTTACTTTGTCTTACAACAATAAAAATACTACTGGCGATTTGCAAACTACAGTTGTTCTGGGTAAAATTGGACTAGCGGTATAACATTGGATCACACCCTGAACAAACACTATACATTATTTTTATCTGTATGCGAACTTGCTTTAGTAAAATGCATATTTCCGAACATGAAGTAAAGATTCTATAGACAATAAAAACGAAATTTGTATGGCAAATAATATCACGTGTAACTTTTCCCGCCTTGCCGAGGCTGTTTAGATATTATCTGTGTTCAATTATCATGAATTCGAGTTATTGAACTAGAAATCGCAAAGTTTTTGCAATGCTATGTCATATAATAACTATTTTTTGATTAAAATGTTTTTTACTGACCCGCATTTATCAAATCCATAATTACTAAAATAAATCTTGAAGACAAAATATCAAGGAATAAACATAAAAATGGCGCGGGTGCATCAATTTCGCTATATTACAATAATATTTATTTTCATTCAATTAATTAATTATGACGTCCTTAATAAAAATTATCTGATTATCAAAGAAATCATTTACTTAAGCGTTAAATGACATGAACGAAAAAGATAGCGTTAAGTGGACATTTGGCAAATGCTTATGAATTACGTAGAGCGAGGCTAAAAGTAATTACTTCAGTTGAAGCACCTGATAGAAATTAGTTTAGACAGGGTCACCATAATATGCTCTTATTGTGGATAATTCGAAAAGAATATATTCTGAAACCAATTACTTTCAGTGTACTTTTAGCAAATAATACACCTGAAATGAAATGAAGTAACACAGCGTAATGGAATACCATATAAAACAGACCAAAAATACGGAAAATATTTGATTAACCAATAATTAATGGACTGCGGTTCAAGTTATCTTTTAAATACAAGCTATGACCATTTTAGTTTTTGTTCTATGGATGTCAGCACTTTATACAACGTAGAACTAAAAAAACAGATTATGCTTACTATCTTAAACTATTCAATCAACTAGTGTCTTCAAATTTATTTTCTTAAGATTGATTTTATTATTATGATTAGCTATTTAATTGCCATAACAGAATCTACCTTTAAGCTGAATTTAAATGACCTTTGATGGAATTGTGTCCTGGTATTTTCATAAAAGTATACGTTAAGATTATGAATCCTCAAAATAAAATAAATGTGATAAAAATGTTTAGTTAAAAAAAGTGATTTATGACAAATTGATGTTTAAAAGTTTAATTTTATTTCATTTATGATGGTTAGTCAATCTAATAATATGATAAGAAATTTTGAAAGCTGAAAGGCGGCTCTGGCAAGGTTTAGCCTTGTTCGTTTTACAAACAACTATTGTGTGTATGTAATAGTGAATCTGGTTATTATAGTAGATTTATTTTATGAAATTTAAGATGCTTCAGTATAGGGACTGTAACTTCGTCCTCACCCAGAACATAAGACATAGGTTACCTTGAGATTAATATTTGGGAGAAATGTAAATCTGCTTGAAGAGATAAAAAATATACAATATCTTTCTTATAACATTCGATAATACTTAATTACCGTGTCTTTCTGTGAATATTGATAATAATATTGGTTTTAACAAATACACTATATGCGTTTATACCCTCTTTGAAACTGTCAAACTGAAGTAAATCTAACTACATATGTACACTAGAGTCACCTAACTGGAGCATAGGTGGTCTTACATGCCATTGTAGTAGACTGCTATTTAATACTTTATACTATTTCACAACAAACGAAAACAGAGAAGATAGTTTCGAAGATAGGAAGATGATATAGAGGCAGTAAGTAGCAGGGAAACATGGACTAGAAAAGCGCTAAACAGAACAAAAACTAAGCAAACTGACTGAGTTATTGATTTACTAAAGATGAATATAAAATGATATAATACTATTTACTGTAAAGTGTGGGATTAAAGGCTTATATTATTTCGTTTCATATAATTGAAACTCGTACGAGACTCAGTTTTGTAGAACGAACTTTGTAAGCCTAGCGTTATACGAATAATAATTGACCCAGTCAATGATACACTAAAAAGCTGTAGAAACGTTACCTACACATACGTAAAGTAATATTGTAACGCCACACTGTCTTAGATGAAATATGGAACTAAGATGGCATATTCTCAATATTGCTGGTGAAAAATAAATAGTTATATGTTACTTAGATACGGGCAAATAAAAAAATAAGCTATCTAGTTAAGTCAGCAGCAAGGCGCTGTATGAATTTATCCTTAAATATTTAGAATTGATTGCACCCTTGTTTAAGTCTATCTTTGAGTGTGACCGCCACGTCCGGCTTTAATTAAAGGATTGGCCGTTTTTCCGGACGTTCCGGCTGCCGCCCGCCCGACGAATCGGACGCCTAGTGCGGTGGCGAATACGGGCACTCTATTTTGCGTATACGTAATTAACCGGATCAAACGAGCTTCAGTCAGATATGGGATTTCTGAGGTGAGTGATTCGAACGTAAAGCTTCTTGTTTTTCATATAGTGTATACTATTTGGAGGATATCACATTGAACTGTAATAAAATCTTCTTGTGAGTTTAAGTCGTGGTGTATAACAGTGGTATTTTAGAAAATTGTTATACTTTAGTTGATATTATAATTATAATTCTTTTAAAGTGAAATTTCTCACGGAAGAGCTTTGAAATTCTGATCCACAACCTTTTTGTGTGATGAAAAGTGGTAGGAGTAAGCACTGTGTCGGGTAGAGTATTGAAATTATCGGTTCTCGTCCGATCACCGAATTCAAGCAACATCGGGCGCGGTCAGTACTTGGATGGGTGACAGCCTGGGAACGTCGCGTGACGTTGATTGTCAAGGAATGTTACATGAAACGTCCTTTGTTTAACCATATATTGCAAATTATGTAACAAGTAAATGTAACAATAACAAATAAGGTTGAACAGCATAGTAAATATAATTTTTTATATCCCCACTGAATATATTTTCGATTGATTCTTACAAATTGTAATGCGAACTATATTATACAAAAAATAACTTTTAATTTAAAATATTTTATGATGATTGGGTTAACTCCTTCGGTAATTTATTGTACAAATCAATTATTATTATATATGATTTTTTATGCTAGTTCGAAAAAATGACTGCATAATACCTGGTGGGAAGTATGATACCTACAGTTCAAAAACAACGGCAGCTGTCGGTGGTAAATACCGACGATAGTCGTCGTCATAATGCCGACCTGCAAAAGTGCCTCTATACGCCTCGTTTGAAGGACCCGATATCGTAAGAAAAAATGAACGTGCGGATTCATTTCACATTTTCTGTTCATTTTTATCTCTAATCTTTTGCAAATATTCTATATGTATGTAATCTCGTAGGTATGTATATGTCTGCTCAATTCAAATAAAGAAGTATACGTAAGTTTGCTGTCAAAGATGACACAATCGAAGTCGTATCTTTATAATACAAAATCTTCTGAAAGTACGTGGTCGTTGTACTGCCACATATAATATAATATAATATCATATTTCGTCATTAGTACATCGCATCCGTAGGCTTATTCCAATTTTTAAAATTGTAAAAATGATATACTTTGCATTATGCCAGTCACTTCTACTTTACTGCATTCCGCCTTGGGGGGGGGGGAAAAGTAAATCCATTTTGCTACCCCTAGAAAGGGCTCAAAGAGCCATACTGAAAGTGCTGTTTTTCCGACCATATAGGTACCCCACAGAGAATCTTTACCAAGAATGTCAGGTTTTAACCGTTAGACAGCTTTTTATCCTACAAATTATCCTCCGTCAACATGTAGGAATGCCAAGCTTACAATTCTCTGATAAGAGAAGAAGGGTCGAGGACATAATAAAAGTACCTAAACATAACACTTGGTTTGTTTGTCGGTTTGAAGGCTTCCTAGGAGGATTGCTCTATAATAAAGCAAATAATATACTACAGATTAATCAATACAACAGACATACTATTAAAAAACTCACTTTCAAATGGTTACATTCTCAAAATTTCACAAATACAGAAAAATTATTATTACCACAATTTAAATTATAATTATAAATTCGGTAATTCAAATCATACACTTTTATTTAATAATCAATTCACTCATTACTATCATAAAACACTCATGTCTCACTCGGAATACCGTGTTACACAATAATCTCACATATTTAGTTAATTCAAATTAAGTTTTTATTTATTACATATGTTTAAGTCACTGTTTGTTTTAGTTCTCATTATATGAAATTGTGATATCTGCAATACGGTTTGTAACCAGTGCAGATACCAATATTACTGTTAATTATGTACACATTGACTTGGAACATTAAAATATTATTATTATTATTAAAATATTGTTATTATAATAGGTAAATATCTACTTGAACTATAATTGAATAAACACATAATATATTGTACATATAATATCGAGACAAAGATTAACAAATGTCAATGTTAAATTCCTATTATAATATTTTGAATTTGTTTTGTATTAATTTCTTGACTGTATTATGAGCAAAGCCGAATACAAAGCTATATTCAGAGCAACCAAAAAGTGTGACTAGACTACAATATTTTGTATCTTGTTATTTATCATATATCATATCTATACTAAGTCTATACTAATATTATAAAGAGGTAAAGTTTGTGAGGTTATAGGGCGTAATATCTGGATCTACTAAACAGATTTTCAAAATTCTTTTACCAATAGAAAGCTACGTTATTTGTGAGTGTTATTATATATTAACCCGAAAAATGAAAATACTTATTTGTGGTAGTCGGATATGCAAAATAAGTCGGTATATGTCTAACTTTTATATTTAAGTCACAAAAAGTAGTTTTTTATAAATGTTTACCGCCCAACGAAGTGGGCACAGGTTACCTAGTTTATCATATAAATAAAATTGCAGAGGTTTCCCATTGTGCGTACATCACTAAAAAACTAATGGATAGATTTCGATGAATTTCTTTTAGCTTTACTTCTTAGACACGTGGTTCTTATAGATAAGGATTATCACAATAGTTTTCTGTAATACAAAGTTATTAATTTTTTTTAAATCTATCTAATCTGTATATAAAATATGTTACTAAGATAATAAACAACGCAGACGAAGTAGCGGGTATCAGCCAGTTAAAAACATGTCACTAGAAGTATGTTCTGATTTTTTCTCCGGATAAACTAAAATTAAAATAGCACGAAATATGAAATCCGCTGTAACGAATAATTAACGAACGTAAACAAAAAAGCGCCTTTTTGTAGTAGGCCCGTTTCCCGACGAATATTCTCTATTATTGTGCGCTCTTTAACAAACTGCATTCGGAATTAAAATTTTTCATTCTGCGCTCTCTCCCCGAGTCTTCGTCCTTGCAGGAACGGGATCACTTTGATTATATTCTCTCTCCCACCGCAACGTAATTGGGATATTTTGTCGGAACAACAATGGACTTGCACATTCATTCGTTTTAGGTATCATAATTTTTTTTTCTCATTTCTCCTAACAATGGCGCGTCTATCATTGTTAACGTTGTGTATATTTTCATTACTTCGTTGTGTTATGATATGTGAGATGCTTTTGATGTTTTGATATAAAATTGCTTTTATATATAAACTAGCTGACCAGCCCACGCGTTGCTGTGGCTCAGTTATTGAAGTTATACTTATTTTGGCGCGTTAGGGAAAAATGATGAGAGTAAATTATTACGATGCGCGCGCACACCGTCACGAAAAACCGACACCCTGAAGTTAGCTTTAGTCAACATTTTGTTTCTTTGTATTTGTTGTTTGTATCTCTTTGTATTAAAACTTTCAATGTATTAAATACCATTTTTCTATTGTTAGTGTCGTTTTTTCTACAAACGCAGAATAAGGCGAAAGATAAAATTTTTGAAAAGATTGTTATCTTGTTACGCCAAATTTTGATCCAAATGAACCAAAAAGAAGCACAATTTATTGACAGGTTATAGATATTGTTCCTAAAAAAACTATCTAAAATAGTAAATATAAACACCGTATTTTATTTTAAAAAACATATCGCATTCATAAAAAAATTAATATAGTTTTAACAAACATTTACATCATATATATTTTACAAGAATTAAATGCACAACAATATCGCACGAAGAGATTACATAATGGCGACGCGGCAGCACGTCACATCATCAACTAATGTACTACGGTCTACACCTAGGTTATTGTTGCAGGTGAAACTGATACCGCAAGAAAAGGCTAAACAGAGAAAATATATAACTAGAAGTGACATATTTTTCTATTAATATGAAATAGAATTTTAAATTTATGATATATTTTTTAATGACAACCCAAAAAATATGCACCTTATTACAGTGATATTATAAGCACCTTTTTACTTATCTATATATATATCTTATATCTATAATATCATTGCCTTATTATATATCGACTTTTCCTGGCGTCTTTACTATTCGGCTTTTAAAGTGAGAATTTCTTTAACCCTTTAGGATTTAAAGAAAGACAAACATATAAATCTAAAGGATTTAACGTAGGAGAGAATGAGATAGAATACATTATACAGTGCTTTTTATATTCATGGTGTTCTCATTGTATACTCTACTATCTAATAATTTTGTTAATATTGTTTGTACGTGTGCGTGTGCAGGCGTCGTCATAGCCAGTGTCTTATTTAAATGTATCGTTTACATGAGTATATTATCACATTTTGAAGGTTTCACTTCTACCGCGTGTGAATTATACACGTGTTATATATCAACCTTCCTGATGTCCATACAACTAGGTTGTTTTTCTCTTGGCATAGTGACGCCACTGTGCCAAATACAATCTATAAGTAACGGCGACTAATGAAAGATCGGCAATCCGTCACCGGTCGTCAATGTCTTGTCTACTGGAAGCCTTTAGACTGCCGAAAATTTCGAAGAACGGCAAACAAAAAACGACTCACTATAATAAACTGATCCCTACCACACCGTTTAGTTACTCAATAAGCATTGGCTGGTATCGGAACTGGCATTTTGTAATATACCTCAGACCACGATAAATTGAAATATTATTGGATGTTTGATAATGAACAAAGATACATTTGCGTGTTTGAGAGCATCCTAACTTCCAAAATAATCTTATAAATGCCAATGTGAGTTTGTTTGTACGTTACACTTTCACGCCCTAATTACCTAACTAATCATCATAAAATTTTGCATATACATTTTCAATGGAAAGTTTGTTAGTTTCAATGTAAGTAAGTAACAAATTAAATCAAACCTTCAATATCTGTAGTGCCATCTATCAGCTAATTTGGAACTTAAATAACACATTGTTTTATAGTGTACCTTTCATCTATAAATAAGTACTTTTCCGGAGGGAAAAGTTAATTGTACATTAATGTACTCGACATTAAGTTAATTGTACGAGCAAATTCGCGAGCATATTGTAGTTTCTTATAAGTCACAAGTCGGCAATTAATTTAAATTTGTTACGCCAGTGACTTATATAGTAGTGAGAGTGTTGACAGAAACCTCTTATAAGATGATAATGTACACATGTATTTCAACAGTAACTATTTGCCAATTCCATAAGTTTTATATCTGTGCACAAACAGGTGTAAGACTGATTACTTGCCGCGACACGCACCTCGCTAATAAACGGTGTCACCGCATACAGTTCACATAAGAGGAGGGGCCAGACTCAATGGATAATCACGAGAATACTGTATCGTTACTTTACAGAACCCAGTCAGAACCATCAGAGGGTTATAAATCAGTGCACAGCGAAGCTCGCGTTCCATGTAAATATGCGAGGTCTAATATCTAAGAAATCGTAGTTTATATTGCAAATATGAAGCTTTATTATTGTAAGATAATTACTGAACGTACATGCAATCCACTGCAGTTTTTTTTAATACTTAATAGCTATTAGCGTTTGACGACAATTTCAATCGATGTTAAAAGACGATGTGCTCGGAATGGTAAACACATTAAGGGGTGTAAGGAGTGTCGAATAATACCACTAGACTCGAGACACCCTACCCAACCTCACCTGCACGTGGTGCACCCTGCTGAAGAAATGGCTGAATAAATAAACGAGGCAATGGCGAAAGCGGGGTGGTGGGTTTTACAGCTTGATTGGGTCGCAACCACCATGTATATGGCGAAATAGTGATTCGCTTCTGCGGGTCGCGTCTCGGGATCAGCCTGTGCATAGCCAGCTTTTCGCAGGCCGGCATGACAGCGGCGACCGGCGATGGATAGTGTGTCACTCGGTGGTCGCCATTGTTTTTGGATTGTACTGTGCTTACCATCAGGCATAGTGCAGTCATTTTGCCGTGCTACAATAAAAAAAATATGAATACTTCGATGGGCCTGGCTCTTAAGTACAACTACCGGAATACACCTATATGTGCTTAGAGATACATTTTGAACTTGAAAGTGGGAGCTAGCCAGACAGGTTTAGAAAATATTTTAGTAGGGCTTTGACTATTTTTCCCTTTTACTTTTATCTTTTTCTTTTTTTTATCTTACCTTGCACAAATAGTTTAGATCGATACGCGATATTGTACGCAAGGCAATAGTCCAAGCCGAGGCACGCCCGTGCGCCTACAAGCTTGTTGCCATTCGACTGAGAGCCTTCAACACTCTCCCGAAAAACCCAGTTAAGACGTAAAGGCCCGTCAGGCCAACAGTGATAGACAGGTCAAAAAAGACGACTAACAGTATACACTGTTACCTGAAGCATTAAATATGAACAAATATAGGTAACGCAGTAGATGTGTAATTGTTTAGAATATACAGTTAATCTTAAGCGAATTAAGTTATTTTTACACTGTAATTAAATGTTAATATATAAACGTCGAATTACGTCCGATTACTTAAGTAATAGATATTATGCACAAAAAGTTCTGTAAGAAATATGTAAAATATAATAAAAGATCTAATAAAAGAAAACTTGAACACGGCTTGTATATAAATAGTTATATTACAGGTTAAATCTTTATCGTAAGCAACTACATGTGTATTTCTTTAGTTTTTATTATATAGGTAATTCAATTAAAACGAAATAAATATCCAAACATAAAAGTGTACAACAGTACATACAAAATCTTTCAAATCTAAATTCGTTTTTTTACGTACCAGAAAAACCGTTTTGTAAAGGTATCCTTCAAATGAATTTCTTAAATATGATTCTTTTGTAAACTTTTTTTGTTTGGGATAATATTTTAACTGTTTTGCCGAAACGGAGTTTTCATTTGGCCCTACCCTAGCCTTCTATAAAATTATATGGAGCAAACAATCTGTGTGGGATGGACACCGTTTCTCAAACTTCGTATTTTATGTATTTTCTTCTTCTATACTAATTTATACTAATATTATAAAGAGGTAAAGTTTGTGAGTTTGTGAAGTTGTAGGGGGTAATCTCTGGATCTACTAAACCGATTTAAAACAATTCTTTTACCAATAGAAAGGCACGTTATTTGTGAGTGTCATAGTCTATATATCAACCCGAAAAATACAAATACTTTTTCCCAGTCCGTTAGTGGTATCCGCCACAAAATACGAACCCGTACCAAACGCTGCGCGTTGTAAAAGACGTCCGCGACATATTTTTACCGACCCTCCCGATGAAATAACGGCAGCGAACGATCAGTACCAGCCTGTCTCTCCAAACAGAGCGTGCTCACGCCCACGCCCGCGTAACCACAGATCACGCCGCCGTGGTCTGGGGGTAAATTTCGCTCCCGCACACCAGACTAGGCCCCCCTCGGCAGCGGCTCAAGCCTAGGTCCGATCCCTCGGCGTGGAGCCCTGGAGTACGCTGCTCGCGCGATACAGTGACACAAAATCTTACATCATTGCGACAACATTACACATATCACCTCCACGCACGTGCACGCATACACGCTTACACATGCAAGTGGAAGGGTTTTATTTTTTTTTCCCCTTATCAAACTGAAATAGTTTAGAATATTATCCGATACGAAATATATATAAGAGTTGTTGAGGTATGTATGCTTGGTACACATATATGTTTCAACAACTCATATATGTATGAATAGTTAGCTTAGCTTAGGTTAGCTCAGATAGGTCGCGAATTGCATGCATCAGGCAACAGCCAAAGCCGAGGTGTGCCGCGCATCCTTGAGCTAGTTGTCAAAATAAAATCGGCTGAGTGCCTTAAGCGCTCGCCTTAGTAGTCCGGTGAAGCTGTTAAGACCTTGCTTGGTCAATAGCGTAGTCAGTTCGACAAAAAAAAAAAAAAATACAAATACTTTTTTGTGGTAGTCGGATTTGCAAAGCAAGTAGGAGAAAAAACGGTCGAAGGAAAACGTTTCTTACGAACACTGCCTTAACGATGAGAGATATATGATTGAGTTCTAGAGAAAATTTGTAGACCTTGATAATGCCTACAAAAAAGTCTGCGACAGCATATGCCTAACTTCAAGGTTTTTTTTTTATTATGAGGCCGGGACAGCGTCCGCCGTGACGGTTCGTCTTATATAAATAAAAGGACAGGAGTCTTCAGTTGTATGCGCATCACTCAAAAACTACTGGATACATTTTGAATTTTTTTTCTAGCTTTACATCTTAGACACTTGCCCCTTATATTAAAAATGGTTATCACGATAACTTCGTTTAATATAAAGTTATTTAAGTTTTAAGAAACGACGACTTTTATAAGCATTACCCGTTCAGCGATGTGTTTTCATACCGTAAAAAAGTGAGTTTTTTCTCTGTACATGAGATATATTGCTAAGATACTAAACGACGCAGACAAAGCCGTGGGTATTAGCTAGTTTATATATTACAGGTGTCTACACAGATTTGCAACGTTTTAATTTCGCATTTTTTTATGTCGAATCAACAAACAAGAATAAACTAAATAAATAAAAATAAATTACGCTCTAGTGTGTTATTTTTTTTAATGAAAATATTCGTCACATTAATTACAGATAATATCAGCCTTACACTGTTTTTTATATTCGTTTTCTGTTAACATTAATACAGGAATAAGATATCTATTTAATTATCCATTCAAATTCTAATACCCAAACTAACCATAGTATTGT
Organism: Antheraea yamamai; assembly: GCA_036509395.1. Classification (NCBI taxonomy): domain Eukaryota; kingdom Metazoa; phylum Arthropoda; class Insecta; order Lepidoptera; family Saturniidae; genus Antheraea; species Antheraea yamamai. The sequence goes on along the minus strand of AP028434.1, from coordinate 6,255,535 downwards.
CAATTACACTTCTACAGGAAATTTCAACAAATCACGCTACACTTAAACATTGTGACATGAGTATGTTTCGTGAACCATTGTCTTGAACTTACTGCTACCACTTATATTTTTGTTTTAAATAATTGTATAAACATTTGTAATAAAAAAATACCAAATAATATTTATCGGTGAATAAAATTGTTGACAGCCACTGTCAGAGAGAATGCGCACTCGGTAAAAATTACAAAATGAAAATTGCGGCCCGGCGCCGCTGAATACATTAATATCGTATATTGAATACATTATATAAAAATATTGAATGAAAACACCGCTAAAACGAGAGATGAATGGAAATTGGCAGAAATCCCCGGAGATTCTATTTGAAATGAGATGGTTTCGATTACATTAATACTTATTTATTAATAAACTTATATTTAATATACTTTTTATTATGAGGAATTATTGTAATTATAGGTATTGATGAAAATAACGGGAATGCCGACAACAAATTATGTTGCTGTTTTATTTTAGAGTAATAGTCGTTATTGCCGTAACTGTTATCAGTTATTCTGCTGTTGAGAGATATGCCGTTTTCTGTCGCATTGCTATTTTGTAATAATGACACGATATTGAAATGAATAGTCATAACAATCTAAAATAAATGAGCCCTTTCATACCTTTCAATGACACTGGCGAAAAATTATCATTGTCAATAATAACAGATAATCAACAGCAGAATACTGTGTCTTTGATAATTTGTCATTCTAAGAATAATATATTTTAATTATTAGTTGTTGTAAAAATTACCACCTTTAATTATATAAATACTCTTTTATTTTTAAAATATTTTACCTATGACTAAAAGTATTTCCAGCATTAAATGTAATCTAATGGAGTTTTTGGCGGGATTTTAGTCTGTCATGTAGTGGATTTTATATTTTATTCATAATCTTGTGTTACTTGACTCTATATTGTATAAAATTGGTGGTGTTTTATGTTATATAGTTTGTTTATTGTGCATAAGTGAAGTGAATGGAAAATAATACCACGGACCATGAATTCTGAGATGCCACAAAAGGCTGGAAAGCTGGCTGGAAAGTTGTCACAAGGGAGCCACCATCTTGTTGGAACATAAACATTGACATTGAAATGATCGCACGACACTAACTTGTAATACTATTAACTACTCGACAATGGCAGTAATAATCTAAAAGATTTGTTGCCATAAATAAAGTTGAAAAAAGGTAGGTGTAGTACTTCCTACAAGTAACACAACAAACGTGTGCGGAACTAGCTTGCAATGTACTGTATACCCATATAATTTCCGAATATTGATAGACTGAATTATTTTATTTTAGCCAATCGAAATCTTACCACGTAGAAATATTTTTGATTTAATGTTTGTATTTAAACTCTTTAACAAATGTATAGATAATTTTTAATTACTGACCATATTTGCATTCAGGATTCGTTCTAGATGTCCTTGGCATTCTAGTAACATTTCTCAACACTCCTTTTAGAAAAACTATAAATTCTCCAGTCTCGGGAATAAGGAATTTAGACAATAAAAACAAAAGCTTACATTTATTTGGCATAAAACCTCCATTTATTTGACATGAAATGATTAGATATAAGATCATATATACAATCAAGTTTATATACTTTTAGTTTCATTTATATGATTTTTAAATTTAATTATTATTTTACGTTTTAGCTTAACATATTCCATGTATTATACAAGCTGTATTTACTTAAGAAATCGTATACAAAGACTGAAGTAAAAATGTTGGTAGAGGACAAGCCGGTGTAACAATTAATGTAAATCACTAAATAAATAAACTCCAGTTTTAATTAATTTCGTAGACAGTCAGCGAAACCGATAAACCGTGGTACAACAATAGCCGCCTCGCGCAATCAATTTGTATATTCAATCAGAGCTCCACTCCGCCAGTTGTAAATATGAAATCTCTTATTGAGATGTTTTAATTAAAATAACTACTTTTTATATCACTAAATGTTATAAGTGCCCACGCTCATATATATTTCCTTTCAATATCCTATATAATAAAAAAGAATTATGATTATTTATACTGACATTTATTGGTAATTTTGTACCTTTGCACAATTACTAATTCACATTTTTATGTTTTAGCCTAGTTGTCAGACAGGAAATACACGTTTGAATTCGTGAGGTTCACATGCCGGTACACGTGTGTGTCTCACGAATTCTTATATGTATGAATAGCTAGCTTAGCTTAGACCGATTCGCGGTGTTAAATCCAAGGCAACAACTCAAGCCGAGTTTCGGCCACTCTGGCACCCTTAGCTTATTGCCAAGGAGCATCTTTTTTTTTTTCTCGAACTGACTACGCTATTGGTTTAGCAAGGCATTAACAGCTTCACCGGACTACTAAGGCGAGCGCTTAAGGCACTCAGCCGATTTTATTTTGACAACTAGCAAGGCACACCTCGGCTTGGGTTGTTGCCTAGCTCATGCAATTCGCGACCTAACTCGGGGGAGAGGGTGGGTTATGTCCGACTCGCACGGACTAAAACCCCACGGTGTACCGACCGATCGTATTGTTGAGGCGGCAAGGGATCGATCTATGCTTCTCTCCTTGGAGAGCCGCCCCAATGATCCACCCGGCGGAAGGTGACCGGTACACACCGGCTGCCCCCCCTCGTCCGCCGAACCTGTGCAATGAGGAGATGGGCCCCCCGGCCCATCCCCTCAGGTCCGGCTACGGTGGCGGGAGGAGTCGGGCAAAACACCGCCTCCTCCCGCCGGTCCTCCGTTGGCGGAGAGGGCCACTTAGAGGATCGCAGAAGGAGGCCATAGCTCGCCAAGCCTGTTCGCTGCCGAGCATGGCCGAAACCACACTCGGCAGCGACAAATTCCCCCCTAATTTCCCCACCGCCGCAGCCAGAATGCGGCGCTGCCCCTCCCACGCAGCACACTCGGAAAGAGTGTGCTGCGCGGTGTCCTCATCAGCGCCGCACTCATGATATGCGGCGGTCGGCTCCCTGCGTGCGATATGGTGCAGGTACCACCCGAAGCAACCGTGCCCGGTGAGTATATGCACCATTCGGAACGTCAGGGAGCCCCACTCTCTTCCCATCCACTCCCGCAGGACCGGGCGGACAGCGTCCACTGTATAACGCCCATAGCGCGCGCCCGCCAGGTCCTGCATCCACCTCTCGACCGCCACTCCTCTTTTTTTTTTTTTAGGGGGAAATCCTTTTGGATACAACACTCTCTGGGGGGAGGAGTGGGTTTTTTTCACTCGCAGGAAAAAAACCCCACGGGTACCGTCCACGTTTGGGGGGAAGGGGAAGAACTATATAGTCCTCTGGATAGCCGCCCAAGCCCCGGGGGGGGGGCCGGGACTCCTTCTAAGGGGGGGGGGGGGGGGAAAAAATCCCCCCCCCGGGGAAGGGGGGGGGGCCCGGCGGGGGGGGGGGGGGGGGGGAAAACGCTCCCGCGGGGGGGGGGGGGAGAGAGGGCTCCCGAACCTCCCCCCCGAGATCCGAGAAGGGGGGATCCTCCCCCCCCGGCGGCAGGCGAAACAAAAGGGAGAGAAGACGTACCAGCGAACGAAGGGGGCGCCCCACAGGCAACGAGGGGGGGGGGGGGGGGATCCCGCAGGGCGGTGGCGGGGGGGGCAAGGGGCGGGAAACAAAAAAACGCGGGAACCAAAAACAAAGAAAGGAGACCAACCCCCATCAACGGGGGGGGGGGGGGAGGGGGAAAAAGAGAACCCAACGCCCCCCGGGGGCCCCCCCCCCTCCCTCCCCCCCCCCGCCCCCCCCTCCACCACAAAGGGGAGGCGGCCCCACACCCTTCCCCGCAGAACGGCGGAAAAAACCCCCCGAGGGGGGGGGGGGGCGAAGGGGGGCGGGGGGGGGGGGGGCCCCCGACCCCGGGCGGAAGCACGGGGGGAGCAGCCCGAAAAGGCAGAAAGGGGGCGCGGGGCAACGAGACGGCCATCGCCGACGACCCAAAAGCGGCGAAACACAACAAAAAAAAAAAAAGAGGGACTTCGTATCAACTGAGCTAACCTAAGCTAAGCTACATATTCATACTTATATGAGTTATTGAAATGTACATGTGTACCAAGCATGCATACCTTAATAACTCTTATATGTATTTTGTGTCAGATATCTTTTTCTAAACTAGTTCAGTTCGATAAGGGAAAAAAATAAATCCCTTCCACTTTCATGTGTAAGCATGTGTGCATGCACGTGTGTTGAGGTTTATATGTGTAATGTTGTTGCAGTGATGTAAGATTTTGTGTCACTGTATTCCAGCGAGCAACGTACTTAAGGGCTCCACGCCGAGGGAACGGACCTAGGCTCAAGCCTAGGGCTCCAACCCAAGCAGCGTAGTGCCTTAAGCGCTTACCTTAGTAGTCCGGTGAAGCTGTGAAGGCACGTCAGGTTAATAGTGTAGTCAGTTCGAAAAACGATTTTTTTTGTGTTTCTTATATAATGATGTTTAAGAAAGTTCACTGTTTTGAGGAAAACTTACAGCCTATCTTCTTTATAATAAGTAAATGCAAATTAGTTGATTTTGATTAAAATTCAACCAACCATAGAACAAGTGTACATATTTGTAGCTATAATAAAAGGGTAACTTACTCTCAATTTGATTCCCATTACCTTATAGACTTTTAACAATAAGTGCCTAATCCATGTTTAAAATGAAATCTGGAATGTGATTAAAAATAACACACCGCCCCTATAATATCGGCGATTAAATGAGGCTCGGATGGTTCCGTAGCGCGGTGAGTAGTGAGAAAAGAGTGCAATCACATTAACGGGTGAACCCTAAAATTTTAATCTGCGCCACAATGGGAGCAATCGCTGATTGCAGCCGGTGCGCATATGCATAGTCTTTGGGGATCGCTTAGCGTACAGTGCGGACCATATTAATTGTCGAATCTCTAAATAGGCATAAAATTAGTCAATAATGTATTGGATTTTATATTTTGTTTATAATCTTGTGTTATTTGACTCTATATTTTATAATATTGGTAGTTACATGGTAGGCACATAAAACAGTTCGGTTATTATGCACAAGTTAGTTGAATGGGAAATAATATCACGGAGCACGAATTGACATGCCATAATAACTCCCTGGAAAGTTCTAGCAACGGCACCATCTTGTTAGAACATTGAAGATATCACAAGACACTTGTAATATTATTATCTACTCAACAATGGTAGTGAGAATCTAGATGATTGATTGCCGAAAATAAAATAAATAAAATTTAATAGTTTATCTTTAATAGATTATTTTTATTTGAATAAAGAAATCAAAATATATTCCGCTAATAATGATACTGAAATCATTAACAATATAGAATGGTATAAGTAAACAAATATGTTTTTTTTTTCTGAAATCTGGATTTCAGTTTTATTCATAACGTTAAATAACATTATTTACATATAACATTATAATAAAATTAAAATATATTCTGTATTTCTGAGATGTATTAAGTAATATCATTTAATTATTTTACATTAAGAAATAAAGAAACGTAAACTTGACAAACACATTACACATTTGATACACATTAGTAAAATGAATTCGAAATAGTAATACAGATAATTACCAATTTAATAAAAGATGGCTAGACTATGTTGTACTTTATTGTAAAAACAATGTATTAATGGTGTTGTGGAAAACGATAATAGTTGTACTTGATCAATATACTCGCATGTTACAAGTATTATAGTAGAAAAAAAATTGTGTGTACTTATAACGCGGTAGAAGTGAAACCTTAAAAAAATCTAGAAGAACGTATACCTCACTGTTCTCCAATACCCGAAAACAAGCGAGACACTGCTCACACTCTACCCCACTCTAACCGACACAGTGTTTATATCCACCACTTTTCCTCATACAAAAAAGTTGCTGATCAGAATTTCAAAGCCCATAAGAAGTTTCACATCCAAAAAAGATTCATTTATATTCAGATGATGATGATTTGCGAAATTAAGTGAGAAAAAATAAATCAATTCTTTTTATTTTATGAAATTCAATAGTACGTTTCGTTAGAATTGTCCTGCAGTGTATGTATCCGCGCTACCAGCAAGGGACGAATTGTTTTCATATTAATAGTATGTCGACAGGCATATTTACAAAGGCAACGAGAGCAGTGACAACGAACCCTTCGCTTGTTAAACTTGGTTTTTTACGGTTTGTTAAGGCGCAGCATTCATTAATAAAAAATAAAAAAAATGTTATCGAATCTCTCACTTTTCTGGCAAACAGTAAAAAAATAGAAATCTTTTGTTTTAGAGATCAGCGTAACTTGAGTCTATATATCAGGCAGTATTTGAGTAGTATTTAAATGCGAATATAACTTATGGTGGCGCCGATGCGTTGTCGACGTCACCGTAGGGGCGATGGGGTTCTATGCTAATTTAAGTGGACTGTATATGCGGGGATGCTATATTTGATATTCAACTATTGCGATCAGCTACGAAGAGGGAGACAAGGGTAGGAAGGAAACTTGGCACATACCTCGCGCGCTGCAGTTTCCACGTGGCTAGCCGGCTAGGTGATTCTCGTTGCTTTCCACTGGGTTTTCTCCCACACAACGCTTATTGTTTATAATGTATGTCGGCACGTATGTAGCGATGCGTTTATTTCTCACTCGACCAGGCGAAAATTCAAACTATTTGCATGCGGCGCGGTACGGCGCGGTGCGGACGGCACGGCGCGGACACAACAACACTGACGATAGTAGCAGCAGCAGTGGCGGCGCGCCCGACGCGCCACCGAATATAAGCATGTGCCAGGAAAGGGTAATTGGGTTGGAGCTTAAAAGTGGCGTGATCTGATCACAATAATGCGGGAATTTCAAATATATATAAAGCGGCGCAACCAACTTAAATATATAATTATCCATATAGTATCTCGAATATTCATATACTGAAGAAGTCACTACTAAAATAATATCATGTTTTATGATAGGGGAGTATATGGATAGGTCTGAAGTACATCCGATATATAGTATTCAAAGCAGTGCGTAACTACCAAATATACTACATTCATAAATAATTATGCTTTTATTCCTGACAACTAACTTGGAGCAACTTTGAACAAAGTGATCACGCGATGCAATAATCTCTTTTAATTGATTACCTTAGCTATTACAATTAATACTTTTTTTGTATTATATAATAATACAATAGTTATAAGTATTATTAAATATACAGTCATATTATATTTAAAATGTTATTTACTTGAGGGAGTTGTTGCGTTGTTCAGGTGCGGCTGACGAGGTAGTTTTGTTTCATTATCGTTCCCCCTTTCCCCAATCCTGGTAGCTCCCTGAAACTCCCACACCCACTATCCGCACTACAGTACAGATTCGTCGCGCCTGAAAATTAATTCCTCAACATAATCAGAACTTCCGTGAACGCGCGCCGACCGCACCCGAGCAACATCTTTACGTCGCGCTACAGCGTATCTTTACTTTTATAATATTTAAAAGAATATTGACATAGACATATAGCGACAATGGTAATTAAGAATTGTTGCAAATAAAATTGTAATGTTATAATATCAGAGAAATATTATTACACCGTTTTCCTGATGAACCTATCACTACATAATATAAAACAAGGTTTTTTGCCACGGTTGTCTGTCTTCGCGATAAACTCTTAAACTATTGAACGGATTTTCATGCGGTTTTTACCAGTAGATAAAGTGATTCATGAGGAAGGTTTAGGTATAATTTGCTAAGGTTTTTTATCAGGGCGGGACAACGTCCGCCGTGCTGGATAATTACTGTATAAACAAACAACTGTATTGACATTAATAGTAGTAGAATATGCGTAATGTTCAACTAAATGTACTGTCATATAGCAGTACTTGCGCTCCTGTATTTCGTTATGAAGCGTTGGAAGAGTTAGTTTGGCAAAAAGTTCTCACAAGAGGCGTTCCAACTCACTCATCAATGGTACCTAGTTATATAGTATAATTTTGTTCTAATTTCTATTATAGCTTTATTTAGATCTTTGATCTCTCTTGAGATCTTTTTAGTTCTCTTATTAAAATAATAGCATTCTTCCGTGGTTTGTCTTACGTTAATGTAGTGAAAGACACATTTATATTCTATTTATATAGACACATATATATATAGTTTTTGTGCCCATAAGAACGTGTATGCAAAATTTCATAATGATCGGTTGAGTAGTTCAGGCTTTGTAGTCCGGTGAAGCTGTTAAGACCTTGCTAGGACAATAGCGTAATTAGTCATTTCGAGAAAAGTCAAAGTGTAACAAGCAAAAAAGCTAACATTTGCACTTCTAATATTGATTAGGATTACAATTATCATAACATAAGAATTTATTTATGAAATAAAAACCTCTATATTTATTTTATTGCAGGTAGGTAATATAAATAAATAAAATAATAATAAATAGGAAGGTAATTACAGCATTATTAAAAAATTGAAATAAAACAAGTTATCTGTCTTTGTTAAAATATAACCTATCATTACATGGTATAAAACAAAGTCCCCTACCGCGTCTGTCTGTCTGTCTGTTCGCGATAAACTCAAAAACTACTGAACAGATCCTCATGCGGTTTTCACCAGTGGATAAAGTAATTCATGAGGAACGTTTTGGTATATAATTTGTCAAGGTTTTTTTTATTATGAGGGCAGAACATCAACCGCCGGGCCCGCTAGTTACATTATATAATAATTATATTTCGAAATCAAACTCACTACTTCACACGGGCGAAAACATCAGAAGTCGCCGCGTTTTTTGTTTCTGTAAAGACAAAAAGGCCCAACATCATAATTAAAAAAATCTCGTGCCTGCAGAGAAAGGGGGTAGTGGCGTGAAAGCAAGACGGATGGGGCGCCACAGAGGGCCTCGCAAAGACAATGTCGCGCTTTGGACGCACGGCTTAATCATAAATATATCAACCGGAGACATTTTTAGGCTTTGGTTACACTTTTATAATGCACTAACTAATACTCGCGAATTCGTCTGCGTAGTTTATAATCGCAATACCATCTAAACACCACATCGTTTTCGCCGCTTTTCCACGGCAAAAAAACACTAATCACATTCATAAAACTTTTATAACTTCTTATTAAATCAATATATCTTAATAGCAATTTTTTTAATAAGGACCAAATGTGTAAGAAGTAAAACTAAAAAATGATCGATTTTTGTTCAGTGGTTTTAAATGATACACAAGTGATGCGCAATTATATATATATATAATGATAGAGGTCTTCGGTTGAGTGCGCATATATATATATATATATATATATATAAGTTTTATTAAATATCCTAAGTACAATCGCGTATTGGACCAACATTTATAAACAGATATAACAAATTTAATGTCTTAAAGTTAGTAACATGAGAGCAATTTTTTTACCAAAGTAAATACTAATATATACAAAAATAGTACAAATACTAATATATTACTTTTTTATAGGTACCTATTTCATTAATATTAATAATTAATATCCATTATTGTTTTTATAATAATCCATAATCAACCCATAATCCATTAATAATTAATCTATAGTTTATCCATAGAACAGGATTATTGCTTTTTGAAAACAGACATACATAGCTACCTCTAGGATGAACTACATCTGTAATTTAAATAGATTGATTAGTATTGTAAACTTTAAAAGATAGGTTGCATCTTTTTTTTAGTTTTGGTAACCAATGTTTCAAATTATTACTGCCATTATCAAGTAGCTAACAGTATTACAAGTGGCTTGCGATATGTTCAACGTTCTAATAAAATAGTTGCACTTGTTAGAACTTTTCAGAGAGTTTTTGTGGTATTTCAGATTTCATTGTTGTTTTTTTTATCCATTACACTTAAAAATGCCACCTATATTACAAGATATAGAGTCAAATAACACAAGATTATAAAAAAATATAAAAGTCACTACGGGACTGACTAAGATCCCTCCAGAAAAAAAAACCGGTTTCGTCTTGGAATAAAGATTTCGGAAAAGAGTTTTGTAAAAAAATATGAATGAAAAATTATTATTTGTGTGATGTTGTTCATGTAAATAGCTTTAGAAGGACGAAGGAGGTATGCATATGTGTGCATGGAAGTTGCAAGGGGTGTTTAAACAAAACGGATGAGTCCGGACAAAGGAAGGAAGCGACGCGTTTCTCGTAAAGTCTCTTGATATAATAGAGATTCGTCAGCAATGGGAGAATACATATTTTGATTAATGCACGTCTAGTGTACACCCAAAGAAATATATACTCGTATGTTATTATTAGAAATACAAGCAAACAATGTGACTATGAATGAACGAACGAGCTAAGAATGAATTGATTGATTCTAAGAACGCTAGTAGAACCACAATTTTGCTATTCCCAATACCTCGTCTCTTTTTACTTAGTTGCCCAATTTTTTAAATAAATTTATTGATTGAGTACATAAAGCACATTCGTGTCAGCTGAATTGAAAATAGATTCAGTACGCATCTTTTAGAGAATCATCCTTGTACTTTTTAAATATAATATTAACTAATCTACAGTGAAACAGCGTTATAAATTTTGACCTCCACTAAAACAATCCTAATATACAGTTAACACACTTATAATGGGTGTTTCAACGTTCAATAAATATATTTGCCGAGTCTGTGAAAGCAGTCAACTTGAACAAAAATACTACAGTCAAAATCTGTTATAACGACATCGAAGGGACTGCTCATATTCAGTCGTAAAAACCGATAGTCGTAACAACCGGTGATGTTTAATGTGTATCGTGCAAGTACAAACAAATCGATAGGGAATTATTGGAAAAATATATTTATTCAACTATGTACATTTTGTTTATTACACATAAGTACAATGCATATTATTTTTCTGTGAGCATAAAATCTGTAATTTTGGTCTGTTTGGAACACTTCTGTTGTGCATAGATATTTTGTAATTGACGTTGGATTTTAATTAACGTATCGTCATAATTGCTGTGGATATGGAACTGTTCATTAAAAAGAACAATCTTTCTTAATACACTAAGAGCATTGATACCATCATTCAAAGTTGGTACAGTAAATTGTTCTTCAGAGTCTTCCTGTTCGTCATCTTCCTCTTGAATATCTCGTACAATATCATCTTCCGTAGCTCGTGCGCAAATTGCAATAGAGTTATCTACATCAATGAACTCTGCTGCTTCAGTAGTAGATAAAGCAGGTCGTAAATTTTGGGCTAATTGAGCAAGAGAAATATTGTCCTCTCCATCATCATCTGATGTTATTGTTAAGAGGTCTTTAAAACCAGCATGTTTAAAGCAGTTAGCTATAGTATTTTGTGAAACGTTTTTCCATGCTTCTGATATCATCAAGATGGCATCAAGAACCGTAAAGCTTTTTTGGTCTCTACTGTCAAGGTTTTGTATTAACTTAAACACTTGCAGTCTTCTATAGTGAAATTTTAAACACCTTATTACACCTTGGTCCATTGGTTGTAATACAGATGTAACATTTGGTGGTAAGAACACAAGTTTAATGCATTTTAGATTAGTAACAGCCGGATGTGCAGGACAGTTATCAACCAAAAGTAGAACTTTATGTTTGTTTCCTTTCAATTCAGCGTCCCAGTTTCTTAACCATCTCTCAAAAATGTCCGATGTCATCCATGACTTCACATTGTTTTCATACGTTACCGGCAGTGAGTGTATGTTTTTAAAGCATCTTGGTTTCTTAGATTTGCCAATAACTAAAAGCTTTCTTTTACAGGATCCTGTCATATTTGCTGCAACCATGACCGTTAATCTTGTCTTAGACATTTTTCCTCCCGAACAATCCTCTCCTTTGAACTTTAAAGTCTTGTCTGGTGTCATATTGTAAAAAAGTCCAGTTTCGTCTGCGTTAAAAATTTCATCTGGTCCGTAGCCTTCGAATAATGTAGGCCACTTTTGCGTTATCCATTCTTCTACAGTATCCTTATCAACACTAGCAGCTTCACCACTCATTTTCCCGGCGACAATACCGTGCAGATCCCGGAAACGTTGAATCCAACTAGACGAGCAAACAAAATCATCGCCAAAACGTTAAGCAAAATCGTTAGCTTTTTGTTGAAGAATCGGTCCGTTTATTGGCACATTATTAGCCCTTTGATATTTAAACCACTTTAACAAAGCTTCCTCAATATTCGTATGCTTCGTTGTTCTGGCTCGTTTCATGTTCAAAAAATTATTGTCATAAAGCGTTTGAATTTTTTTTCGCTCTTTCCAAATGGTTGAAATTGTCGAGAGTGATACACCATATTCCTTTGCTAAGTCTTTGTTTGAAATTCCGCTCTCTAGCTTGGATATAATACGCAATTTTTCTTCAATATTAATTTGTTTTCTTTTTCTTTGCGACATTTTGAAAGTTTCACGAATAACTCCACAAAGTTTTGGTGCGTCTTGTGTATAGATAAGTAACAAACTAACTGAAGAGATATGAAGAAGCGGGCTTTGACTCTACTGCATGCACGTGTTTTGTTTCTAAGAATTAGAAAAGACCCTACACTAAACTAAATCCTATTGTTTTCTTTCCTGATTTTAATAGCCATTGAAGACAAATGTGGATACCTATTCAAATTGTTTACAATACAGCTTAGCCGGTCGTTCTAACAGATCTAATTCTCCGAAATATTAGTTAAATGTGGTCGTTTTATGAGGTATGTCGTTATTAGCAATGTCGTATAAAGCAATGTTTTTAATAAGGCGGTCATATAGCATTCAGCCGGGACCTTTGTTCTAGGTTTTTATAACCGGCATATTGTTCTAAACGATGTCGCAGTAAACGGTTTTGACTGTATTTATATATTTTAAAATGCAATCTTTAAATCGATTTGTATTTTATTACATTTTCTTTTTATTCAAATTAAAAACGAGATATATTAATTATTCCTTAAAACAATTATAATTTGCTTTTAAAACATATTTTCTGCGGTTTTCACCAGTGGATACAGTGATTCATGAGGAACGTTTTGATATATAATTTGTCAAGGATCTTTTTATAATCAGGGCGGGACAACGTCTGCCGGGCCCGCAAGTTAATAATAATTTAGGTATACGTAACATACTTCTTAATCCTTTTAAACCTAGATATCGAATCTAATATCGATTTTTTGTTTTAGAATCTGTCTCGTCCGTCCGTCCGTGTCCGTTGAAAAGTCAATTAATCTCGTTTCCTGTTTAGTGCTGGAAGCCGCACTAGTCATGTAATTACTTACCTTAGTTAATCAAGCTGGCACACGGCTAGTTGGAAAGCATATTAATTAGTCCAGTGTGCGCGCTGCGCCGCTGCCTGTATTGTCCTCGCTAAAGCCTGTGAATAAGTAAACGCTGTTAACTTTACAACTAAGGTTGTCACTTTTGCTTAAGAATAAATATAAAAACCCTAGTTTAATAATTATTTCATAAGAGGTTTTTGGTATGATTATCATTACATAGTATAAAACAAACTCCCCTACCGCGTCTGTCTGTCTGTCTGTTCGCGATAAACTCAAAAACTACTGAATGGATTTTCACGCGGTTTTCACCAGTACATAGAGTGATTCACGAGGAAGGTTTAGGTATATAATTTGTCTATATTTATTTTAATTGTAGAGGGCAAGACAACGTCCGCCGGGTCCGCTAGTAATAATATAAAAAATTAATTCCATATATACATTTTATATTCATGATTCCTTTTTATATCTATCATCGCGTAATTTTATCACATAGATAACAAAAAATACCTATTTCTGAGAAATTTATATCTGTATTTCGTTTGACATACCTAAACTGTACTATCGTACAATAAATTAAATACAAGATATATCTACTACATTGGAAGATATATCTACAACATTGGTAAACGTTCCTATCTATATTTAGATATAAAACATACTATTGTATGTTTAAATTAATATTGTTTTAGGATGAAATCCAATTCATCATTTTTTTTTTCCTCTTTATTTTTTTAAGGGACTTTTATCAGTTTTTGACATGTCAGTCCCATCGTAACTTATATCTATATACAACTAAAACTCCTAAATCTAAAAACACAAATAGCCTAACTACTAAACCTAAATATATTACACAGCTTTTTGCAACAATCCGATATCGGTTCTGACAGAATACTGTGATACACACCCACATCCCCGATATTAATATTATACTGTTTAATAAAACGCATCCTCTCAATTTCATATTGTTTGGACTCTTTCAAAAGATGATGGATGTCGTCCATCTTACCGCACTCGTTGCAAATTGGTGAATTTATAATTTTCATAACGTGTTTAAATTTCCCTGATGGAATGTGTCCGGACCGTAATCTAAAAGTAGAAATAAGTAATGTTCTTTTTATATTCGCATTTGCGAACCACGGTACAGGTGGAGGCTGACACTGTATAGTACGATACCAAATCCCCTTCTCTCTTGAGGTCAAATTAAAATATTCTTTCCACATTGTATGACACCTTATCTTAAATTTATATAATACCTCTGAATAATGTGGATGAATACTTATCTCTGAGCCTTCTGCTAAAGCTAACTTTGTTAAAACATCAACTTTCTCATTTCCTTCTAATCCTACATGAGACGGAACCCATTGCAATCTTAAACGCACAATTCATCATGTAACCAGGTTTCTCCATAACAATACAAAAAAGTGAAGGTGGATTTGTGGTGTCACTAGAGTCGATAAGATTAAGATTGAGTATAGTAGTAGTATATTAGATATTAGAGGAAGTTTGAAGATAGCACCAGTGACAGAAAAGTGGAGAAGTAATAAGTTACCTTGGTATGGGCATGCCATGAGGAGACATTGAAAAATATGCAACTGAAAAAGTTTTAAGTATGATAGTGGACGGATATAGGAGTAGAGTAAGACCGAAAAAAGGTACGGATGGATTGTGTGAAGAATGGTATGTGTATAAAAGGTGTAAGTGCCGAGATAACATCTGACAGAGGGTAATGGAAAAGGAAAATACGCTGTCCCGACCCTACTTAGGTAAGATAAGAGTAAGTAGATGATATTGACTTACCGTGCCTTGTATACAAACTATTAGGCTTTATACAGGTGACAATTATAATCAAATGGTAGGCAACAACCATGCATCATGTAGCACCGGCTAAGCAGCATTCGTAGGTGGTAGAGCCACGTGGAAGCTATTACTGGTTTCAGCATGAATGGGTCGGCTCGCCTGGGGTACTACCACCCTCTCACAGAAAACCGACGTGAAGTAACAGTGCTTCATTGTTGTGTTTCGTTTCGTACCTCCCCTCCCCTCCTCCTCTCCCCACTCCTCTTTCCCCCAAGTACAGGATGCAACGCATTTGCGACTCTCCTGGTGTTGAGATGAGGAGACACGTTCCGATGTCAATCGATGTACATCCAGTAATAAAGCGAAGCGATATATCAGTATTTGGATTTTGCAATTAGATCAGCAATTGGATTGTTATTACGACGTATATGATGATGAACTTGTCGCAGTGCCTCTCGTCTTGTACGTCACGCTTCGGAATCAGTCACTAATCCAACTGCCACAAGGTTTTTTTTAACTCTTAACAGGTTCTAGCGTTTGACCACAATCTCACTGAACCTACAGGAACATCTGCCAGAAGATACGTATAGGTGCTTGGTGGCAGATTTCAAATTAAGGGTGTTAGCTAGCCATGCGAACTTAGTAACAGCTCTACCTTTATGCGTTGTAAGGCCAACATAACACGGGCGATTGGCGATGGTTTCCAAACCTCTCGGTGGGCACTGTTTCATTGCACTGTACTTACCATCAACTATATTGTGCTTGGATATATGATTATCATATCATTATCATGGATTATCATAGGAGGCAAACGAACAGGCGGATCACCTGATGTTAAGTAATCACCGCCGTCCATAGACACTAGCAAGACCAAGGGAGTCGCAAGTGCGTTGCCAGCTTGTGTTTGGGGGGTAGGGGAAGGAGAGAGGAGGTGGACCTCCGGCGCTCTTACTGACCGAATGAAACGCAACAATGCAAGTACTGTTACTTCACGTCGGTATTTCTGTGAGAGGGTGGTACTACTCCGGGTGAGCCGACCCATTCATGCTGAAACCAGTAATAGCTTCAGCGTGACTCTACCAGCTTAAGATTATTAAAGAGATAATAAGCCATAATTCACACCTGTTATCAATACACTACCTATTTATAATTTTTTGTTGAATCAAGTATGTCAACCCTATAAGGTAACCGTGGGGGAAGCAGTTCCCACTGGTTTGCGCTTCGTTTATAAATGCTATTTTAACGCGGAAAAAAAGATTAATTAACTAATTGAGCCGTTGGACCGTGATGTCGTATTGTGTTTAACTTTTTTCATACGTCTAATTAAGATGATTGCACATGACATCAGGAGATGCGAAGCTTACAGACAGACTGCCTTTTCAAAAGACGTCTTTGTCAACTTATGTTAGTTAGTCCTTATTGATGTCAGTTAACAGTTTCATCTGTTTGTATGGTTAACTGGAATATGGTTAAACTAATAACATAGGAATTGTATATACTCTCTCTATATTCCTAAAGTTTAAACGACTTTGGATCAATTTGGGTTTTCAATGTTATATTCTTATATTCAGAAATGGTTATCAATGAGTCTTCATTGAAGTCATTGCTTATGAATATCATAATTGTAATTTACAGTATTCAAATTAAAAATCATACCATATAGTATAATCAAAAGAACTTTAATATAAAACAATATCGCGCTGATTACTTCAACCAAAGAATGATAGAAAAGAATAAAGAACAATGAAGACACGCATCCACAACAACAGTTGAAATTATTATATGAAAAGCAGTTTGAAAACATTAAATTAGTTCAATGTTATTATGCTTACTCCGTAATATGGAGGGAAATGTTTAAGCACAACGGCCTGAAGAAATTCAAATAACTTACATATACAAGTATATGTAAGTTATTAGTATATGTAAGTGCAAGCATAGAATTCATCTCGTGTGTACATTAATAGGAAAAACTAACGTGGTTTGTCTTATTACATTGTCTTATTCTTTTTATAAACTTATATATAAAAAAAAAATTTACAAAAAAAATAAACCGCCTTCGATGTGAAAAACTAATAAGGCACTAAAAAGCGAAAAATAACTGATTTATTAAATTAACCAAATTAAATAAATAATATTGATATTCGTGTTACCTAATAATATATTTGAAGTCAATGCCAACGTAAATTCATATCAACTACATACAAAGTTTGGGTCCACTCTCGTGTCACATGATGTATATCTGTATAGTATACATATTT
Source organism: Antheraea yamamai (assembly GCA_036509395.1). Lineage (NCBI taxonomy): Eukaryota > Metazoa > Arthropoda > Insecta > Lepidoptera > Saturniidae > Antheraea > Antheraea yamamai. The sequence continues at coordinate 6,238,262 of AP028434.1, read as the reverse complement.
TATTACCTGCAACAAATTTGAAATGTAGGTTGGCATCGACTTCAAATATATTATTAGGTAGCGCGAATATCAATATTTTTTATTTAATTTGGTTAATTTAATAATTCAGTTGTTTTTCGCTTTTTAGTGCCTTATTAGTTTTTCACATCGAAGGCGGTTTATTTCTTTTGTAAAAAAAATTTATTTCTCCATTTTTAGTGTCCATAAATATATCTGATTTCTAATGGGTATAATAAATCAATGCCAATTACATGAAAATACGTAGAGACGAAGTGGGTGAATATCAAATAAACGATATTTCACCCCCTTAGGGGTTGAATATTTTCTTCAAATTTATATGGGATCACCTCTGAACATAACCAATTCAAATAAAAAAAGAATCATTAAAATCGGTTCATAATTGACGGAGATATCGATTAACATACATAAAAAAAATACATACAACCGAACGTAGTAACCTCCTCCTTTTTCGAAGTCGGTTAGAAATGAAAGTTGATATGTCTAAAGTTTACAATTTCCAAGACTTTTTCATACATTCCTGAGTGTTTTTCCATGAATAATATTTTTATGCTATTAATTTTGGTATAACGTAACTATTTATTACAAAAATAATAATAGCGACAGATCCAAAACACGGGTACGTCAAATTACTTATCATAAAGAAGTAACAAAAGAGAAACGCGGCACACCTAAATATATGTCGTCACTTCCGCAATCTTTAGCTTACTTCAACCACCTCCTAATTGGTATCAGTCAATGATGCATTAGTACTCTTCAGGGTTGAGTTAATGACGCATCTTGTGTAAGTGCGTACTCTTCTACGTACTAGTACGTCAATCAGAGCCATTGAATTTGTGCACAGCAGTTCGAGCATTACCATATGTATTCTATATTTATGTATGTAATATATCTTGTATAAATCTTACCACTATTCATTTTTAACTCTCATTATTTATATTATGAACACTTCGTAAGTTAATGAATGTAAAATTCCCCAACTTCGTAGCAGAAACAATATGGCTCGAATGTTTAATTAGCTCCAGTGGATACACTAGGGTGATGATGGGGTGGGCCAGTGGGCAGGCGGGGAGAGGTGGTGTTATTCATTAAAATGTTTGCGGAAACTCGTTTAGCGCAGTTGCGGTGGGCGGACGCAGCTCGAATAGCTGAATACAGGGCTGCTGTACGTTTTATTTTTGATAATAAAAAAATACATAATAATAATATTTAAATACTAAATTGTAATATGTATTTACAAAAACTATGTTATACAGTTCAGGAGATAATAGAGTTCAGTACCAATTTCTTCTGTTTGTCAACCTTTTTTCGTGTGTAGTAGCTATTGAAGGGTTTCAGTGTTATGAATAAAAAAATTAAAACACTTTCTTTTGCTTACCATTGACGAGTCAAACTCTTTATTCCTCATACTTCACTATCCTTACTTCTACTAATCTTACAATATTTGTATACTTTTGATAAATAGCCCTCAATAATTTTGAAAATTAGGAGAGTAATGAATTATGGTCGAACGTCGACAACAAGACGCCAATTAGTATGTCTTGTACAGGTAACGAAGCAAAATCATAATCCGATGAAGTCAGTTTAATTTAATAATAGAAGTAGTTTAATTTTATAAAATCTACATAAGAACGCTATGAAGTGCGTCGTATGAACATAAAATAAAAGACCATGATATATTGAACCTTTTTGTAATAAATTAGTTATGGTCCACGACTTCGTTCATATCAAAATGCTTTTGATATTTCCTGAGAATTACCTATAATAACTAGGCAATATATTTTTGCTTAGTGACTATAGGAAAGTGTAACTACACGTAGACTAGATTCTTTCTCGGGTTGAGTCTTTGAATAATATGAAAACAAATAGCACATGAAATAACTGTTAATCAGTAACGAATCGCGAGATCTAGTATCGTGGTACTATATCGAAAACTTTTATGTAAGTGTTAAAAACAGCTCCAGATGAACAATACGTAAAAAAAATCATATGAACATCTACATAAGATCCGTGTGAAGCGATAAAATAAAATAATTATCTTATAATGTAATATCGAATCTTAGAGTACAAATTTGGTAGCCCTATATTTTAGGGGTATGTACATGGTTGCGACGGGTGGTGGCATTCATTTACTCTCAGTAATCGCTGCTTCCGCTATCTGCAACCCACTTAGGACTTAATTTGCCCTCGGTCGTAACAAAAACAGCATAAAAACCTAATTGTAATAAGCCCTATCTCGCTTCTTAATTTTTTATAAAATTCCAAAGACGATTGATATAGAATCTATAATGGATTATAATATTGATATTTGCACATTTTTACACAACATATTATACACATACATGAGATGTAGAAACTTCAACACGGTTTAACAAATCGTTACGAGGAAAGTGGAACAAAGTGTCTTTTCGTGAAGAAGGTTCTATGCTATTTATTTTATAATATGGCCACGAAGACGTCACTAAGTTGTCATTGTTATTAGGTTTTATATTGTAATTTAAATATAACGAAGTTACCAGCGGTTGTTAGTTATAAATAATAATAAATTTGCATCTAAACCAGTTAGCCCGATCAGAAGGTCAAATGTCCACAAATTTGGTACCGCAATTTATTTGGTACCAAAATTTAATTCCGCTTGTAAGATTCTTGAAATCCATCTCTAATTGTAGCAGGTACGACACCAGTCCGCAGTCAAATAGTATATATTCGTTGGTTGATATTTTATTGTATTTATAACAGGTTTTTACAACAGACTTCAAGTTACCATGTTAGAAAATATTAAAATTAAAGACACTGATTTTAGAAAGAGGAAAGTTTATGGCGCAAATTCTGTCATTAAAAGTAACCGTTTCCAGCCTAACAGAATTCTATTACACCTCGAATACGACATACATTTATTAAATTACTAGCGGGCCCGGCAGACGTTGTCCTGCCCTGATTATAAAAAATCCTGGACAAATTATATACCAAAACGTTCCTCGTGAATCACTTTATCCACTGGTGAAAACCGCATAAAGATCGCGAACAGACAGACAGACAGACAGATGCGGTAGGGAACTTTGTTTTATACTATGTAATGATGTAATGATGATGTATTCTGAATACAAACTATAAAGTGAACAAATACATGTTGTCGGGATGTGTGTGTCGGGAACGGCCCTAAGGGTTTGGTAAAATTTTATATTTTTTGGCTGGACACTGAGCAAAGCTAAGTCGTCCAAAGTCCAAAGTCGTTTTAAGTGCATCAGTTCAGACCTTCTGACTGGCTACTATTATTTTTAACTGATAATTATTTTTTTGTTGTTTGTAATTGTCAGGACAAGGTTTGTATGACAGGGAAAGTTTTAAACAATTGTACGAAAAGTGAGAAATTTGGATTAAAAAAATCTCCATATAAAAAGTGACTGAGTGAGTGAAACAGAAAATTATCTTCAAATATATTAACAGATCCACGTCCAGTGACCATTTCATTTTGTTACAGAAAATTTGGTCTCATTTTTTTCGTTAGTAACCCCGTGCAATGCCGGGGCGGGAAGCTAGTATTGGAGTATAATAATGCATATGTCAGACTTAAAGTAATAAAAAAGGTTAGTAAAATTAATAATATTTTTAGATAATTGCGTTAAATATTTATTACGTATTAATTTTCATTTTGCTACAATTTACTTGTTGAAATGAATATTAACAGACAGACGCTAGTTAATCGAATTTATACAAAACGTATTTACAAGCATGCCATAACTTAATCTACACCTATTAAATCCAACCCCTAAAGAATCGCTGCCATTGGCTAGGACTTTATACCCCTGCAACGGTCGCCCAATCACAGCCCTTTATTCTATTGCCGGAGGGTGGAGCCACAAAGGTTTTCACTGCCAGATTTTCGCGAAATCAAACAGTGAATTATACATCATCCGAGGTACACGACTGTTTTAGTAGTCCGAAGTTTCTGATGTTATCGCAAAGTTTGATATAAGTTTAGAAGTGTTATTGAAAAACCCTTTAACATAATAATAATATGAATAATGATTTATTAATCAATCTAATATTCCTGTGTTTGTTTACAACATTTATATATACATAATTAAAAGCTGTGAAAATTAAAAATAATTTAATTATAATAAATCTATTTCAAACCATTCGATTCATTTTGGTTATTGTATTTTGATGGGCTAAAAATGTGAGTTTATCAACGGTTTTAAATAAATAATTGTAATAAAAATCGAAATGGCCGGGCCATATCTGTCGCCGTTGCCTGGTGACCTTCTCACAGAGTATATGTTTGGTCGACGTCGCCAGCGACGGAACCGAACTACCTTCACTCCTCAGCAGCTGAGCGAACTGGAGTCTCTATTCCAGAAGACCCATTACCCTGATGTGTTTTTGCGAGAAGAAGTTGCGTTACGGATCAGTTTATCAGAAGCTAGAGTGCAAGTGAGTTAACATTAGCTTATTATTTTAGAGCATTATTATCTATATCCGGGGGTGCTCGAACGGTCGATCAGGAGTGCTTTTCGAGCCTGTCTCGGGAAAAATTTGCCGACATAGAACTATGCACAGATTTAGTTTTAGTAGGTAGGTAACTAAAACAAAATGTATAAACAACTAAAATTTATTTGATGCATAATTAGCCCAGAATAAAACCCGTCATCACTTTCTTTTATCAATTTTAGCGGGAGTACTTACACCTATCTAGACGATAATTCTGCATCACAGTTACTTACAGCTTTTCAGAGTCGATCTATCGTAGTCTAATAATACTGAAGTGGATCGCCAGCAGTCCAAGTTTTAGCACCCCTGATCTGATAAAGATAGAAAAAAAAAATTAGATAAAAATCAATTGCCAATTGTATGTAAACGCATAACATCAGAAACAGCTGCACATTTTTGCTTAATTCTTCTTTGTATTTGTCATTATCAGAAAAAGTTTTGTATGAAAGAAAATGTTTGATAAATCCTACGGAAAAGAGAAAATTTTGGGTTAAAAATTGTTCATATAAAAATAAGTGAGTCAAGGCACAGAATATAGTGGGGAGATTTTCAAAAATGTTAAGGAATTTGACAGATTCAGGTTCAGTTGCCATTTTATTTAATTACATAAAAGAAACGACCTAATTTTTTTTGTTAGTACACCCGTGCGGGCAACTAGTATTTTTAATAAGAAAAAATATTTTAAGCCTCGAATTTATTCTGATAAAATGTGAAATTATTAATATCTATAAATATAATTCGTTATCTGTTAGTTTGTTGTAATAATATTTAACATTTTATAAAAAATGCAATGAAGTTTATAATTTCATACAATAGCTGACCCGTGCAACTTGGCCTGCTTGAAATCGGTTACTACCCGTTCCAATTTTATTTCCAAACTCGAAAAATCTTTAGAACACGATTACAACGACACCCACTGTTTCCAATTATGAAACCAAATAATATAGGGACCCACTCAAACACATACCTAGTTGGCTTCCGAAATATCTTCTTAAAAAAGTCTAGAACCCGATTGCGGCACCACCTACCGAGTCCAATTGAGATAAAAGCTATCCTATATATATTGGCGATAAATGTCTTCCGAGTTTCCCCTGGGTTGCTCCTGTGCTACTCACATCCGCGCCCCACTTACTATCCTCATAGGGCCAGCGGAAGCGAAAATACGATAATCTTAACGATTATTATTATTAATGGTAATAATATGGATATTGTTCAACAAAAAATACTAAAATCGCGAATAAAAAATGGGAGAGTAGGGTTCGAGTATGAAAATTTGGGATTATAGGTATTTTTTGATGGCAAATGAGATAGTAATCTGTTCGTCCTTTCTGTTTTATTTACTTTATAACAAAGAGATAATGGAGCTTTAATTTAATTTCTTACTTTGAAACCAGATGGCAGGATGGTCGCGCGCCCATAAATACATAATTAATTCTATTGTATGATTTGTATTATTATTCAATTTAATATTTTAATTTTTTTTTCAAATATTTTTGATTAATTTATTTATAAACTATTTATTGACAAAATCAAAAATATTTAAAAACCGGATGGTACAGAAACGTGACCCCATATTGCCGTAACGGACTTCCGTTGCATTATCGTCCCTCCTAGTCGCGCCTAAAGAAGTTTTATTTCAAAAATCTGGATAGGGACACCCTAATCACCTAGAGGTATAAAATATACTTTACGACCTATTCTCATACCTACCAAATACATACTAAAAAATTCATTAAAATCGGTCGAGCCGTTTCGGAGGAGGTCGAACACAAACACCGTGACACGAGATTTATAATTTTAAGAACTTAAACATACGCAGTTATTTTACATATATCGTTGAGTAAGCACTATTTTTAATTGACAAATATACCGATCTATAGGCATACTATTATATTTATAGATTTAATAATACGAGTGCTCATCCAGTGGCCGAACTTCGACTATAGAGAAAAAACTTTTTCCATTGTTTTATTGATAACACTAACGCTTGTCAATAGCTACAAAATAAAAAAAGAATGAAGAAAGTCGGCTGAGAAACAGAGAAGGGAAAAATATTCTTAACCGTTTCCCCATTGCCTATTCATGTATAGATAGAGATATGTCTAATAAATTTTGTCAGCAAAAATTTGTAGTCCGATAATCAACCACGACCCTTTTTCCATGTAAGATATATTACTTTAGTTTACCGATTCTTGAATAAAATATTTGTCACCGACAATTTTTAAATCAAACTTAATTTATCGATCAATTCTTTAGGTTCTTGGAGCGTTTTCTCTCGAAACGCGAAACTATTAATAAATATCGGAATTGGAAGCAATGAGGGCTCAATAGTTAGCGTGTTCAGACACCGCTACATTCGACGTAGCTTCTGTTAGGATGGACTCACAAACACCCTTTTTAATTATTAATAAAAGGTGTATGTTCTTCTGTTCATGTTCTGCGACGAAATGAACTAATATTTACAATACAATTTCATTTCTATAATTTTTTATTTGGTTGTTCTGCATTTATTACGAATAATATAAGTTCATAACTATACGAATCCTTGTCAATGAGCCGGAGCATTCAGTGAAGGAAAATATTGCAAGGAAACCATGGTCGGTACGGGTTTTTCTGTGAGATTATGGTCAAATGCTAAAATCTATATTAATACCTTTATGTATTAACACTTGTGCATTGTCTCCTTTTTTAGATGTAACATCATGCCCTCCTACTAGTCTGGTAGGCCTTTACAGTGTCCCCGAACGAAACGGATTCCTATAACATTCCTTTACATATATAAATATGGCGTATCGGTAGCAGCAATTGCTAATTGCAATAATTGGTCTACTAATCAGAAGTGGAGTCTTTTCTTTCTCTTTTGTTATCTGTTCAACCTTTTCTTCAATCATTTTTGTACAACCTATAAATATCCATTAAACTCCGAGTAATAGATCTGCGATAATCTTGGCTTTTGTTTTTTTTATTAACTGTGCTATATTTCTATTGGTTACTGGTCTGTATCAATTTATTGATTATTGTTAATATAAAATTGCTACGGTTAATACCGTAATCAATTCTGGTGTATCGAAATATTTTTTGAGCTTGTCAATTATCAATAGGTTGTCAATAAAAATATATTTACACGATATACGTTATCTGGTAATCCCAATTATTAAATATTATGTTTTTTGGATTTATCTGCTTGATTAAAAAAGGCTTTGTTTGGTTCTGAGTGCATTGCCAATGCAATGCAATGCAATTGATTTAAAAAATATACCAAATTGATGCTAAATATTTCTCGGTCACTATCACTGTTAGGTACTACAACTTACTAGTTAATTGGTACTATCTATTCGTACACAGTATAGATGATTGTATCTTTTATGGTTAACTTTATAAGTATAGAATGTTTTAAATACGATTACCATTAAAAAATGTTCATTACCTATTCGTCTAATGGTCTACATTCGGCCAACATTTTTTAAAAGTTATCTTTTCAATAAGGTTATCTACCAAAGAGTATATAAATGTTGAACATTGTAGAGGTAAGGATCGTGAGGTATAACGGATAGATATTGATAATTGAAGGCTTCAAATCGTCGGTGGTAACAGAAATAACTGTCTTATCCTCGCCTATTTAGATAATGACAATGATTAAATATACCTCATTAGGGTCTTAGTGCTCGAAAAAGAAATTTCTACTTAATGAGTTCGTACTCTAGCTGTTTCCAGTCAAGACCAATTGTCTCAGTCTCTTTATCAACAGAGACTCTGCTACAGAGACTTCTCTAGGTAGTTTAGGAAGGATTCGTTCTCCTCTTGCCAGTAAATTGCTAGATAAAACCTTATTTAGGCAAGTGGTTAACAGGTCTTCGCAAAACATTAAATTAAAGTTTTTTTGCTAGTGAGCTTTTAGTCAACCAGTTGTCCATTTATATATATGACGGAGAGCCTACAAGAACGCTATGTTCAGAGACAACTTCCTCCTCGTACATCTTCAGAAAGCCAGAAATTACACCACATATAGCTAGCTAACACGTGTTATATTTTCCATTCAATAATACAATGACATTTTCCGACATCTGACGGTTTGTATTTTACAACTGACGGACCGATAGAACAACCTCACGACTGCCAGTAACAGTTATTAGAAGCTTGTCACTCTTTAATCGCCGCTGTATAATGCTGCGACATATATATAAAGAAAATTCAGTTCTTTTGAAGTTTAAACCTGTCAAAACTACTTAACGTATCATGCATATAACATTGAACATTGACCATTCGAGATGCAATTTTTCGTGTAGATGGTTCTAAACTAGTATTTATTTTTTAGATTTGATTGTCCCTTTACCATTTCTTTTAATACACGACAAAGCGGGCAGACATCAGCAAGTCTCTAATAAATAGAAAACCTCTTTTTAACCCGTATATTGACAAGTCTTAGATCCAATGTCTTTAGTCATGAAATCGCATTTAACGCAATAATAGTGATTATTTAAAGTACGCAATGCAAATTATTGTGATAAAAGTTAATTTATGAAACTTTTGTATTTCAGGTATGGTTTCAAAATCGACGTGCTAAATGGAGAAAGCAGGCGCGATTGCAACTCTTGCAGGACGCCTGGAGGATGAGGTGCCTCGGACTTGGTTCGCCGCCAATTCCAATGCCGGGTTAGAAGTTAATCGGTTTTAATTACAGGCATCTTTGATTTTTTTTAATTTGAGTAACCGTGATTAATTCCTAAGCAGATTTTATAACGTGTATCAAATTTTAAGTATTATTCATGAAAATCTAAATTTCGTTTTTAAATATTATTTTAATTATCAATAATAATATGTAAATATAAATTATATAGCTAATACGATTAATCTTTATAAGAACATGTTATACCTACTTAATTTAATAACTACTAACTCATATTTCTAATTCCCTGTACTTTAGGATTGTCAACGGTCATTTTTTTCCGAAACTTATTCTGCTTTTGGGATATCCCAGATAGTTTTAAATTAATGTCCTGGTATTTTGAATAAGTCCTGGTAAAGATCTATGTTTTATCATTTGCGCGTCCATACTGCGTTATGATTTACCAGTCATAAGAAATAGTTGTTATAAAACATAAGTCTTGTTTTATAACCGAAAAGGTCTGGAATAATAATCATCCAACCCTATTTTTCAAAATTAGGGTTACGTAACCATCATATTTATCTTTTTTACATGAATTTCTTATCACAGGTCATGCAAAACCACCTGACTCATCTCCTGAAACGCCCGAATCACCAACTGACAACGATTCTGTAGAACCAATAGATAACAGAGAACTTAAATCTCCCCATCAGGACCCTTATCTACATAATTCGAACGTACCAGAAAGACACGAGATGCCTCCAATATCATACGAAGATACTCGGATCATGCAGCAACCTTTCCAATTTCCACCCTTACTTGTAAACCCTCAGATGGACAATGAAATGACTCCTACAGATTTGCGAGTACTGGCTGCAAAAAATCCATGTCCATGCGCGACAGAAGTTGAGGAACCACAGAACTTGGCGTACCGTCCACAACAGCGAGAGAAGGAGAGTGACAGCGAGAGTGATACAGAAATAGACCTGACCTCCCATTCAAAAGACGATGACTTACGGGAATCCGAGAGACTTGCTAATAGAATAGCAACGAGTATATTTAGAAGCGATTCAATGCTGCACGATTTAGTACCTAATGACTTAAGTTTAGGCGCTCTTAAGGGTGATAGAAATGTTAGGAATAATTTGTCTATGTAATATGTTCCGAAGTCAGCACGATAAAGAATAGGTTGCTATATAAGTGCCATTTGTACAGTATGTTTTGTTGCAGAACTTAGGATTACTATTGTTACGATTTATCGATTCAGGTTCGATGGTATAGCAGTTATTGATTTAAAATGCAGTAGATATCCCTCTTAATCTACACTTGTTGTCTAATATATGTTTAGTAAAATCATCAATTGATAGATATCGGTGGATGACATAATCCAACTGCTTCTGATTTAGATATAGAGCGTTAGTTATTATAAACGGACCGAATTATTTTATCGATACTAGTGAAATAAAGACAGTTACAGCAGCGTTTGCAATATTCAAGATTACCAAAAATGTAAAAATGATTCACTCACTACGCACAGTATTGACAATTCTGTACAACCACATTTCATTACGCATTTTATATTAATATTTGTGTATTTAGAATCATCGTGAGGAACATCGTATTTAAGTATCAGTTGGATAATCTCGTATCTCTCTACTCACATGTCTATAAGTAGTCCTTGAGGTCTTAATGTTAAAATGCGTATCCGTCGAATATGAGTTTATTTTATTTATTTATTCATTTTGAGATCGTCAACATGACAATACACTAGTAAATATATAAAAAGTAGGACTATTGTGATACATTATAAGTGTAGTCATATTTAGAGACAACCACGGCATGCTCCAACAATAAATTAAATATTAATAAATCTAAATATTAAATTATTTTACATATTTCTAAATTTAACATAATAATACAAAAACAAGGAAATTGAAACAGAAAGAGAAATAATACTAAAACTAATTGATACTCTAAAACAATATTTTAAAATATTAGGAAAGTAACAGAAAGAGGAAAAAAAGAAATACTGAACTAATTAAAACTGTATTTTGTGTATAGACTGATATGTCTCTATCGCTGTTTTAAAATGATTTCGTTTAGTTGACAAAATGTCGCATGTTTTATGGAATGAGTTGTAGAAAGGAAATATGATGATACTATTTAGCAGTAACAATTACAAATTATAGGTAGACAAGTTTGTGTGCGACCGTCCTGGGTTGCGATAGACGTAAACGGCGTAACGTAGCACGTCATTTCCCTTCCCCCCTACATCACCTGCCCCCGTTAACAACAAGAGTACCTCGTCCCCGTCAACGTCTGACGCCCCGTAGGACAGTCGCACACTAAATTGTTTGACTATACTCAATATTAGTTATCTTTAAATCGTAGAAATATTCAGTATGTCATTGTATAAAGCTTCATAAAGTAGAACTTAAGCAGGCGATCAACATAAGTATACAATTGTAAGAATTAACAAAAAAAAATAGTTTTTCTCTAATGGACTTTATTAAATAAATATAGCAAATCTGTATAAAGTAGCACCTTTATTATTACAGTAAGATTATTATAGTACATTGGTATTTTTATTTATATAATTAAGCTATGTCACAAACGAATATTTACACGCATAGTCTTTACAGTTTAATATAATAATAGACTTATCTGTTAAAATAATTGAAATGTTTCATAATTTGGTATTAGTTAATTTAAAGGATTCTATAATTTTTTTTCCTTCAGCTTCTGTTGAGTTTTTGGAAGATACTTATGATGTTATCCTTCAGTACGTCAATAAAGCTATTAAATATAGTTTTCACGCTGTAAATGTGTCACATGGCTATAATTACCACACTTACAATAATCATACATTTGTGGACTTGGAATAATGTAATTACAGATAGTTAAAATTATAAAGGCCTACTTGTGACCTTGGACAATTGTAAATCTTCTATAGAAATAAAATAATAGAGGTATGCCATTGTGCACGCATCACGCAAAAAGTACTAGATATTTCAATTTTTTTTAGTTTAACTTCTTAGACACTTGGCCTTTATTTAAAAAAAATATCACGATAGCTTCATTTTATATGTAACTAGCTGATTCCCACGACTTCGTCTACGTTGCTTATTATCTCCATTTGTTTTATTATATCTTAAAGAGATTAGGTAGCGTTTTCGACGACGGCTCCCAGATGGCTTGAGTTGTTCCGACACTTCCAACGTTTATCGTTATATTTCCACCAATTTATAAAACAATCTTGATAAATTATATACATAAGCCTTCCCCGTTAATCACTTTATCTACGAATTAAAACCGTATGAAAATCGGCACAATAGTTTTTGAGTTTATCGCGAACAGATAGACGATAGACGCGGCGGAGGACTATATAGTGCTATAAAATTATTAAAGTTTTAACAAGCTATAATTTTCGGCGATGTATGTTTACCATGGAGAAGTGTTGTGTTCTCATTTTCTTCCACTGCATATTACGTATATTTTTAAAACAATAATCGGCATAGACGAAGTCGGCTTATCTGCTAGTCGTACATAATTGTGTATATTAGTTACCTAGAACTCTTTCCAATGCATACGTAATCGCTTGTCCATTAACTTCTATAATACATACTAATAGAGTTAGCACACAGATACTAACTGTTGTAAACTTTAATAAGTCATAAATTTTAATAGAATATTTGATTAAAACGTATAGAGAGCTGAAGGGAAGCTGAAAATTTGGCATTATAAGTAATATTTTTACTGAGAAATGAATGAATAAAGTAAATTTTCAAAAAAAAGTATTAACCGACTTCAATATCAATCAAAAGCCCATAAGGCACTAAAAAGCGGAAAATAAATAGTTTATCAAATTAACCAAATTAAATAAAACATATGAATATGTGTGCTACCTAGAGATGTATTGGAAATCGGTGCCAACCGAAATTTCAAATTTGTTCCAGGTAGAAAAGTATTACAGAGACGCGAGAGTGAACTTAAACTTTTTGTACCTACGTAGATGATACGATTTTCAGTTGGCACCGACTTCTAATATATCTCTAGGTAGCACACATATTCATATGTTTTATTTAATTTGGTTAATTTGATAAACTATTTATTTTCCGCTTTTTAGTGCCTTATGGGCTTTTGATTGATATTGAAGTCGGTTAATACTTTTTTTTAAAAATTTACTTTATTTTTCCATTTTTTGTGTACATAAATATATTTTATTAGCAGTGCCCGCGAACTCCGTTCCGCCTTAAGTATATTAAAATATGCGCATTTTTGCGGTATGGTATCTATCGGTATGGTATGCGATATGATTTCAATTGGTTGTACAATAAATAACGTTTGGTACGAACGCAACCTTATCAATAATCCGCGATAGTTTTTTCTACCACCAACTCGGCTACCATCGCTTTACACATAATACACCTTAAGTAATGTAATTACAATGCTTGCGTCATGTTGCAACACAGCAACGAACATAAGCACAATAGGCTCCTAAGAATTGAAGAGTTTTTTTTATAATATTGGTGGCAAACGAACATACGGGTCACCTGATGGTAAGTGATCACGGCCGCCCATGGACACTTGCGACACGAGAGGAAACACAGATGCGTTGCCGGCCCTTAAGAAAGGAGTAGGCTCGTTTCTTGAAAGTTTTCTTACTTTGTCACGGATCCCATGATCAGAACCTAACCAAATTCTCATCAAAGTACCCTTGAAGTACATCCTTTCCAATAAAAAATGAATCATCGAAATCGGTTAGCGTGATATTGAGTTATTCGTCTATTTGTCGTTTACATAATTAATGCAAATTTAAAACTTATACGGTTTTGCACTGGATGCCGTTGTCAGAACTGGACCATATTAAAATGGGACCACACGGGAAGCACCAGCTTTCAAACAAAAAAAGAATCATCAAAATCGGTTCACCCAGTCCAAAGTTATGAGGTAACAAACATTAAAAAAAAAAAAAAAAAAAAAAAAACATACAGACGAATTGATAACCTCCTCCTTTTTTTGAAGTCGGTTAAAAAAGGGCACTGATTGGAGTTAATAATATATCTCAATTTCGAATAACATCGCCAGCTACCGTTCTCAACTATAGCTAAGATTCATCCAAATATCCCCATAAGTACAAAAATCTTTAGTATCAGTGAAGCAGTTTAGAAAGAGATGAATTACGAACACATACCGGTATTTCATATATAAAGATACATCATATGATGTATTATTTATTTATGATATGTATTTTATCTTAAATGCATACAGTCTCAGAAACAAGTAAACACTTTTATTAACAGATTTTCAAATAAAAATTCTTGTTCTAATTCTATAATTAGATATATGTCATATTTGCATATTTTAAAGCTGTGAATTGGACATGATCGTCGAAATTAACTAGAAATTATTGTAATTTGTCATAATAATTTAAAAAATTATAAGTATGGGTAATATATTACCCTAAAAGTTCAGGTTAAGTGTACAAAATGCCCTAGAATATATAATGTCCAGGATGCAAAATGCTGAGGATAATAATGTCCAAGATGCAAAATGCCTGCGGATAATAATGCCCAGGATGCAAAATGCTGCTGACAATAATGTTCAGGATACAAATTGTTGCGGATAATAATGTCCAGGATGCAAAATGTCGAGGGTAATAATGTCCAAGATGCATAATGCCCAGGATACATGATGTTCAGGGGGCAAAGTTTGTTCAATAATAGAAAGTAATTTGTTAGAAGCAGCGAGTGTCATGTTGTTCACACCAGCCTGGGGATATCGCATCGGGGCGGAGTCCGCGCGTGATGAGCCGCGACCGGAGCCGCTGCATGCGCGGCTCCGCCTCATATACTGTCGTGCTTGGGTTCGACCATAACCGTTCTGCTACAGCAGCTGCACGTGGCCACACTCTTGTATCTGTTAAAATTTTATTCAACCATAATACAATAGAACCAGATAACTCCATATCACGACTTGGTGGTCTAAGATCACGTTTAACTTTTAACTATATGCATGATATTTGTTCTCTTGGAATTATTTAATTAACATATGTGTAAATAATTAAAATGAGGATTGTAATCTATATTCATTTCATTACAAGAAGAATGCTTATATTACTAGTGGTTGAAATTCGACCACAGTTCATAGTAGAGAAAGAAAAAACTTTTTCCAAAAAATTATTACCACTAAAGCTCGTTAATTTTTATTCAACAAAAAAATCGGTTGAGAAACAGAGCAGAGAGATGTACTTAAATGTTTTGTCTCTACCTATTTACATATATATAAAAAAGAAAGTTTGTGAGGGTGGATGGATGTTTGTTACTCTTTCACAGAAAAAACTAATGATTGGAATTTGTTGAAACTTTAAAGTAATACAGATTAATCAATTACTTACTACAAATATACAGAATTCATAAAGGATGAATTTATATCTCTTTGTAATAAACATAATTCTTAGTTAATGTATAACCCCAAAACTCACCTAAAACCTGAGCATCGCAGTATTCAGTCCACATGGCGACCTCCCCACCCAACACATGGCCATCACTGGGCAAAGTGTGAGTGTACATCCGTCTCCAGTTAGAATATAAAGTCTTGCCCCAGAATCCGTGATCCAAATACCAAATGTCCTTTGGCACCGATACCACACGATAACCGAGTCTTAATAACTGCATCAATAATGGACTGTTTATCGGTTCCCATACTTGTATGACATATCTGAACGGAAAAAGAAACTCCAATTATTTAGTAATGGCACACCGTCCTTATTTTGGAAATCTATCGCTAGGCAACTAGCAAAATATCTCTACCCTATACTTTTTACAATACCTTTTAGGTCTTAGAGTTTGACTATAATCTCAGCTAATATGGCCTAAGATAACTAATCTAACACCACTAAAACTAAGAGGACACCTTTTCAAGAGCAATTACCAAAACACACCTATAGGTATTTGACGTAAGATTCTCATTTTAAGAGACCTCCTCACCCAACACATGGCCATCACTGGGCAAAGTGTGAGTATACATCCGTCTCCAGTTAGAATACAGAGTCTTGCCCCAGAATCCGTGGTCCAAATACCAAATGTCCTTTGGTAGCGATACCACACGATAACCGAGTCTTAATAACTGTGTCAATAATGGACTGTTTATCGGTTCCCATACTTGTATGACATATCTGGACGGAAAAAGGAACTCCAATTATTTAGTAATGGCACACCGTCCTTATTTTGGAAATCTATCGCTAGTGGTTTATCGCTTTTGTAGGTGGTAGAGCCACGTTGAAGCTATTACTGGTTTCAGCATGAATGGGTCGGCTCGTCCGGGGTAGTACCACCCTCTCACAGAAAACCGACGTGAAGTAACAGTGCTTGCATTGTTGCGTTTCGTTTGGTCAGTGAGAGCGCCGGATACCCACCTCCTCTCCCCTTCCCCGTTCATTCCCTCCCCATCCCCCACTTCCCCACTCTCCTCTCCCCCAAACACAGGTTGGCAACGCACTTGCGACTCCCTTGGTGTTGCAAGTGTCTATGGACGGTGGTGATCACTTACCATCAGGTGACCCACATGTTCGTTTGCCTCCTATAAGACAACTATCCAAATATCTCTACGACTATACTTTTTACAATACCTTTTAGGTCTTAGAGTTTGACCATAATCTCAGCTAATGTGGCCTAACATAACTAATCTAACACCACTAAAACTAAGAGGACTCCTTTTCAAGCGCAATTACCAAAACACATTTATAGGTATTTGACGTAAGATTTTCATTTTAAGAGTGGTAGCTATCCAGGAGAGATTAAAAAAGCTCCGCCACAATGCCATGGTTTAATTTTACTGAAAATTTTGGCTCGTTACGTGCTGCTATTATCGCTTACAATTCCTTGTCTATGTTTCCTTGAATCACACATTACATAAAATCTGGCTTGATCGCGGTTCTATAGGCTTATTTTAATTTAAAAAAAATGACCTAGTTTCCCTTAAGCGTGGTCTAAAAATAAAATATCATTTTTTTTTATATCATCACTTACCTGTCTTTACTTAAGTACTTCTGAATTCGATTCGCCTGGGTTAGCTCCGAAGACCAAAGCATGACCGGTTGCTTGTCCGAAGTGCCGGTTGCTGCCAATTCTTCATCCCAAAGCTGAAGTGATTTCGCGTGGAACTCAGCCCATAAACGAATAAACCCATCTATTGTTATATCGAAGCCCTTATCCATCATGTACGATATTATCTCTTGACTAGAATTCCAGCATCCCATGTATACCTGGTTTAGAATAATAAGGAGAATTATAATTCAATACGAGAGTGGTGGAATCTGTGCTCGGTTAAAGCACCACCGTCCTTCCTATTTCTGCTGCAAATTCACAGTACTAGTCACGTTTAAAATTTATATTTAAAACACACTGGCACACACCTATAATTTAGTGGCCTCAGTTAGAACGGCGGCCCTTTTTCGAAATTTTTTACAAATAGCTGTAGAGAACTATTAGTAGATTACATACCTCTTTGTCACTGCATATAATAAAAGAAAAACAAAAAAGTATGTATATCCTTGGAATCTAACATATTGGATCAGTTATTTTGCTTAGGCCATCTTTTTTAATGACCAATAACTTTACCGTTATTTTTAAAATTATTTATTATCAGAACATTTTTTTGTACAAATGATCGTAAAAATACAATTATCACACTTTTATTTTATTAAATAGCTTTTGCCCTAGATTCGCTCTTGTTAATAGATTTGATCTATTCCTCGGAAGCATATCTCAGGTATCTAGTTTAGGCATGAAAGCGTAACAAACAAACAGACATTGGCATTTATATAATTAATTAGGATTCACCCCATTCCAATCGAATCTAACACGACGCAGATTTGAGATAATGAAATAAATCTTGACAAATTATATACCTAAACCTTCCTCATGAATCACTTTATCTACTAGTGAAAATCTGTTCAGTAGTTTTTGAGTTTACAAACAGACAGATGTGGCAGAGGACTTTGTTTTATAATATGTAGTGATATTGGACAGATAGAGACATTTTGTTTATTAGTTGCAAAAATACTTATCTGATCGTGAACATTTTTATCATGCAATTTATAAGGAAGGACCATGATGATGGTAACTTTAGTACAGACATATATAAACTAGAAATATGTATATCCGTAGAAAAATATCAAGTCAATTGAGATTGAATTGTACCTCATCACCACCCATGTGTAGTAAAGCTGGTTGCGGTAATGCTTCAGCTATATCCCGATAGAGGTCCCTTAAAACACGGTACATGGCGGGATTAGCGGGGTTCAACTGTCCACAGGGCGGCTCGATGCACAGGTTCCTCCACGGATAGACATTGACGCACACTGCAAGTTCTCCATAGCCGTACTCCTGAAAAGATTGTTAATACACACTGTGAGATACAGTTTGCTTTTTATTGCAATATTTCTATTTATTTTCCATAACAAAAGTAAAAATAGCAAATATCAGTGTTTGCATATTTTCCCGATCTATTTGGCTTTGCTTTTTCTCATTCAGTAACAATCTTCCTAGACGCAATAAAAGTGAGTATTACTTTAGAATGTAATTTGTAACAATAAAGGTAATTTGAAATTTTGGATATAAAAATATTTTAGCTACTAGTTGAATACAGTTCCTTTATGGGTCAATCACTTCGAAATTACTCAATTTATTAGGCATAGGGCTATAGCCATTCGTTTTTGTTTACTTTATGGATTCTATCGTTCTTTGCCATTTTTGTATGCCCACCGAAGAGGGCTGGAATCAGCTAGTCATGATTATAAATGTTCAATACTTTTTTTATTAAATCTGCATCAGGGAGTCTAGAATTCTACTACTTAAAGTTCGTATGGAATATATTGTTTTTTGGTCTTAAATCTATATATTTTCTATTATCTACATCTATTCCTAATTTAGAGCATATAATATTTTAGAGTATTTGGAATAAGTCTCGATTAATGAAGAATTCGATGAAGCAGAAGCAAGCGGAGAAAAGTTTATTAGTGGTGCTCAGTGTCTCTGCTTATAGGGTAGATTAACATACTTTCTGTATGGATTATGTGCGAGGAAAGTGACTACAATCTCATCTAATGTTCAGTTACGACATGACCAAGGATGACAGCACAATAAATGTAGGAAAAATCGATATTGTAATCATTGCAGTACCTTGCCCCATTGCCATCCGTTGCCGGCGTGTGCAGGCGCATCGATTTCAATAACAACGCGTACTCCTCTCACTTTGGCGTAGTTTATTAAATCTCTCACTTCTTCGGTTGAGTAAATTTCATTCGCTGAATAAGCACCATAACTGGAAATTACAATGCGTACATATTATCATAACAAAATACGTATTGATAATACAATCGTATATTATGTACAGGACGTGTTGTAACATATAGATAAATGCCGAAACTTATTGTCGCCCAGACCACTTGCTTTGATTTTTTGCCAATTTCTCAACTTTAAATACGTTTAAAAAACGCAGTTTTATCATATATATATTCATATTATAAAGAAGCATTGTTTCAGTAGACAGTATTTGTATATATATTGGTTCATAAATGGAAAGCCAAATTAAAGCACCGACTTAAATAAGATTGTTATCGTTGACCCTTATTTGTATCTCATGGACCTTAAATTGTTTTTCGCTGACATCGACCTTTTTTCTAATCGTCATAGACCCCTGGAGGACGATTTAGACCACTTTGGGGATCATAGGTCAGATGAATAAAAGACTAACCTATTCAAAATGTCTACTGGGAGGGGTAATATATCGACATTTTCTTTATTCAATATTTTTTTGTATATTATCGAAAAAAGTTATCTATATATTTAGAAAGAACTTTAAGAACTATACAACCGACTTATCGTTTATTTTCAGGTTATTCGGCTATAAATACATCAAATAATTTAGATTCTTGTTATTCATATATGTACCTATTGTAGGTGCAACTAATCGATTTAAAACAAACGTTTCAAAGTTGATAAATAGACGCTTAATAACTATCCGTTAATGGCTAACTAATAGATCTCCGGGCGATAAACGGAATCTATCAAATTGTACGTAATTACCAATTAATGCTAACTGATACGACTAATGGAAGCGATTACTAGTTTTTATCAGTATTTAACGTAGTACGTCACATAGATATCGCTATGTTGTTTATTTTTTAAGGTTTTCCTATAGTTTGGCCACAATTTTGTGTGATAATAAATAGGTGACGATGGGGATAAATGCTAAACTTTGAAGCAATTGTCTCTCAAATGTGGTTACCGGAATACGTCTATGCTATTAACGACTGATATTGAATTTGAAGGCCAGTGACCTTAGAAAAAATTATTTATCTATGATTTCGTTTGGATGATCGTCTTGATCGATAACTCGAGTTAATTTAAGGATTTCAACTTTTGCCAATCGAAACAGTGTCTAAATTATTTAACCATAATAACTTAAAATGGTATAGCTATAATATAATTTAAAGAAGTCGAGACAGTCATAAGGACTGCCGCAGAAGTGAAAACTCAAAATAATGGACTAATTGTGCTCTTATTTGAATTTTTAAATCAATTAGAATATGTTTTATTTAAATTTCATAATTTATTAATTAAAACATGTATTGGTAGGTACTCCGAGCAATAATTTTATACCTACATCTTTATATAGCTATTTAATCTTACATATAATGGGCTGCAAAAGCTCAAAACAGAATATCAATATTACATATACAAAGGCCTCTATAATAAGCGTCGCCTATAATAAGTCTGACACAAACGCAATAAGTCATCAGCATATCTAGGTCATCGGAGACGCATAAGTTTTACCCCTACCAACAACCACTAAACGCGGCTATAAAAATTTCCACTTCAAAATATGATTTCACTAGCGGGCCCGGCAGACGTTGTCCCGCCCTAATTATGAAAAAATCCTTGACAAACTATATACTAAAACATTATTCATCAATCGCTCTATCCACCGGTGAAAACCGCATGAAAATCCGTTCGGTAGTTTTTGAGTTTATCGCGAACAGAGAGACAGACAGACGCGATAGGGGACTTTGTTTTATACTATGTAATGATGATTAAACGTTTTACTTATTAAACAAATGAAATTGATGTTTATCTAAATTTATAATTAATCTAAATGTACTTTTGAGAAGAGTATATCATTGAGAATTCTCCAAATATTAAAATGACCAAAATATCAATACAGATAAAAGGCGGTTAAGAGAAATCTTCGTCAAAGAGGTCAAAATCATCATGTTAAGATAGAATCGTAGAATCAGATATAGAGAAAATGATTAGCACATCACAGTGTAGGCAATTGTTTATGTGAACTATTCACATTGAGTGCTTCCCGTAAACAGATAATAACACTTTATGTTTACAGCAATGAAGAAGGTCTCTCAGAAGATATAAAATGAACATATTAACGTATTATGTACTTGCAGTAAACAATCGTGCAGAGAATGCAAAGGTAAAAAATATTACGTTTTGAATGTATGATCAACGAAAGAGTAAAAAAGGTTTCGCCATTTTTGTGAGCGTTTTAAACTCATTGTGACTATTTTTTTATAATCAGAAGTACAGTACGCTAACTAATATTATAAATGCTAGTATAAGTCTGTTTGTTTGTTGTGCTTTCACGCCTTAACTACTCACTGCATTATTCATTGCATACGCGTTTTCAGGTATGCAGAAAAGGACCTTTCATTAACAAAATAATATAGGTCAAATTTATATTTACGCGAGCGATGCCGCAGCAAAAGTTAGTTGTATATAAATTTGGACATGTTCTAAAACATATGTAACTGCTGTCAACGACGTAGTTTTCATTAATGTAGAAAGCAGAGACCCATTTTATTTGTAACAATGAGAGGGATTCGTAAAATAAAGATTTCATTTGATTTAGGAAATTACCGTGTAAATTGTGGTACTCGAGTAGACTCCAGTGGGAAACTCTGCGAGTCGGTCACATGCCAATGGAAAACGTTCATTTTAGTCGTGGCCATGCCGTCAATCATCCTCTTTATATCTGCCATGGGGATAAAGTGCCTGGAACTGTCCAGGAGGAAGCCCCTGTGTTTGTAGACGGGTCGGTCACGAATATTTGCGCCGGACACAATACGGAGACTGCATTTTGTAATGTCCGTATAATCAGGTACATCGGCAGCTACTAACTGTGTTAGAGTTTCTAATGCGTGACGTGCGCCAAATACCGTTTCTGCGACAACACGCACTAGCACTTCCTCTTCTGAAATAGATACATAATACTGCAAAGTATAACTTTTGGTACCTGTTTCTATTTATTTTCCATCACTCATCGTTTACTATTAAAGTTTTATTTCGTTCATAAAATTAAATAGACTAGTGATCGTCCAATAGTCAAAATTCGACAATAATTGGAGGTACAGAGTGTTTTCTTCATGTGTTAATATATATAGATATTTCTTCTTTTTTTTATAGATGTCAAAACTGTAGTTAGTATTGTACAAATATTGAACATTGTAGACTTAAGGAGCGTAAAGTATGACTATTTGAGTCTTAAAGAGTTTCGACTCGTCGATGGCACGAAATAAAAGTCACTTCCAAATTATTTTATTGATAACATAACGTCGTAATAGTGTAATGGTTTGACCGGTGGAATTTTATTCCGATGTCCGCATGTTCGCTGCAGGGGTCTGCATGCACCGATTTTTTCGGAATTCGCGTATACTTATTTAAACATAATTTTAACTATCGGCTAGAGGGTGAAAGAAAACATCGTGAAGAAGCCTGATCCTGAGAAATGTTCTTAAAATATGGAAATGTGGATTTCCCAAAGATTGAAATCACCAATACGTCTAGCGCTGGCGCGGTGATTATGTCTATACCTTCTTTCAGGGAGAGGCTTATTGCCCTGCAGTGGATATCCTAGTAAAGTTAATCTATAGCTACCAAACAAAAGAAAATCCATTGAGAAATAGGAAAGAAAAATATACTGAACGGTTTATTGCCCCCCTACACATGCATAAATAATTAAATTTCCGCCTTTTATATCCAACAATACTTGGCTAAGTCATATTAACATTCTCATTTCAGTGACATTTAAGAAAGTAACGTACCACTAGTCTGAACTTGTAATAAATACTCTTCATCGGTATCCCACGTGAGTGCCGTGACAGGAGTCTTGACTGTGATATGTACAATCACAGGAATCTCTGCAAACTCAGTGACGTTGCCCTTGCATTCTGCTATTAAGTTCTCGCTCACATACTGCGTCATCTCAACCAATAAACTCCGTGTCTCTGCCGGCGTATCGCTTAGGTCAAACCTGTAAAAGACAATCGTTCAATAGCATAAGATAACGTTTTATACTGTATACTACCACTTACCACTAAGTTACTCTACAAGGATTAACAGACAGATCTTTTGACGGATGTGCGAACACTTTCTTACTACTATGGATTTGTCCAAAACTATCCTTAAGCTAATTGGTAACACTATCGGCTGATGGTGAAGGAAAACATCGTGAGGAAATGAACCTGAGAAATGTTCTTGTAGTACCATCGTATGTCGGAAAACATAGAACTGTGGATTTCTTGGAATTTGAAATTGCCAATACGTCGTGGACTGGCGTGGTGATTATGCCCATACCTTCCTTCGGGAAGAGTCCAATGGCCCTGCAGTGGCCCTCTTACAGGCTGATGATGATGATGACTCTTACGCTAATTGTTTATAATAAATAAACAATTTTTCATTGGAACCAGAAAAAATTATACAATATAGAACAAACGATATACATTAGTGGAACTATATTGCAGACTATAAGGCACACATCCAGAGCGACGTATAGCGTTCCGAAAAAAAAAAAAAATTGTGCTGAATCTTAGGTGAGTGTTATCTGTGCGTGCGTGTGTGTGTGCTATATGTGTTTATATTTATTTACTTTAAGCGCATAATCTTGTCGTATAATTTGACTAGCTGATTCTCGCTCCCTCGTTAAGCGATAAGAAAATGACAAAGGATCTTTATATTCCAAAAATGTTCCGCATCGAATGGTAATAGTACTATCCCGATACGTTCAGTAGTTTTGACGAGGTTGAGCCTCAAAGGAACTGTATTTTAAGTATATATAGAGGAAGTTATTTATACAATTATTGTAGAATTATTACGTTGGTTAAGATAGCCTGCTGTATGAGTTCGGTGAACACTTGACATTTCAAACCTGTTAGAATAGAACCTACAGCATATATAAAATAATCCATTGGAAACACAACCCACCAACCAAGGCCAAGGAGTTCAGTGTCAAACGTTATGAGGACCAGGTCGATATACCGTTACGCTTATGGATGGGCCGTTCACCTCATAATAACACGTTTATATTAAAAAATTTAAGTAAATATTAGCATTCTAAAGTGGTATAATAGCGGAGATGGTTGACCGAAATTGGAAACTTACCTTTCATATTAACATCTACGTAATAAATAGCTATGCGTCCTCCATATGCCATAAAAGTAATTTTTATATCAGTATGTTGTTATTAAATCAGAGATACATTTCTATTATTACATATTAAAAGGTAAAAATAACTCAATATTTAAAAATATATTTTTAAAGACAAACTTCTATAGAAACGCGCTAAAAAGTTTAATCGGATTTTTTTTTCGAAGTGTACGGCGGCCATTTTTAATTTCGCCAATCTGATTTTATCTCATTTTCAAGTCTTGTCATCAGGTCTGAATAAACATTGACAACACACTGCAAAATGGCAAAGTTGTAGGTCCAAAGGGATTAGTTCTAATTCAGCTTGCAAGATTTTAAATACAAACTTCTGTCTTCTTCTACACTAGCTTTTGCTCGTAGCTTCGCTCGCGTTAATGTAGTTTTAACCTTTCCTTCGGGAACAGTCTTTTTTTCTGAATAACAGTACCTTATATATTTTCTGTACCCCTGAGAACATGTACGTAAAATTTCATAATGATCGGTTGATTAGTTGAGGTGTGAAAGCATAAAAACAAACAAATAAACAAACAGACTCTCATCCATATTTATAATATTATCAAGGACTAGTAAGGATAAGGATTCACAAATCGGGTTATATTAAATTGTGATTTTAAATTTAAAATTATTAGATTCCATCAAAATCCATAAAAGACTTATCTAGATTGTTCTTATTGTTGTCAGATAATCTCGAGTGTTTTCGATAAAATATAAAATTCCGATAAAATGAAACATCATATATTTTGCCGGAATATTTTGTATATAAACTTAAATAATATTCCGACAGTCTTAATCAATGATATATAAAAACAATGCGAAATAGCGAACACGAAAATATAATTAAGTTATATTGCTGATAATTATATAAATTTTATTGGTGTATACTTTTACTTTATGTTAGCAATTATGTCGCTTCGGGATCATAAGATCGTTGTTTGTTTTTTGAAAATCCTGCCCGATTATATTGATCACTTACGTAATAAAAAAGTGATTGTCTTGGTTAATATTTATAATAATTAATTCTAAGAATTTCTTTTTTATGTTGCCCATATATAGTAACTTATACTTTATATTCATTTGCACAAAGATAGTTTACGTATTGTGATATGTGCAAATAGAATGATATTTTTCCGAACACTCAACAACATGTGGTGCGATCTATAACTTATTACAGACCTGGCGAATAAATTTATAGTAACAAACATAGTGACGCATCAATGCTCAGAACACACGTATATAGAACCTTTCTCGCTCCGACTATTGTAAACCATCTTCGAGCATCTTAGTTCCTTTAAACGTTATCGGTGTCATAAAATTTTAATTACATTCTAGAGATTTCCACCCCTTTCTTTTAGAGATATATGTATAAACGAACCGCGATGCGGTTTACGCATTTCGTAGTCCGGTGAAGGTGTTAAGGCCTTGTTAGGCCAATAGCGTAGTCAGTTAGAGAAAAAAAAAGTCGACGCACTTTTTCTATAAGAACATACAAGGAGCGATAAAGGAAAAAAATATCTAAAAGGACTATAATCGCTGGGAACTGTAAAAGTCTTTTTCTTTGTAATGTTACGTTTGTTCTAATTTGTCTTTGTGTGTACGAATACATATTTATTTATTTATTTATAATAATTAAAGGTTTCATTATTTTACGTCAACTAGATCCTATAACTATCGCTTGT
The DNA here is from genome assembly GCA_036509395.1 of Antheraea yamamai. NCBI lineage: Eukaryota > Metazoa > Arthropoda > Insecta > Lepidoptera > Saturniidae > Antheraea > Antheraea yamamai. The sequence goes on along the minus strand of AP028434.1, from coordinate 6,211,971 downwards.
AACAATATACGTGCATAAATTAAAAATACAAAGTCATTCTTAATATGTATAAATCTCACGCTCGCATAATAAGATTTTATTACGTTTATTAAAAAAAATATTCGTTTCAAAACCTTTTCTTGCTGAATCGTGATTATATGGCCATGATTAATAAATTGTTTGAATAGACTGATCGATCAATTAACAATAACAATATTATTATGACCATTACACGAGCCGCGCCAACTGTCCTTTGACTTGGAATAATTGCTCCTAGTTCATTAAAAACGGCCTTCACAAAGCATATGTTTATATCTCTTGAATAACAGATAATGTGTGGGAATTAATCTAAGCATCTATTATGAAGTGTATATAATGGTCATACAAAGATTTTATAAATATGATATCACGGTGATGTTATAATTAATTCTTGTTTTTGTGTATCCTGTTTTAGAAAGGGAACTTAATAAAAATTTTAAAGTTTTAATGTAGCGTGTTTTATTTAATTATTTCTCTTGGTATTATAATTCTTAATATGCCGTGACTCGCTGTGGGTTCTAGATTAAAATAAACGCCGAATCTCTAGCGCGACACTTCATCATATACTGGACTGGACAACTTTCCTTGTTTATTGTACCGTTTATTGTAATTATTTATATTTATACTAGCGGACCTGGCGGACGTTGTCCTGCCTTGATAATAAAAAATAGAAATCCCAAAAGTCAACCGCAGCGCCACCTACCGGGTCCAATTGTGAATCTAAACCATTCTCGGATCCACTCGAACACGCACAAAAAATTTCATCAAAATCGGTCCAGTCGTTTAGGAGGAGTTCAGTCACATACACACGCACACAAGAAATATATATATTAAGATGGATATTATTAGTATAGTATTCGACATTTGGCACGGCGGAGAAAAAAGGGAAAGAAGTGATGACCGTTGTATCCATTGATATATTGGGTTTTATATATATATGGTTGTAGAATATAAGGCATTGACTACGGTAGACAAAGACAACCCTATATAAAACCAGACTTAGCCGACTATCTAGAGGTAGGTACCAGATTACCAGATCACCAGATTAGGCCCCCCTCGGCAGCGGCTCAAGTCTAGGTCCGTTCCCTCGGCGTGGAGCCCTTGAGTGCGCTGCTCGCGCGATACAGTGACACAAAATCTTACATCACTGCGACAACATTACACATATCACTTCCACACACGTGCACACATACACGATTACACGTGAAAGTGGAAGCGTTTTATTTTTTCCCCCTTATAAAACTGAAATAGTTTAGAAAAAATTATCCAATACGAAACATATATAAGTGTTGTTGAGGTATGTATGCTTGGTACACATATATGTTTCAACAACTCATATATGTATGAATAGTTAGCTTAGCTTAGGTTAGCTCAGATAGGTCGCGAATTGCATGTATCAGGCAACAGCCCAAGACAAGGTGTGTCGTGCACCCTTCAGCTAGTTGCCCAAATAAAATCGGCTGAGTGCCTTAAGCGCTTGCCTTAGTAGTCCGGTGAAGCTGTTAAGACCTTGCTAGGTCAATAGCGTAGATAGTTCGAAAAAAAATAAACCGTCTATCTAGGTCTTGTCCCCGGCGTACCAAATCAAAAGCCGGGTACTGTATATTTATGTGCATGATTTTTATTTTATTATATTATTTTATTAACCATTTTATTTTCATGTACTGTTGTGTTTTGTAATTATGACTAAACGATTTCTCTTTCTGTTTACAAAAATTCTTAATAGTTTTTAAAAACGTTTTTAAAAGCAAAAAAGACGAATTTGTGTTTAAAATCAGGTAGTTATAATGAAATCTTAATAAAATTTATAGTCTACACTAAAAGAAAACATAAAAAACACATCGGAATAACGAAGTACCCATTTCAAACTTTTATCTCGTTTGTTTTCAAAGTTGCTGTTGGTTGCTGTCATCTGGTTGAATAAATGTAACCACATTTTATAGCTGTTTGTTATAACGTTTTAGGGAGGTCACACTTGACGCAAATCTAAATTTCCATTTACCATTTATTTTCATTGTCCACTATTCCCGCTTGTGTTATTTGTATTCAATAAACAGGAATAGAAACTGTCTCGTTAACATATCAAGAGCTACTTATGTGATGTGACAACTAGACGTGGAAAGGCGAATGAATTTTATAATAATAGAAATTCTCATAAAGAATTAGAAGCGACCGCTGTATTTTTTTTATTTGTTATTTACATATTGTAAGTAGTCGACTGTAATATGGAATATATATTTAAAGGAAATATTAGTTCCTTCGAAATTTTACACCAAAATTACTAAGCCTATTTGAATAGGACTTTGATCATTAGATACGTAATGTTTCGTACATGGTCTAAGCCATAGTTCCCTAAAGCGGTCCATATGGATCCCTGGGGGTCGACAATATTTAATTATATTTAAGCAAATCTTTATGAACTTTCTACTTTCTATAAATATAATAATAAAATATGATACTGGGCTTCTACTTACATAATACTTCTTCACAATGGATATATAAGTAAATACTTGTATAAGATAAATGTTACTAGAAATTGGTGAAGATATGGAGGTAGATTTATAGAATTTCATGATTACATGCATTCACCGATCAAGAGAAAACTCCTGATCGATGATGGGATGATATTAAATTATTATTATTATAGGTACTTTTGTTGAAATTGAATGAAAGCCTTGTATTATAAAATCCATAGTAGAAATTTATTTTATTAACAATACCTAAATATATATTAAATTTCATTTAGCAAGTTATTTGTTTTGTGGTCGGATTCAACACTATTCAAAAGATAGGTGGTCTACCCAATACAGTAAAAATTAGTATGGGGTCTACGAGTCCAAAAAGTTTGAGAACCACTGGACTAGGTTATTTACTTTTTGGATAGCATTGACGCTTTGCATTTTTTTTATGAATAATTTATTAATGAATAGCAAAGCGTGCGCGTATTAACTAGTACTAAATAAATACAGTAGAAACTCTATTAACCGGACTAATTGTTGTCGTTAGGCATTCGGATAAAACGAAAATCCGGATAATCCGATGCATGAAAAACCTGCTTTGGTTTTATGCATATTTAGTACATATTTACATAATTTTATGCGTTTATTAAACGACGAATACATACATATAAACGAAAATCAATGTTTATTAAGAAATTATAAAGAGATACATTTTCCAACATACGACATGTATGCACTCATTTATGTATGTACATACATATTTTCTTAGTTTACATTATGTCATACTAAAATAGTGCAGCCTTAATCATGAAATAAAATAATAAGTTTAATTTGGCTTCGAATATTTGGTAATTGTCATTTGACGTACAAGCCACTTGTTCTCTTCATTGCTGCTATATCACAAATTCGTTTTAGCTGTAGTAAACTCACAGTATCACTCTTTTTTTGTTATTCAAACCACTTGAGAGCTATTTCCATTGCACGAAGTACTTCATGAGATGGTCCTGCATCATTTTCCACGTCTAGATTTTCTTCTGTTTCATCTTCTTGCATTTCCTGCTGTTCATTTACCTGCAAAATGTTTTCTACGATTTCGTCATCGACATAATCTGAAAGCCTTGATCATTACTGTCACAAGTGACCCACTCTTTCATATCATCATCATCACAATCTTGGCATATATGTATCTTTGACATTAGCTCATTCATATCTTCCAAAATAGGCGAGACATGCCATTTCAGATAGATTCATGCTTGCATAAATTCGATTTGTAGGTACAATACATAGGTGACGGTTGGTAGTCCGGATAATCGCGAATCCGTATAACTGAGGGCCGGATAATCGAGTTTTTACTGTAGATTAGGGATTCACTAAATTGACGTATCATTTGTTTGCTTGTAATTTTCAAACTGTTAGTTCGGCTTTACGAAACATTTACTGATAAATAATGGAATTTTCGGAATATTTTCTAAGTAAAATATCGTCACGCTTTTATATAAGGGCTAAGCAATAACGATGTAATTTAACATAGGTAAGTTAATATTGGCAAAAGGATTATATTTTTATCTACATAGTCACGACAAGATTAAAGGAAAAGACAATGAATCTATATAAAACACGCAGTTCCGATTAAACATCAAAACTCAGGTAGGCAGGCAGACGTGACAGAGGACTTGTTTTATAATATGTAGTGATATAGCCTGGCATATTGGTAGGGCATTTTTTACAGCTCATCTGGCTGGCTATACTACTTTTAAATTAAGAATTTATGGTCTGCCATTGAACTGTGTATTTTGGCAACTATAGAACCTTTTTTCAGCTTAACTATATAGTTATCTTTTTCGACATATTCATTTAAAATAAGGTATATTGATATGTTAGTCTATGACATCCCCCCACACACTAAATAATATTATAAATGCGAAATTGAGTTACTTTGTTACACTTTCACGCCTAAACTATCAATCGATCATCGTGAATTTGTATATATACGCGCTCAGGGGTATGGCTACAAAATGCTGTCAGTCAGAGAAGCCAGTTAACACTCTGTAGGCACTGTGACTAAATATTTGGGCAGAGCTTCGCCTTACTATAACTTTGACATAGAAGTGCGTGTAGATCAACAACATCTAGCCTTTTATCTGCCAAACTGTGGAAGTCAAAGCAATTACTATTTACTCAAATTTCCTCAAAATAGTTTAGTAACACAAAAATAATAATAACGATCCAATTATTGTTATTTACGTCATATATCAATTCTATATAATGGTTCTTATTTAATATTCCTAATATTCTTATTAAATTCTTATTTAATAAGAATTTATGTATCTGTAATAGAGTGGCGCTAGTGTTAATGTCCGGTCGCGTTGTAGTCGCGCTTCTCGGATGTGTCGTAGTGCTACCGAATATAGGGTGACTTTCATACCGCAAAAATGTACTGTTCCCGAGGTATAGATCAAATATACACTATTGTGAGCGAAGCCGCCAGCAACAGCTAGTAACAGAATAAAACAATCAACGTTTAAAAATTACATAATCTAAATCATAGCATGAATGTAATAAATGCTACTTAAATTATATATAAGTATGTCTAAAACTTACCAAGAATTTATATTAAAACTAGCGGACCTGGCGGACGTTGTCCTGCCTTGATAATAAAAAATATAAATCCCAAAAGTCAACCGCAGCGCCACCTACCGGGTCCAATTGTGAATCTAAACCATTCTCGAATCTCCACGAACACACACAAAAAATTTCATCAAAATCGGTCCAGTCGTTTAGGAGGAGTTCAGTCACATACACACGCACACAAGAAATATATATATTAAGATGTTATCTTCTATACATATAATAAAAATGAAGTGTCTGTATGTAATATGAAAATAACATTTTTTTACTGATTGGGTGTGAAAGTAGACACGCAACTGATAACAAAAATGCAATTTTTAAAATTTTTGTCGGTCTGTCTGTCTGTTTGTTCGGGTAACCTCCGAAACGGCTGGACCGATTTTGACGGTAATTTGACTGGCAGATAGAAAAAATTACAGCGGGTTACTTAGGCTACTTTAAATTAGACTATCTGTTAACCGCGGCTTTGTCCGCAATACTATCTTCAAAACGGTCTGACCGATTTCCATGGGACTTTCACTGACAGATAGCTGACCTTATAAAAAGTAATGTAAGGAATTTTAGTTTATACTAGCTGTTAATCGTGGCTTCACCTGCAACGTTATCTCCAAAATGGTTGGACTGATCTTCACAAAACTTTCACTGGCAGATAGCTGAGCTTATAAAAAGTAATTTAAGCAATTTTAATTTATACTAGCTACTAACCGTGGCTTCGCCCGTAACGCTATCTCCAAAACGGTTTGACCGATCTTCACGAGACTTTCACTGGCAGATAGCTGATCTTATAAAAAGTAATTTAGGTAATTTTAATTTATACTAGCTGTTAGCTGTGGCTTTGCCCGCAATACTATCTCCAAAACGGTTCGACCATTTTTACGGGGCTTTCACCGGCAGATAGCGGACATTATAAAAACTAATTTAGTCTATTTTAATTTAGACTAGCTGTTAACCGTGTCTTCGCCCGCAGTGCTATGTCCAAAACGGTTACATCGATTTTCACGGGACTTTCACTGGTAGATAGCGAACCTACTAAAAAGTAATTGAAGTTATTCTATTTTAGACTAGCTGTTACCCGCGACTTTGTCTGCATGAAATTTAGCAAGATTTCAACTCATTCTTTATTTTTAATAAGATAAATAATTATCAGCTTATTGTTTACAATTCGACATTATAATTATTAATAACATTAATGATATAGAGGTCTTCCTAATAAGATCATAGATTATAAACGTATTACGTAAAGTGTTTCATAATACAATTTCTTGCGGAACAGACAAGCGTTTATTTTTTGTATAGTCACAAAATCTTAATTATAATAATGGCAATATATATATTAAATGTAATATAAATGTAAATCTTAATAATAATATTTTAAGTTATTGTTTCATTAGTTCCTTATACAGTGTAAGTGAGCACTGAGGTAGTTATATGGTGGGTTAAGGTTCCAAATGTGTTGCTGATGACAAGCCTCATTTGGCACGTTCTTTGTATTTATATATCTAATGTACACGTTACATGTTACTTTTAGTGGCGTGCGCGTCGTACTTACAATTGTCTTTAAAGAGCGTTTCTGTAATTGTACATAGTCTCACAATTCTATAATTCTTTAATAGGATTTAAAAAAAAAACGCGTTCTGAGCCGCGGGTACAGCTAGTTAAATATAAGATTGTAATAGAGCTCTCTGTAAATAATTATTCGACAATAAGTATATACATTAATTGCTTTATTTATAGATAGCAGTTCTGTATGTACTATAGTCTATCATTGTAAACGTTACAATGTACATTAATGAAATTCAAGGTTCTTTAATATTATTTCAGTTGTCATAGATCTAACAATTAATTAGACGCAACATATTCTTTATTTTGCCAATGCGATACAAAAAAAATCTTTTATGTATTCTCACGTGGACCTTTGAATATAAAGCGTGTTACATTTACAAAAACACGGTATTACTTCCAGTAGTTATAATAGTTTAAATATCAGACACTAAATTATAAAGACTAAACACATTAATGACTAGCTGTGCCCGCGACTCCGTCCGCGTGGAACCCAATGTAAAAAAACAGTGACTAATAAAATCATCTGAATGTATTAAGTCCATTATCTACTTTTATCTCGTACTTAAATCGCGTCGTCATTAAAATTACAATCAATTTTGATAGAGTAAACCGCATTTAATGAAACTACGACGTTATCTTAATCTAGGACAGTGTTTTTCAAACTTTTTCTGGACACTGCCGCTTTAGTATGAAAAAATATTTCGCGACCCCCCTGCCCGTTGTTTTTGTGACAAATATTCAATTTAACATATTTATTCATTTTCATAATTAAGGTTCGAATAAATATATAAGAGTTCTCCTAAGTCTTTTGTTTATTTAATACAAATGATTATGAACTTTACTTAACATTTTTCTTAATAAATCTTTTAAAACTTTATTGTTTTTTTTACTGCAGTAGCTTTCCCAACCTTTTGTAACTCCTCTATAGATGCTTCGCGACCCCCCCCCCCCCCCTTCAGGGTCGCGACCCACACTTTGAAAAACATTGGTCTAGGATATGCTTGATGTTTTATCGTGAACGCAGTAAACGTAGTTTAGCAGTGATACGTATTCAAACAAACAGAGATACAGACAGACATTTCTAAAAAGTATTGATATGCACTTTATTACCTACTCCAAGACACTTGCAATAATTTATTTCACAAAAATCTAAAAATTAGAGACACGTTACATTTATATTGTTATTATATGTGTAGATAGAAGATAAAGCCCCAAAAAATGTTTATTTAATTCAGCCCGCTAATATCTAGAACTTGTTTTCGTATTTCATAATCTATTTATTGCGGCTATCTAACAACAAGTTACGGCCCTTTAGAATCGAAACAATTACTATACAGCGTGTAGGTTAGGAAGTACGCTAAACCCGAATGTAGGGAAACGGAAAGTTACGTGGCACGGTGTGAAATTTAGGGAATCAAGAAGGGTTGGCGCCCACCAGAACCGAGCATTACCCGGGAAAGTCCGAACTGTGATAGCTTATGTCGGCGAGGTGCAATACCAAGCGGAATATGAAATTTATAAAGCTTACCTAACTGCGTTAAAGCTTTGCAAAATGAAACACTGTGCAACTGTAATACACAGCTAGTTTATAATATAAAATTATTATCGAGTATAATTTTAACAATAAAACCGTTAGTGTCAGTGTTTGTAATATTACAAAAAGCAGGGATGTATTCGTTATTATAAAAAAACTTAATCTCACATTTATTATCATCCTGTTTTTATCAGAGTCCTCAAAAGTATTAATATTATATTGGTGTCTTTTATCTCAGATAGTTATTATCAGATATTGATTTCAGAACACAGGTCATTTTGCGGAAAGTGCCGCTTACAAAGTACATATTTATATATCTTTAATATGCTGTTCTAAGCCTAGATGAATTAGGAAAATTCTTATATTTCCTATTATTATACTATGTTCACTATTCAAATTATCTTTGACATTATAATGATCTGGAGATAAAATTTCTTATAGGAGGGCTTTGATATTCTGATCCGCAACCTTTTTGTGTGGCGAAAAGTTTGAGGGTAAACACTGTGTCGCGTAAAGTGGGAGCAGTGTCTCGCTTGCCTTTTTGTACATTTCACTCCTACTGCGTGTGAACTACACGTAACTTTTTTTAAATGTATTATGTGCTGGTTACAAATGTGGACCAATAAGTAATGTATCGCATTAATTACGAAAACAAACTATAGTAAACATTTTATTTTACAAACTTAATCAATATTTAATTGCTGCGTCAATAAGGCAATGAATATAATGAAATCATAAAACAACGAACTCTGAAAAGTCTGTCTGTCTATTCGCGATAAACTCAAAATCTACTAAACAGATTTTCACACGATTTTTACCAGTAGATAAAGTTATTCATGAGGACGGTTTAGGTATATAATTTGTCAAGGCTTATTATTATCAGAGCGGGACAACTTCCGGCTTACCCGCTAGTTTACTATAAATGTTATCTATCGGTCTGAATAGAGTAACACACGGAGCATTATTTAAACGGTAAAACGAATGAGAAGAATCTTAGGGGGTCAGACCCCTTGACCTCTCTTAATTACAACCGTGTTAGAAACGTGTTGACGGCACGGGCGCGTGAGTGTGACGCAAGCGTGTCACAAGCGTCCAGGAATAGACAGACGAGCGGGAGACACCTGCGCGTTGTGTCCGCACACTCCAAAAATTAAAAATACATAAACTACACTACGAATAGATGCTTGACGTATTAGAGAACTTACAGCGTCGCGGTCATTAAAATAACAATGCTATTCGTATATACAATTTATTGCGATGTAATTGTTTTATTATTATTCTCGGAGTGCTGGAGTCGTGTTTTGGTTCTCGGTAATTTGCTCGATCTCGAGCATATTTTCTCCATTAAACATGTTTTGTAATGTACTTCTTGCCTTTATCCCACCGAAATAAAGTCAATGCACTATGTTTTCCTCTTCCAATCTCCTTTATCAACTTTTATTTCAATAATCATACCCATCCTGCTTTGGGCTTCTTCACCTCCTATGGTCGTCAATTTTCATACTAAGTGCTTTTCTAATTCGATGAATTCCACCCCTTCCCTAACTACCTATTAATCCTCAATTTCTCTGTCTCTAACATACTTCCTCTGATATAATCATTCCTAATCATATCCACTCAAGTTGCATCATCATCATCATGTACCTAAGAGACCCACTGTAAGGCCATAGGCCTTTTCCCGAAGGAAGGTATGGGCATAATCACGACGTCAGCCCACGACGTACTGGCGATTTCAAACTCAGAGAAATCCACAGTTCTATATTTTTCCCACATACTACAAGAATATTTCTTTGGTTCAGGTTTCCTCACGATCTTACCTTCGCTATCAGTCGATAGTGTTACCAATTTAAATTAGTGAATGTATGTGAAAGATTCGTTGATATATGCCGGGGTTCGAACCTGCGGACATCGGATTGATATTCCACCGATCAAACCAGCAGACCGTGGTGGTCTTTACCATACACGAAGTTACATTGCCCATCCATAATAATCGCATCTCTACCACATACATTGTTCTTCCATTCGTGTCTTTAGTTACCCAACAATTAAATCATATCACATCTTCTTTTATATATAAATTTCTTCTGTACGTGTGTATGTCACTGAACTCCTCCTAAACGGCTCTACCGATTTTGATGAAATTTTGTGTACGTGTTCGAGTGGATCCGAGAATGGTTTTTTTTATTTATTTATTTTTTTATCGTAGCTCAGCAAAGTGACTGTACTGTGCCTGATGGTGAGCACAGTATAATCCAAAAACAACGGCGACTACCGAGAGACACGGTTTACACAATTGGACCCGGTAGGTGACGCTGCGGTTGAATGTTACATTTTTTTTATATTCAAGGCAACGTACGCCGGGACCGCTAGTATTATATACTTTTACTTTGAGTCTTATACTTATTCGTGGATGATATGCGATTCCACGATCTGTCACTTTCTCCCACCGCATATTTATAGTCACATCTCAGCTAATATCATCATCGTTTTGGATCAATAAACCGATATACCAAAAATTGGGGCAAACTAATAGGAATACACCATTTGTCTTTTAAAAACGTATTTTAAATAAAAATTACTAGCGACTCGCCCCGACTTTGCATGTTTCATTCATTCGCGTAGACGTATTATAGTCTTCATAAATGTTTAAACGATTTAGTTCCGTTTACGCTTCATTATTTACAGTTTATAAAAACATAGAAGCACAGAATTTTCACAGAAATAACTTTGTCTTATTATGCTTAATTTTTAATTTGTGACATTGATTTTGAAAAGATATGCTATAAATGGCATTTTGAATGTACAGTAAGAGCCCATCAGAACTAATGTGTTTAATTGGATAAGAAATAGTATTATGTTGGTCAAAATAACATCAGTTTTTTTGCAGGAATTTTTAATATGTACGATACCGTAGTACAATATTATGATCTCTCTCATAAAATTTTGTCAGCTTTGCCAGTGTAATCGTTCGATTAATATTTCTTACAACTCCATTAAAATACATCAATTTTCTTTAATTTAAATGAATTCAGTACACACGTATTTTACATAGAAACCTTTCGTAAGAAATGTTCTAAATGATAGTGAATATCATATCAAAAACTGTTGCGTAGTTCAGACGAGCTAAAGTAACACATAGACAGACAAAAGGCGAATGTTTATTATAGATAGATAAAATTATATATTTCAGTGGAGATAACAAGGAAGTAAATAGTTTCACAAATAATAAAATATTAAAACTCACGCATGTTTTGGAATATTGAATGTAATGTGTCCAAATAATACCAATAAACGTTATATTGCAAGGCCAATTACCGGTGAATCATCTGGTAATTAGCTACGACACTTGTCCATATATTCGGAACTGACAGGTGAAATTTCGAATTGAAAGACTAAAACACATTATTAAGATACATTTTAGAGTAATATGTTATATTAAATTACAAATCCTCCTTATTAATCATTACTTTCCGTCTGGAATTTCGAAATAATAATATACGTATGCGAGTTATTGTAAAGTGGCTCTAATTCAGAAAATTTCAAGGCCGTACGCAGAGTAACTCACTAGGATTTCATCACAATCGTATGAATGGTATAGGAATGCAAATGAGACAGACAAAGAAACATTCATTCATTCATTAACATTAAAATATGAATGGAAATTGTGATCCATTATTTTGTTGTCACAGATAAAATATGTGCTTAGGTTCACCTTTTATTCCAGTTTTAGTAATCGAAAGAATTAGCCAATTCTATACAAATAAACAAAATTGAAGTGTCCATATTTAGGGTCAAAATAAATGCTTTTTACTAAATGGACATGAAACATATACGGCACTTATAACAATAAGCCAATTTTTAAAAATTTGTCTCTATTTGTTCCGTCTATTCTCCATAATGTTTGGACAGATTTTGGCGGGATTTTTACTAGCATATAACTGGTGTCATAAAGGGTAACTAAGGGTAATTTTATTTTAGAAAAAAAATAATAGGATTCCGAGCAAATATAATCCTAACTCATATTATAAACGCAAAAGTGGGTTTATATGTTTGTTCGTTACGCTTTCACCCATTGACTACTCAACCGATCATCATGAACACACGGTTATTTTGCATACACGTTGTGAGGGGTACAGACAAGGACATAAGGTAACTTTATTAAGAAAAAGTAATTTCCCGAGGGATAGGTGATATTTACATAAACGCGAAGAAAGCTGCGGACAAAACTAGTCCTTTATAATGATACCAACGCCAACGAAGTTGCGAGTAGCTTCTGGTTATAAGCATTTTTATTAACTTAGTGCTGTATCCGCGGTTACATACTGGTCTGTATTATCTGCTAACATATAGTGGTACGACAAAATAATCCCAAGGAGGGATGACGTCAGGCAGGTGACCGATCGTAAAAATTAAGCATCACAGCATGACAAACACGTTGTGCCGACCCTACTTAGGTGGGATAAGGGTAAGAAGATGATGATGAAATGATACTTATATTAAATTCACAATCATTTTTAACCGATGCACAGAGAGAGGTATTAATTTTAGTCATCCTAGCCTTTTGACACTAAAACCGGCTTGATATAGTGCTTGAACTTACAGTCTGGCAAATCAGTAATGTACTTTGGGACTTTGTTGTAAAACCTAACACTATTACCTAAAAAACGATTACTGGTCCGTACTGGTTACTGGTAATGAGTCCGCTTATCCTAAAAAATTAACAACGTCAACTATTTTGTATTCGTTTTTGTAATTTAGTATTATTCATTGTATTTCTTGACCAAACATTAAAATTACTCATGATTTGTTATGGGATATTCTCACTTGTAATGAAACATTAGGTAATTTAAGTAAAATAAACATAATGACATTAGGTACATGTGTATAAATACACATTATATGATATACGTTCTATGAACTATGCAAATTTTTCAGTTGTCATTCTTCTAAAACACGCGGTTGACGAATTATGGGGAAGTTAGTTGACTTATGCCCTGTCTCTGAGGTACTTTAATTATAATTTATCTGTACAATAGCGTTATCGGTTCGATAACTTGTCGAATTGCGTTTCAGAATACACAATCATACGATAAATATCAGTAAAACTCAACGGGCCATTTGACAGTTTATCTTATGGATAACTTTGTTGAGTCAATAACTGTTGGTAGTTTAACCTAGTATCTCGGAAACCGGGCATTAGCAACGTAATTTCGCTATAACAACCTATTTTAACATTACGATAATCATATATATAGTACTTACCTCAGGTAATTTGGATGTATCTGCACTGTCTGCGAGCTCAGAGCAGCAGTAACAGGTTTGGGCCATATTCCACCGAAACGTCCGCACACTGTCCGGCAAACATCTATACTCTCATATAAGTTACTTGTGTCTTCCTCGCCGATTGTTGGATGTGGATGTTCCGTTCTCTGACACCCTTCATCAGGCACGCATTTATACATCCATGTAGGCCTAAAACAAATAAATGTTGAGCATATCACTTGTACATTTTGAGTAAACCCTTCGCAAGCAAAAATACCAATAGTACGTTATACCAAAATTATAACCAAGTCAATATTTTAGCCCACATTATGTACAGTGAAGATACCTAATGGATTTACGTACCTGAACAACTCATTAAACTGGTATTTTAATAATTATCTTCCGACATTTTACCTACACTTTGGTAGAAACCAATTGTTCATACATTCAAGTATAAATATGTTAATCGAGGAAATTATGAAATTCAAACATGTTTAAGTGGGTTTTAAAGAATTTGTAAAAATTGAAGCACAAGAGGGAATTCATAAGATATTTAAAACACATTAAGATCTTCAGTTTTCATATAATTTATTGTAATAGTTTTATTTTAAGAATAAGCTATTTAGATGAAATTTATTTTTATTATTTTTCTAGCAGGATATCTTTTATATTTCTGGTTTGTTTTGAACAGTTTTCCCGTAAACCTAACTGCGTCTTTAGTTGATACATTGTCTAACTTAATAATGTAACAAGTCATTTACTATTATTATATTGTGGGCAAAAGCTACTTTTAGGCGCATCTACAGGTGGCACACACATAAAAAAATATTTAAATGAGTTAATATCAAGACAACTATCGATCATGAAGTAAACGTCATTTGAAATATAAAGTATTATTGTAATCCCTGCCACCATTGCGTTGCAGGATAACTAGAATTACTGAGTAAATAAAGGACGAAAATGAATGGTTAAAAGTGGTTTATTGTTTTTTTTTACTACATGCTAAATTCTGTATGTATTTGTGACTATTGCATTTACAATAGTTAAAGTTTAAAATGCAATGTTATTCTATTCCTGAATCAATTAATATATAAAATAATAATCGCGGCCTTTTCGTTGGGTATTGAAAAATGGCAATGGGTTAATCGAATCTAAAAAATAAGTAGCGTAGAACCATCTTCGAAAAATTAGACATCGAATGCTCATTATTCTATGCGGGTACGTGCAGTTGTTTTAACATAATTGCGTCTCAGATGAACTGTATTTTCATTACATATATAGATAACATGATAGTTAAACAGCTGATAGGTATCATAATAATAAATTTATAAAAGAGTAACTGGCGACAACTTACTGATATACGTGAGGAATGATGTCTTCGTGGAGATTTTCGTCGTTACATTGAACCAAGTGTAATAAAACGATGATAATTAATATCCGGTAATAAGCCATTGCATCTGTAAAATTGCAAGCATTTTTTTATAATACAGTTAACTTAGATGTTAAGTGTCTATAAAATCACTGGTTTTGTGTTCTACTAACACTGCTCATTTTTGTTGTCATTTACCACATTAATATAAAAAAGTTTGCGTTTAGTTTTTTGAAGTGACTTTTGACGTAGGGAGGAATTTTAGAGATGTAAAAACGTTGTACGTTTTTCGGTTCGCGCCACTTAATTTCTGTACATTTTTCGTTAGCGCAGTTTATTTTAAAGGTGCGCTACAATGATTAGATCGTTTTTTTTTTAAAGGTGCGCTATAATGATAGATTGCGTTTTAATTTTTTTTTGTAAAGTGTAAATATAGTAGATCATTTTTCGAAAAATGATGTCATAAAGAAGTTTCACTTCTTACGTGTGTACACTGATACACGCACGTATTTTTTTTAAGGTGATACGTCTTATGGTAGGGCTTTGAAAATGTGATCGGTGACCTTTTTGGGTGACAAAAAATGATGGTGGTAAGCACTGTGTCGGGTAGAGTGTTCAAACATCGATCACCGAAATTAAGCAACGTCGGGCGCGGTCTATGCTTAGATAGGTGACTGCCCGGGAGCACCGCGTTCAATTAAAATAGTTCATAATAATACAAAAGTTTCACTTCTATCGTGTATCTTTACGACATACCCTGTTCATTTTTATCTGACCACGACTTAGTGACTGCTCTGTTTATAATGGTAATACAATATGGTAATGTCATGGCACTGTGATAGTATATATATAGTCCTCCTCATCGATTTCGATGACGGCGACTTCAAAACGTTTCATTTCTTTCGAGCGTGGGCCCTAATGTGACTTGCGAAACCAAACTGCCTTGAAAACCCGATCACATAAGAGCAGTAGAGCTGGCCATTTTGATTGTATGTATACGTGTACGAAGGTTTGGTCTATTTTTAATACTTGGCGTTTTTCGTAATTATTTGAAACGGTTTGCTCAAACCTTGCAACACTTTTAAAGATGGTAGAGCGCAAGACGACCGTTGTAAAGCAAGTCCTCCAACACGTATGATAACATGAAACGTTAAATGCCTTTTAAACACACCTTATAACGAGATACTGCCACCGTGCTTCCGTTTCCCTTTGCATTCGGAGTAAAATACTGTTTTGGAAGCGACGGTATCATGCGAAGTATGTGTCCACACACTAGTTGATACTGTATAAGTAGTGCTTCGATACCAAGAACTCCGGAACGACGAGGATTTCGGTGTTAGATATATGGTCCTGCCATTTTATTTTATGATAGATTAAGACATCTTAGATGGAATATGTAGTTTTAATATTGCTCTGTAAGTACACCACGTTTGTCCGTAA
This sequence comes from Antheraea yamamai, assembly GCA_036509395.1. Classification (NCBI taxonomy): domain Eukaryota; kingdom Metazoa; phylum Arthropoda; class Insecta; order Lepidoptera; family Saturniidae; genus Antheraea; species Antheraea yamamai. Next base: position 6,195,698 of record AP028434.1, on the reverse strand, counting down.
AAAGGACAGGTACAATTAGTGCTTTGTATACACTGACCTTTGTCTCTAGTTTTAAGTATGGGACTTAGACGCGAGCATTAAGTGGAAGCTTGAGCGGCTTGTGAATGCGAGATGGTATTCCGTGGCGAGAGTGTTGTCGTTTCTGACACTACTACCCAAATACCTAAACTGCGGTACCTCTAGTAATTTTCCCTCTAGATATAGCCCTTAACGCTTGGTAGCTTGGTGGTGTTTAAGTATTTGGGTTTGGAGATATTGAAAAAGGCAAATCGTTGACATGATTGATGAAGTGCACTGATATAGCTTTGTAAATGGATATGTTGTAGACGAGAGGATACATAGCATACAATATTTCTAATATAGATATTGTATGTACTTTGGACTCGACCTAAATCTGAAGTATAAAAAGCTTTGGTTTAAATTTAGTTGGATTTGGTATTACAATATTGAGCGCGTCTTTATTAATAAGCGAAGTATATGGAAAAAGAGTGGGCGCATGACACAACCTTGCTTACTTTGTAATTAGAAAGACAGTTATTTTATGTCGAACCCGGGTTTATGCAATATGAAATTGGCGTATGAGGTTAATGAACTTCTTTGGACACCAATTTTTGGAGAACAAGCAAAGAGCATCTGTGGGACCTGTCGAATGCTCTAAATCAAAAGACATGTAAAAGGACTTTGATGTTCAGGTTTTTTGGAGTTGTCTAACTACAAAAATTGATGAAGTGCTTGCAGGGCGAAAACCATGGAGGAGATTTTTAGTAGTGGCTAAGCGAGATTAATAATGTGTGAAGTTTTTGAGAAAGACAGAAGCGATATCTATACGAGCTGCAATAGAGACATTTCCTTTTCCTTTATAAGCTTAAGATTCCGGCAGCTGTGGAACATTATTCCACACTTTTTTGGTAAAGAATACAGTTGTGTAAGATGTTTGCACTGTTTTATATACTAGCTGGTAGCTGATCATACAGGTGACTTTGCATCTTTAGACGCTAACTGCTTTGAAACTTTAAAAGTCGGTGGTTATAAAATTTTGAAACTGGAGTAACGAATAAATAAGATAGGTCGATGTTTAGGGTGTTAGAGTTAAGACATATTAAAGTGCTTGCCACGACTAGCACAAGCTATGTGCTGTTGCTATAGTGAGAATGGGTGAATTTTAGGGATGGGCAAAAACTGTCTTCCGAAAAACTACCATTGATGAGTTGACAGTCTGAATTAACAGTTCCACACGCTCAGTCGCGAATTTTTGTTTTAATTTGCGAAGTTTTCCACTGAAGATGAGGTATGTTAATTATGCCTAGCCCCACCATTTCTGTTTCTGTCATAAACAGCTGGTTTTTTCTTGAGTTTTACCTAACGGTAAAGGAAAAATTAAGGTGTTAGAATCGTTATAATAATGATGGGTAACTGGGTCGCGAAAACGAGAAATTGTTACAACTATACAAGATTTGATGAGGTAATTAATTTGAAAAGGCTAGTTGTAGGTTTTTGTGGGGTGCTCGGTGGTGCTTTTAGTTAGGGAAACTGACGAATGAGACGATGGTAGTCAGCAAGTGCACACGCAGCTGTTATAAGACGATGTAAATGACGAAAATACGTAATCAAAAGATGCAGGTTTAGATTGGATGATATGAGGTTTTATATTTTTAGAAGCGGAAAAACGTATTTGTAAGGCTAAGGTAAATTAGAAAAGTGATAAAAGTCTAAGGCATTTATTGCATTTCACTCGGCCTCCAGACCGCAAGTGTAGAATCACGGCAACAGGGATTGAACATAAAATAATTAATATGGGATATTTTGAGAATTTGGCGTAAGTGTTAGTAAAATACCCTTTATCCTGATCAGTGAAGGTAAGGTAGGTGCATAGGCACTTATAAGATGTACATGCTTATTATTATATAGTGGAAGGCGTAGAGTATAAGGCGCTATTTTACTTTTGGTCGTCACTCAATTTTTCAACAGACCGTTACGGATAGCAAAGCCTCACCGCGCACTGGAAGGACGCCGATCAAAAGTATGTATAGCGCCGAGTTGCTAAAAGTCAGTACTGAGATGGGTTCGCTGTGAGCTATGTCTATTATTGAGCAGCTCGAATAAGAGCAGTTTTTCTCTGGGAAAGTTGGTATGTCAGAGAGTCGAAATCCATGTAGCTATGAAAGTTGTTGGGGATTGGTTTTACTAATCTTTTTCTGTTTGTTGCGACGCGTTTTGTCGATGACTAGGCGCGCGGTTAGACACCTAGATGATGGGTGAGCGGACTATGTTTGGCCCCTTTTCTAGGCCCAATTCAGAGGAAAGAGAGTGTCCTAAATGGGCTGTGTCCCAGTCGTGCTGCCGACCCGGGTCCGTATCATCGCTCAGGGCGCCCTCCCGGGCGGAGAGGCTACTAGGCCTTGGTCTCGACACCTCCCCCGCCCCCTCCTCGCGAAGATTTCTCATAACCGGAAAAGAACGTAGAGCTTGGGTGAGAATATTTTAAGTGCAAAAAGTTGCGAGGTGCATGTGCACTCTCTCGTCTGTCTCTGTCTCAATGGACCGGAGACGACGATTGGAGAGGCAGGATGAGCGAACGGCCGTAAACCATAAAGATCCTGCTTCGACTTTAGGGTGTTTCGATTCCTGCTCACGCCATAATAAAGGAGAGTAATGCACGATCATATGAGTGTGACTGATGTCCTAAGGGGGATCACGTTAACGAAATATCGTGTCCCCTAGGTTTGCCCATGATGGTCGTGGTTGCCGGGGTGTGGCGTGTGTAATTAGGGGTAGTGAAGAGATTGTAGGGAGTTATAATAGTGGTCGTTTTAATTAGAACTTTTTTCCCCACTCCCCCATGGATAGTAATGGTTGTTTGAGGATGGTGGCTAGGTGATAGTTTCGGATGGGTTGATCGAGTGGAGAAATGTTTGTGGAGTTTGGTAAAAAAAAAATTGTGATGAAACATGATAGTGGAGGGTTTCTAATCCCCTGGTGGCTCCCCTTAAGATGAAAAATTGTTGCCAAGAACCTATTACTGTGATTTGGCAGTTACACTCAATAGACAACACACTCTAACGTGTTTACCATCTTAAACCACATAATCATTTAACATTAGATGCGAATGTTGCTAAACGCTAAAACCTATGTAAGTAAAGTATATTTTTCTTTATTTTTTTTATGGGTTTCTTGTCCATAAATATATTATCATGATAAGAAATGAAATTTGTAAATAGTTGTATAGTGTGTTTTTGCGTTTGAGGTGTTTCTGTTTGTTGTTGAAATAAAAGTTTCGTTTAAGTTGAGTTGTGATAATGGTGACTGGTTTGATTGTTGGTTGTGTTTTTGGATAGTTTGTGTTTTTATAGTTTTTCGGTGTTTTAAAAAAAGTTATGTTGGATGTTAAAAAGTTCGTATTAAATGCACGGCCGCCCGAGGCAAGCGGTTCTTTGAAGTATAGTAAGGAAAGCGAGACAAAAGAGGAAGATGGCGAACATGGGCGGGTGATTTAATTAAAATTTTAAAGAAGTATTCAATACGTATTTAACTTTGTTGTAATAACACCGATAAAGTATAAAAAAAACACAATACTATCCAAAAACACAGACCAACAATCTATAACCAGTCACCATTATCATGCTGAACTGCAAGCTTTTTAATAACTGGATATATACTGTTTGATCTCGGATCGTGACAAACAAAAAACAGTCACTGTGACGGGTTAATTACATTGTGCATGGTGGTAATAGGCGAGTCGGATAAAGACACTACGTATTACAACTATTTAGCTAAATTGTCTGCGTTGTTTATCATCGTGATAATATATTGTATGGACAGAGGAGAACCCATAAAAAAATTAAAGAAAAATATTCTTACAAAATTTCTTTGCAAACAATGTTATCAGTTTACTTCCTCTCTCCTACATATGTGCAACACACCGTTTGCTCCACTTCTCCACGACAAGAAAACATACGTCGCTGACCGCGGAGTGCTTATAAAAATAGTAGTTTCTCAAAACTTTAATAACTCCATGTTAAATAAAATCGTAGTGATTTTTTATATATATTTTTTCAATTAAGTGTCTATCAATTAGAACTAAAAATGATTGAAATGTATTATTAGTTTATGCGTGATGCACGCACAACGACAGACGTCTCTCATTTTATTTACACAAGTGCTCATCCAGTGGTCGAACTTCATCCATAGAGAGATTTTTTTTTAAATTGTTAACACTTATGCTCGTCAATAGCTACTTACATATTACTACTACTTACATATGCCTAAACTAAGTTAAGCTTTGCCTAGCGTTCCCCGTACGGGATGTAAGATAGACGCTAGGTCAGCATTTGTAAGATAATTATGAACATCATTACATAGTATAAAACAAAGTCCCCTACCGCGTCTGTCTGTCTGTCTGTTCACGATAAACTCCAAAACTACTGAACGGATTTTCAAGCGGTTTTCACCAGTGGATAAAGTGATTCATGAGGAACGTTTTGGTATATAATTTGTCAAGATTTTTTTTATAATCAGGGCGGGACACCGTCTGCCGGGCCCGCTAGTATATATATAAGATATAAAATATATATATATTCGACTATCATTGTTTGAATATATATAATTCATGTCTAATATCGACGTTATTATAATAAACAGTATAACATCGTCTTGTAGTCTTTTTAAAAAGACAACAGAAGGGCTCCCGCAGTTAACTAAACAAAAAAAATTAAGAAAATCGGATGAGAAACAGAGGAGTGAGATGTCCTTAACTGTTCTCCCACTACCGATCTGTATTTAGATAAAAGTTATTATTAATGCTAGTGTAGAGTATTGTGGTGGTAATCTAATCGGTCAAGATTTTTGTCTATTATAATTTTTTAACTACTCATTTTCCCATCATAACGCAACAGTCTAAAGCCTACTGTAAGTGAAAACGGACACTATAATTAAATCATCTAAAAATAAGGCGAAACGAGAGTTGAGAACGAATACATATGAGATAGTATGAAACAGAGTCCCCTACCGCGTCTGTCTGTCTGTCTGTTCGCGATAAACTCAAAAACTACTGAACGGATCTTTATGCGGTTTTCACCAATGAATAAAGTGATTCACGAGGAACGTTTTGGTATATAATTTGTCCAAGATTTTTTTTTATAATCAGGGCGGGACAACGTCTGCCGGGCCCGCTAGTATGAGATAAAAATAGTGCGTGGAGTCTCACCGCGCGGAAGAAGTGAAACTTCGTAATGTGGAAATGAAAATAGGCAGGGGTACAAATTAATTATTAGTGAAATCATATTGTTTCTTTAAGACAAACTTTATTAACATTGCTTACAATTCACAATTGATCGCATCTTTTAATTATCATTTTCGAGTGGAGAAATACCCAAATCTATAACATTTACAATGGTATTATGATAACTGAAGTAAGATACGAAATGTTTGATTATTTTCTCGCTTTGTCTCTTTCTATCCCCCCTCCCCAGGAGCGTTGAACGTTTAACGCAACGGTGCTTTCATACCCCCTCCATGGTAGCGTTAGAAGTTTCACTTCAATAATACAATTTCCTTTCACAATAAAGTTACAGTTTTAACAAGTTACTATTTTTTATTGTTGTGTCAAAAGTGAAACTTTTTGACGCTACATCATTTACTATATGGTCGATAAATTATTTTTTTTGTATTATCAGCATCACAAAATTTTAAATTAATCTGTTTTATTGATCATAACATTTTTATAGCAGATCGAAAAGCTTTTTATTATAATACGTCAATAAATAGTTATGAAATATCATGCCATTACAATGGATATCACAGATTTATCAATAGTGCAATGTATCAGAACTCTTCCTGACACGCGATGTGTTTAAACGTACTGTATAGTTTCCATGGTATGTAATGAAGGCGAGGATATATTTAAAAATACCCATTCACCGTTGCAAAATAAATAAATTAACAATAATAAATGCTTAACATTCTTATATCGAACGGATCTCTTAGTTTCCAATAATTTGATAAACAATAAATACCTAATTAATACGCATACTTACGGGACAACACTCATTATTTACATAATAACTTGTTTGTTTAAAAGCTACGGTATTGCCACACATAAAATAAAAATGTAATTAAAAGATTATTTTTATTGGAATATTTTGTTCGTACGAAGATATAGAAATGGACAACAGCGTAAGAAACAAAACTGGTTAATTTTTTTAAAATAAAAGCTAATATTTCTCTTATCAAATCAAAAATAATTTAATCAGTTTAGGCCCTAATAAGTCGCTTATGAACGTCAAAACTACCACCGGTTCGGAAAACAACCCAGTCATCGAGAAGAACCGGCAAGAAACTCGACCAGGTACATCTTTTTAACATATATATTTCCAATACATTAAACATTAGAATCGTTTTTAGTGGATGCATAGAGAGGAGTCGATTCCAGACATCACCATCGTTCACATATTGAACCACTCTATAATAGCCTTTTTATCAGCGTACAGTCTCATAAATTACTATATTTGAATAATTGATTTCTGTAATTGTTACTGTTTCGGATCGGAATATTAATTATTATATTAATACTACATTATTAATAAATTAATTACCACTATGCTAATTTGGTAAGAGAATAAATAAAATATTAATGTAATATTGAAGGTTTTTAAAATTTTACTCTGTTTAGTCATGTAAGAACATTGTTTTACTGCACGAGGTTATTAAAATTTTAAATGAAATTGAAATAAATTAACGTATATTCAAAGAATATTACCATTACATAGTATAAAACAAAGTCCCATACCGCGTCTGTCTGTCTGTTCGCGATAAACTCAAAAACTACTGAACGGATCTTTATGCGGCTTTCACCAATAGATAAAGTGATTCACGAGGAACGTTTTGGTATATAATTTGTCCAGGATTTTTTTATAATCAGGGCGGGATAACGTCTGCCGGGCCCGCTAGTATAAATATATAATCTGAAAATAATGTTAAAATACGTAGTCAACATTTAAGACACCAAAGATAGAAGATTTAAAATGCATTTCGGAATTAAATGTACATTTTATTTCCTAAGTAAAATTATTAATATCCAAACCAACAGCGAACGCCAGATCCGATCTATCGCTAACGTCACCGTCATGTTGGCCTGCTTAAATGCCCCTTCACAACTCCCTTCAAGAACCTTAAATGATAGTAATGAAGGAAACCGCTACACAATAGACGCTGTATTTTTGCCTAAAGTCTCTTTGCCTGAGTAGCATTCCATTTTCTATTTTTATAAAATATATTTGTTAAATATAGTTTACTAGCGGACCCGGCAGACTTGTCCCGCTCTGTTTATAAAAAAAAAATTGACAAATTATATACCAAAACGTTCCTCATTAATCACTTTATCCACAGGTGAAAATCACATGAAAATCCGTTCAGTAGTTTTTGAGTTTATCGCGAACAGACAGACGCGGTAGGGGACTTTGTTTTATACTATGAAATCATAATTTGAAAAAGCTATCGAATTTATTACTTCAGAGATTCCGACCATCAGAAGAGTTATAATGTAGAGTTTCTCTTAAAATTGATATTGACATTTTGATATTATTTGATCCAGTCAAAAATAATTTTGGCGGACTATCTACGCCTTGACGTGCGTTAAGAACGTGTTCTGTTTGGTGAAGCCTTTATGAGTATTATGATGAAAAAATAGTAAGCCTAGGTAACAAATATCAAATATAATAATTTGTGTTCGATTTTTTATCACTGTCATAATATATATTTTATTTTACATCAATGTTCGTTGTTCTAGGAATTTCAGTTTGTATTAGGAAGGGATTAAGTTTGTTTAACACGTTTAATGCGGACCGGGGTCTAATACGCCTCGTATGTGTCTCCCTTGCGGTGCGGCTAAGAAAAACATACACTTCTCTGTCGTGCGGAGGCCGTAACATCTATTTGATAAATTGTAGGAAAGAAATAAATACATATATATGATCCTTATTGAAAACAGAATACAGTGGTTTACCCACTTTAATACAGGGTCACCTAGACCACGTACCGCTCTTAATAAAATTTTATCACAGTGCGAAACGGGGCTTAGAAAGCCCCGTACCCCCGCCGACCTCGTACCGTACACAGCGGCACTAATGTTGTGCCTGCGCCGGCCGTTAGAACACGTGTGTTAAGTTTTCAAATAATAATGGCGAGATGTTGTCTAAAACAAATTGTATTGGACGTTGAAGAAGATGAGGTGACAAGTCTAGAATTTTCTAGAAAAAATTGCTGAATGTTACGCCAAATTGCGTTACGAATTACCCAGTTTAAAAAAGTTAAAAAAATTGTCACACAATTTGTTGGATGTAAAACATTTTTGAAGTGAAACTTCTTTATCGGCGTTGGAAAAAATTTACCGTCACATTTTTCCGTTACGCGCCATCTTTTTTGTATTCATGTCTATGATAATAAAATCCTTTTGTTTAAACTTTATCTAATTTAACTTTATTTTTTAATATATTAATGAAATTGTTTGCCATAAAGAAAGAAAGGGTTTTTTTTTTTTTTAAACCATTTTTAGAAAATTTAATATATAATATTTTAAAAAAAAAAAATTAAAAAAATTTTTTTTTTTTTTTTTTATAATATTAACCCATATTTTTTATGTTTAAATTGTTTTAACGAGAAACTTTTTTGATAAGTAAAATAAATATTAAGTAAAAACAATTACCGATATTTTTGTTTCGCGTCACTAAAATCTATGTAAAACTTCCCTTATTGAGTGCGGTACGAGGTTCATAAGACCCCTCATTTTCTTTTAACTATAGATTCTAAATACACCAACTCTCCCATGTACGCTTTCAGGTTTATGTCAATCAATTCATAGTTAATAATAGTATACCAAAAAATCTTTATTTTAGATTTCACCAAAAAAAAAAAAAGTTTTAGTTTCTTAAACGTTACGCGGTCTCATAACCCTCTACCGCCATTATGACTCGGCTGAGTGCCTTAAGCGCTCGCCTTAGTAGTCCGGTGAAGCTGTTAAAACCTTGCTAGGCCAATAGCGTAGTAATTTCGAGAAAAAAAAAACCCGCCATTATGATAGTTTTCATACGAGGTCTTAAACGTCCCGTACAGCAGGAATGGAATATTAAAAAATAGTGCCGCTGCCAACGTGTTAATAATACTTTATTGTGCAGCGATGAATATCGGTTGTCACAAATTAGTATACAAAACTCGATGTATTTTCAGTATAACTCTACCTATATTTACGTTCAATGCTAATTGACATAAACGTGGACGTGCTCCAGATGGCTCTTACGTTAACAGACACACTGGAAACGTTCACTTTTTTACCATACTGTCGTCACTAGTCTAACTCATAAAACATAGATTATATATCAAAGGACATACATAATCCATGTATCGTTTACCATTTTTGTATTAGGAAAATGGGGCATATCTTCGGGCCTTAGTTGATAATGTGTTCGGATATCGTGTCGATTGATGAAAGTTCGAATAATTGCGTCTGAATCGTATATTTCGATGAAGAGAAACAACGTGATAAAACCCTGGTGCTCTTAGGTGGGGCTCTCTCTAATTCCATCTGGTGAGTCACCACACTCGAATAAATAATATGTTGCCCAGTACGATATATCATCGTACGTATATCATAGTACGTATCAGCCGATACGTGTGTTTCGGCAGCTGCACTTGAAAGCCAGTCCCCTGTAAGTTTGGCGTGTTTACCATCCTATACCAAATTGTAATTTAACATCATATGAGACTATGTTCAAACACTAAAACTTATAAGCTAAAAAAATCTAGTTTACTGTTCAATTGTCGCCACACATCATAGTCAAGATCTCCAGTAAGTATTCTATTAAGTTGGTGATGTTTTTGTTTTACCGAGAACTTTTCTCTGTAAAGAAATTTAAACGTAATTTTTGTATTACGTTACTGTTGGTATGGCACAAGTGAACGTGCCGGGTGGTAGAAATTAGTAATTGTGTTCTATCAAATCGCGACTACCATTAGCATTAACACTCATAATAGTGGTACGCTTATTCCCATTCAAATATTACCCGACATATATCCATGAATTATCCCAAATGGAGTGCTAGGGTGTCTGAACATGACTGGTAGTTGACTATTATCCGCGTTTACTCGGGTTATGATAAATCAGTCATAGTGACTTTCTTTTAATTTGTTGGGTTCCGGGATCAGGTTGTATATATAACCTAAATTGCCAAGAGGCTTGCGACCAGACAAAATAACACGGCGAGTGGCGATGAATTGCAGGTCTCTCTGAGTTAGCCGTTATTTTTAGATTCCACTGCGTTTACTAGCAAGTATAAAACAGTCACTTTGCCTCATTATTATTGAAAAAAAAGTGCCAGATGATTAAAACTATTTTTACCATAATTGTTGAAATATCTAACCTCATTTTCAAATTATCCCTAAATGATCAATCATGTACACAACAACATTTCCAATTAAATCACGTTTTTCATTGTATAAGTTCTTGCAATTAATTACTAAGTTATTAATAAATAATCTCAAAAATTTTATATAATACATATTTATTCTTTCTTTATTACACTTTGCAGGTGTGTTTTGCACGTTAATTAAATATAGTGTAGCATCAACATTACCACAGCTTATTGTTCGTAATTTATTATAATGTATTTAGCTTCATCACGATCGTTTAATAAACCACACAGAAATTAATTTCGCTACGAACATAGAATGATTACTTTAACGCGCGGAACGGTCGATGATTATTTTTGATATTAATCTGTATTTGAATAAATAAAATGATACGAGCACGTTATGTGTGCACTCAAAAACTACTGGATACATTTTTTTATTTAATTTTACTTTTTAAGCACTTGTTCCTTACATAAAAACATCAGGATAGCTAAACGTTATATGAAATTGTTATAGTTTTAAGAAACTACGATTTTTATAAGCAGTGCGCTTTCTGCGATGTATTTTTTACCGTGGAGAAGTGATGGTGGCAAACGATGTGGTGCTTACACCAGCTGAAAGATTAAACACTCGCAAGTATTCTGGGATATAATACTTCATGGTCAAATTTAACATATAAAATAATAATGTCAAAACAAATATTAATAAATAGCAGGCAGAACCTAAGTTAAAGTTTGGTCTAAGACTTTCAAAAGTATAAACACAATCTTAATAAACCTAGGTGCAATGACCGGTGCCCAAAGCTGCAATGGGCGACCCGGAGTTAATAACCTTCGATAATAAAACGGACAATAAACCCTTTTGTTTTATTCATACCGTTTCCACGTTCGCTTTCAAATGAAACTTCTAACTTCAGTCTAAACTTTCAGCCTGTATATTTTCCTATGTACATAATATATACTGTGAGGATAATAAACGATGCGGATGTAGTCATGTACATCAGCCAGTATTTATCATTATTGTATTAAAATTATAAGCTCGTGACACGCGTTCCATCTTTTTTGTGAAGTAGATATCATCGCACCAACACGAATACCAGTGTTGTTTAACTCGGAAGTATCCAATTTTATCATCTAACAGTAAACATACCAAATCGGGAAAGGATGCCTACTCAAAAATCTCAGCACATTTATCATCTAACGTAAGTGGGCACGTATTCTATATTATTTAATAGACATCTATTTGATACTAGTAAATCATAAAGCTATTGTCTTTTAAGGGTTAAATAGAGATATATTTTATCGTAGTAACAACTGAATCAATTGTATCTGAATATTTGATGCCTAAATTAACAAGTACATAATCCGATGCGAACCTAAATTTAAGTATGGTTTGGTAATATTTATAAACTTATTTCGTACCTATGGTAAACTAAATAAATCAATATAGTATCATACCTACAACATAAAATAGAATTTAATTAATATTATCTAAAAAGGTATGTAACGGTCAGTCTATTGTTTTCATCGGTCAAGGAAGTCAAGTTTTTATATGTGGACTTTTTGTTTATATAAGAATTATTAGACTCGAGGTTTGTTTCAAATGAGCTAAACAATTTATTTATTCATAGTTTATATTACTAAGAATATTATTTTTGGTTTTAAAATCGTAGTACAGCTATTTGACACTAATTAATTCTAGTTTTCACTTGTGATCCAAAATGTTAGATACATACCAAACAACCTTTTAAAATCAGTTGTACAGAAAAATCTAATCTTTTAAAAATTATCTGTTCATTGAATTTATTTATAGCAGCTTTTCAATTCCCGTAAAATAGTCGAATTATGTATACAAATATTGCGTTGCCTCTGTTTATTCTCAGAACTCGGACAGGGAATTTATTATAGATATCATTAAAAAAAACATTGACTACTTAGAAATATGTTTCAAAGAACTTTTTTGATTGTAAAGTACGTGGTCTTTTTAAGCTCTAATGATTTATTTATTAGTAAGCTCTTAGTTATTTTAAAAGACTTCGAAGAAAGCAAGGTTCTCCTATTTCTCATTATATTTTTATGTCACCTTTTTTAGAATATACCTACCGATTTATTTTAATCGTTTCAATATTGTATTTCGTGTAACTAACAAAGGGATTTGCTTTCTTCTTGTAAACTAAAATTTGTTAACGGTAATAACTCAATACGGCTCATCATTTTCGTGGATAATACAGTTTGGAGTAAAATAAATCCGATAGCAAGCTCTGTAATCGGTCACCTAGTCTAAGAAAATTTCCAAAACAAATACATTTGTTTAGATATAATTGTTGTAATGCATTATCTGTATTAGGTCAAACAGGATAAGATAAACTTGTGATGGCCGAGGTTAGTGAACCATTTATTATATGTCTACAAAGTATTAAGTGTAGTTAATATTGAGAACTATGTAGATTTTTGCTGAATGTACACGATAATGTTTTAGGCCATCGGTGCAATTAAAATGCGCTTCCAATTTGTAACGTATGTTTTTTTAATAGATAAACTGTTAGTGAATACTGAACAGTATTATTGATATTAAATATTATTGTAACTATGTTTTGTCATTATTATTGCTATATTTATTTTAAAAAAACATCGTAAAAATAAACCGTATACTTACTCGAATGAAAGTGGCGAATAATTTCACAGTCAATAATTATTTATATTGTAAAACTCACTCACTTTTACACAAATCAAAACCGGGTAATGTTCTAACAAAATTAATAACTTTTAAAGTCTATGAAATTAATTTTACTGTGAATAAATATATTCTTTTATGTCAAATCCTTGTCATATAAATATTAATCTTGTTGTTTGTATTATATTCGTAACTTTTATTTAAATTCACCGCTCGGACAATGTTCTTTTTTATTTTATCTGGTTGAAACTCGTAACAAAGTCGAAGGAACAAAACCGGACCCGGGCTGTTTTTTTCTTTTTATTTATTGTATATATTATTATTTCTCACGACATGCTCGCAGGATGTGCTCGCGGCGCGAAGGTCGCCAATACTTTGCGACGGTCGTCGATTGCTGTTCGTTTTAAGTAATATTATTGTAATCCAGTAGTGAATGTTGCTTCGGCAGCGTTATCGCACTTTTGATAAACGCGCGCGAACAAACGTAAGGCACAATCCGTTCTGATTGGACAACTGTTACGCTGTTGGTGCGGACTAAACGTTTTGGCGGGATATTCCGCTTTTAGCTGACTGCGACTGCTTAGAAGAATTATACTTACCTTTCTACCGCCTTGAACTTTAAATATACTGTTTATTGTTCGTGTATATTAACTGGGTACATTTACTAATAACTGTAGGTAAAGTAGTAAATAGATTTCGTTGATTCTTGGATTTATAAAGGACCTATTAGTAACGTCACCTGACTTGCCAATATTATAGCTATTTGTGATTTTTTTTCAAACGTTTATGTATTTCGCTCTAAATAATGTTGTTCTGGCAGCATTATTATTGTCTAAACTCGAAGTGTTTACTCAATTATACAAGATACTGCCTACGAGTTCAGCAAAGAATGAATTTCTAACATACGAACGGGCGTAACTAGTATTTTAAAGCAATTAGTAACGCTAGATCTAGATACGCTTTGATTGATTTGGTACAATAAACAAACAGAAAAGTCATAAATTGTTTACATGAAGATTTCTTTTGAAGTTTACATGTTAATAGGCACGATTTGAAACTGGATCATAATATGAGTACCTACACTAACAGTTCGATTTTATTAATAGGTAGTGGATACACGAATAGCCCTTGTACATGTGACGTCAATGTGGACCGACGGTGCGATGAACGAAGCCAAATTTGTTCCTATAGATCACACAAATGGGACACCAAGCTGTCACCCACACTTCCAAAACGGTGTCATAATATTTTTTTTAAACGCTGGTCATACAAAAATAAATTCTATTGTTGAACCAGCTGAAAAACTGTCTCGTTCCAAATAAATCGGCATAAATAGGCTGGTCATTAATTATTTCATAAAAATAGAATTTATAACAAAAAATTTAACATAAGTGAACTAGATTATCTATTATTGGAAATTTAGAAAAATAATATTTCCACTTAAAAACATTGACTGCAATGAAATGTTGATACTTAACTAAATTTTCAGAGTTACAAATAAAAAAGTGCATTATTTTATTTTGGAAAACATTATCATAGAATTTTCATGGTAAGTTACAAAACAACAACAAAATAATGTTATATTACACTTTATTAAATGAGAAGGTCACATATATTATGTGATTGAAATTCGATTCGCAAAAAACACTTCCACCGTTCCAAAATAAGGTACAGCCTTCATTGTGATCAGTCAAATTATAATTTACTAAATAAATAAACAATTGTAGCGTCTCTTGTAAATGATAGCATACCAATTAATCCTGAATCAACACTTTATTTATTATGCCAGTAATTACATTTCAAAATATGCTAAATCCAATTTTAGTCGTTCCTAATACTTTATGTTATTTTTCAAGATCGACAAATTTTTTATATGACATGTAAAATAAGAAAATCATAAAAAAACTTTAACGGTAAAATTTGAACTTCGTTCTCGGTGTCTATAAACTGAAAGTCTTAAAAAAAAGTGTGTGTGTACTTATGTACACGCGTTAGAAGTTATACTTCTTTGGCGTAACAAGATAAAAATCTTTTCAAAAATTTTATCTTTCGCCTTATTCTACGTTTGTAGAAAAAACGACACTAACAATATAAAAAAGGTATTTAATACATTGAAAGTTTTAATACAAAGAAATACAAACAACAAATACAAAGAAACAAAATGTTGACTATAGCTAACGGTGTGCGCGCGCATCGTAAAAATTTACTCTCATTTTTCCCCAACGCACCAAAAGAAGTATAACTTCAAAAATTAAAGATGTTATATGAAGGATTAAAATTTGATTTAG
The DNA here is from genome assembly GCA_036509395.1 of Antheraea yamamai. Classification (NCBI taxonomy): domain Eukaryota; kingdom Metazoa; phylum Arthropoda; class Insecta; order Lepidoptera; family Saturniidae; genus Antheraea; species Antheraea yamamai. Next base: position 6,180,339 of record AP028434.1, on the reverse strand, counting down.
CTCATAATTAAATGTAACGACTCATGTCACATTTTGCAACATGTCTCATATATACTATACCTATTTATTATTTTGTAATAACTAAATAAATGCTAATTAATTTAATTCCCAATTGATACACGTCACTTCATCTGTGTCATTTATTATATTACCAAATTACGTATATAGGAAATAACAAGCCCACTACGCTACAACGAGAAAACACGCATCAATGAAGGCGTAGCGCCTATTAAAATCATAGTTTCTTTAAACTTCAATATCTGTATACTAAGTTATAGTGGCAATTATTTTTCAGATAAGGACCAGATGCCTAAGAAGTAAAACAAAACTAAGAGTGTGTGTATTAGTGTTTACACGCGGAGTAAGTGAAACTTCTATGGCATATATGTATTAAATGACATATATATATGAGAATGCTCATAAACTACACTATACTATGCGAAGTCCCGTAGTATAAATACTTAACTATACATGTACTCATTTTGGTATACCACCAGACCCAGGAAGACACTTATATGTATATACTGATACACAAATATATACTTACCTTACGTTAAACGCATACCGCGTAACGAAATCCTTTTCCTACCGTGCCATAAGAAGTGAAACTTTAAAAATGACCGAAATTTAAGCAGTAATTTTTGAGAGATATGCGTACAACGATATACCTCTATAACTTATTTATATATTTTATTTTGGCAACCAATCTTCTAGTAGATTATTACTGCCATTGTCGAGTAGGTATTATGATATTACAAGTTTCTTGCGATCATTTTCATGAACTAACAAGATGGCTGCCGTCTGTAGTAGCTATACTTATTTAATGTGATCATCTGTGACGTGTTATGTGTCTGTGTTATTTTATTGTTCTTTTAATTTTGTATTAAACTACGTTAATATGACCGGCTGAACGTCCGTTTATCATCATATGGGCTCCCATAGAAAATCTACGCTGCAGCTGCTGTACTGCACATTTTGCTGAATAGGTTTAGCAATTGATGGATATTTCTTTTTTTTCTCATTTTTCAAATGTATCAATTTTTTTTGTATAATTTGTTTGTGTAATTTAATTTAATTGTAATGTAGTTCCAACAATAAAGTATTTCTTTCTTTCTTTTTTTTCTAACTTTCCAGCGAGTTTTTGTGGCAAGTCAGAATCCATGCTCCATTATACTCCATTATGTCAGACCAACTTCATTTGTGCATAATAACCAAATTACATTACGTAAAACATCACCGATATTACACAATATAGAACCAAATAACACAAGATTATGAATCATCATTACATAGCATAAAACAAAGTCCCCTACCGCGTCTGTCTGTCTGTCTGTTCGCGATAAACTCAAAAACTACTGAACGGATCTTTATGCGGTTTTCACCAGTGGATACAGTGATTCACAAGGAACTTTGTGGTATATAATTTATCCAGGATTTTCTTTTATAATCAGGGCGGGACAACGTCTGCCGGGCCCGCTAGTAAAATATAAAGACCACTACATGACATTCCAAAATCCCGCCAAAAACTCCTATTTATATATAAGAAAACGATATAGATAAAATTGCTCCTATACTTGTTCATTAAACTGTAAAGACAAAGCGGTAAGTTACAGATAGTGTTTAAAAAAAACCTCATTGAAACGTTCGCACTTACAATAAGCTAGAAACAAGTAAATTTTTATAACTTAAAACAACTTATAACTGGGCATATTACAGTGCATGGTAGTCCCGTTGGAACGCTCTGATGTGATCTGACCCCATTATTCTAATCCCGTTACTTCCATTGGACGTAGTATCTATGATGTGAAGTACCATTGTTCTCGTCCAACTGCAACACAATAGAATTCATTTTGATTTCATCTTTATTCTTGTAAAAAGGCGCACGATTTTTATACTATTACTAAGAACCGCTTAACTTCGCCAGCGTAAATCTATATTAATACTAGCTGACCCGGCAAACGTTGTTTTGCCATATAAATAATTTCCTGATTAAATTACTAAAATGGCTATTAAAAAATAAGGGTTGATCGTAGAAGGGTGAAAATTGAGGATTATATTATTTTTATTTATATAAAAAAAAAAAAAAAAAATTTAAAAAAAAAAAAAAAAAGGGGGCTCCCCAACATAGGGGGAGAAAAAAGAATAACAAAGAAAAAAAAAAAAAGAGGAGAAGAAGAATTACAAAGCTGGAGGGTTTGTTTGGTTGAACGCGCTAATCTCAGGAACTACTTTTCTGATTTGGAAAATTCTTTCAGTTTTAGATAGCTCATTTATCGAGGAAAGCTATCACATATCATCACGCCAGGACCAATTGTAGCGGAGCACCAATGAAGAATGTTTCAAAATTGGATATTTTTATCCTTTTCAGAGCTTCCGTAGCCCAAAGTAAGTAATCCACGCGGAGGAAGTTGCGGGCAGAAGCAAGTTCTATATAAATAAAAATCATTTATCGAATGTATGTAATTAGTAATGTACGTGCACTTCAAACCGGCTGTACATATTTGGCTAATTCTTTGTTATGTTTGTTTTACCAGGACAAAGCTTGTATGAAAGAGAACGTTTTAAAACCGTACGGAAAAGTGAAACATTTGGATAAAAAAAAATCTCTGTTAAAAAGTGAATGAGACAAAAGATAGTAGGAATATCTTCAAAAATATTGATACAATTGACTAACACACAATTCAGTTATTCAGTTGCAATGTTATATCTTTACATGATCGTACTGTAAAGGAAACTTTCGTATTATTTTCTTTGTTAGTACACACGTGCGATGCCGGACGGGAAGCTGGTACAGTGTAAAACGTAATAAGAATCAAATGACAAATCAATGCTTCATCTCAAAAACACGAAAAATATTTACTAACTATTGTTATGGAATAATCTGATTTGTTCCAAGAAATTTTACGTAGATATCGCTTAATTTTAACGACGTATCTTCTTATCTCAGTGTTAAATACATTCTCCAGTCAATAATTCATAAATAGTATTCCAAAGTATTTAGCTTACTATACGTTAAAACCGTATTAGTGTAAGCCAACATCAAAATGTCCCAGATTAAATAAAAAAATATTTACGTGCAAAAGTCTGTGGAGTGTAAATTAAATAATACAAATAAAACTATTAAAATAAAATACATAAGTACTGATTGTAGTCCAGATAATTATAATTATCGTGCGTATAAATAATGACATCCGGTCTATGTGTGGTACACTTAATTGGTTAAGAAATTTACATTATTAAGTTACATTATATTTAAATAATGACGGCGATAGGCGCAGTAGTCGATTAAAAAAACGATATCGATCATTGAAACATATTTTGAAACTACTTACGAATAGCATTTTATTACAACAGAATTCATATAATTACAATTAAGCATTTTCACCATTATGTATTTTACACCAAATGTTCTTCAGAAAGCTTATACATTAGTACCATCTGTACACGACTTCATACACATACTTATGTAAAAGATTTGAATTAAAATTTGAAACGATGTTGGCCGACCTAGGTTCGAATTCTTGAAAATGAAACGGAGTATTCGGTTAAGGAAATCATTATAATAAACCCGTGGCATGGTGATAAGGCTTTTTAGCCTCACCTGGCTAGCTACAACCAGTTGAAAATCTTTCGTCAAGCACCTACTGGTGTGTTCCGGCAACTTCACTTGCTCCCACTGAATCCATTACTGGTTTCAGTATAAATAGGTCGGCTCGCCGGGGTAGTACCACCCTCTCACAGAAAACTGACGTGAAGTAACAGTGCTTGCATTGATGCGTTTCGTTCGGTCAGTGAGAGCGCCAGAGGACCAGCTCCCCTACTCTTCCCCATTCCCTTCCTCCCCCTCCCTCAAACACTGGATGGCAACGTACTTGCGACTCTCCTGGTGTAGCAAGTATCTATGGACGGTGGTGATCGCTTAATATCAAGTAACCCAGGTTCGTATGCAATCTATGATATAAAGAAAAACTTACTGCACAATTCCTCTCTAGGTTTAACATCAGGTAAAATTGTGGTCAAACACTAAACCCTATAATGCATAAAATAATTGAACTAATATCTTATTCGCTTCACTAATATGTGAGGAAGCCGTGAAAAGCTGGGCATACAAATAGTAACTGACACGAAGTGTACGGCCTGAGTGATTATAAGTTCCATCCGCGCAACACGCTGTGTCTGAAAACAAATTAAAGATGCAGCAAATTTTGAGTTTTCTACGAACTGTACTAAACTGAGCATCATCATCATCATCATCATTACCCGTATCCCACCTAAGTAGGGTCGGCACAACATGTTTTCTTTTTCCACTCTCTCCTGTCAAATGTTATCTCAGTATTCACACCTTTCACGCACATATCATTTTTCACGCAGTCCATCCACACCTTTTCGGTCTTCCTCTACTCGTATATCCGTCCATAAACATACTCAACACTTTTCTAGTTACATGGTTTTCATCTCACCTCATGACATACCCATACCATGCTAACCTATTACTCCTCAATTTATCTGTCACTGGTGCTATTTTCAAACTTCCTCTGATATACTCATTATTAATTTTATACTGAGCATACTTCCCTAATTTTATTTCAGTTGATTTCGTTATAGATTTGATTCGAAAAAGCCTATATGTTACACCAAGCTACATTCAAGTTATTTCTGAAAGCCCCAAGAAAATTCATCTTGATTCAAGAAAATAGTTTTACAGATTTTAAATAGACTGGCAAAATTTCCAAAGATATTTTTTTATTGTATTCCGTTACATTTTTTATATTACCTGCAATCACTTTTGTCAAAATATTTTTAATGTACATACACGATGGTTCTACAGTTTTATTACAGTTATACCTGATAGTCCGCCACTTCGCCTGTATTGCGCTGCGCATGCGCACACACCGCTCCCTCCACACCTTCACGGTAAAAAAGACATCGTTAAATGCATGCTTATAAAATTGTAGATTCTGAAAACATAAATAACTTTATAATAAATTAATATTGTGATATTTTTTTAGATATAGACCAAGTGTTAAGAAATTAAACTAAAAGAATGTAATATACATCTATCCACTATAATAGTTTATGTGATGCGCACACAACGGCTCTATTTATAGTAGATATATAAGGTATATTTATCAACAGATTCTAAAATGTTAAATATTAAATATAAAACAAATTTCAATTGCAAAAATTAAACTCTCAACAAATCATTCAATTGCAGTCTCATAAAATGTTTCTTGTGCTTTTAGATCATGCGAAATAAATAACATTGAGTGCCAGACTGTGTACCAGACGACTTAATAATAAATTCAATTGATCAATCAATCAATCTAGTGAACATTTCACTCGGGCCGAATGAAGCATTCACCTTCACTTACTGGCAAGATAGCTAAGGAAGAACATTAAAGGGAATATATGATTTTATTTCCCTTTATCTCATCATTACATACTATAAAACAAAGTCCTCTGCCACGTCGGCTGCCTGTCTGTTCGTGATAAACTCAAAAACTACTGAATGGATTTTCATGCCATTTTCAGCAGAAGATAAAGTGAATAATGAGGAAGGTTAGCGTATATAATTTGTCATGGTTTTTTAATTATCAGGACGGGATAACGTCTGCTGGGCCCGCTAGTATGTAAATAAAATATCTGCCGTTGTGCACCTATCACTCAGAAACTACTGGTTAAAATTCAATTTCTTATTAGTTTTAGCCCATAAACACTTGGCTCTTATCTAAATAGTAATGTAATTATATAATAACTGAACAAATGAACATTCGGGAACTGATTTTTAATTGTACATATAGACATTAGTTTTTATTCATATACATTATTTACCATTAATCATTAAATATTATATTAGATGATCATAATCACTTCGTTTATCACGTTAGAACAGTTCAAACTAAAGTATTGAATACAAAAACAGTTAGACAACTATTCATACAAAGTTAAGTAATATTTATGTATTAAATGCGTAAGTAGCACTTTATGCCTACTTGTGCAAATGTGCAATAACCTAGATTTCGTAGAGCGGTGAACGAAATCCATTAAAAACTCGTAACGTTAGATATAGAAAAACTAAACAGTTAACACGTGTTTCTAACCGCTTTCATAAAAATATTTAGGGCATGAACAATTATGGCTGATAAGCGACTAGAATAAACATCTGATACACCGTACCTTTGGAGTTAAGTATACTAGTAGATATTTATCTACATACGCTAGAAATACGTAATAGAAATTATAAAGAGGGTAAAGTTTGTAAGGTTGTGAAGTTGTAGGGGGTAATCTCAGGAACTACTAAACCGATTTTGAAAATTCTTTTACCATTAAAAAGTTACATTATTTGAGTGTATCACAGGCTATATATTAACCCGAAAAATGAAAAAGAATGAAAAATAAAAACACTTTTTTGTGGTAGTCTGATTTGCAAAGAAAGTCGAAGAAGAAAGTTGTATTACAGTATTCTAAAGAATAACTTTTCTAATATTTTTTTTTAATTTAATTTTGGCAACCAATCTTCTAGATTTATTACTGCCATTGTCGAGTAGTTAATAGTATTACAAGTTCTTCTTCCATTCCATTTTTGGCAACCAGTTTTCTAGTGGATTATTACTGCCATTGTCAAGTGAGTATCGATATTACAAGTTTCTTGATATCATTTCAATGAACTAACAAGATGGTATCCATCTTTTTAGAACTTTCCATGGAGTTTTTGTGGCATCTCAGAATTCATGGTCCGAGGTATTATTTCCATTCACTTCACTTATGCACAATAAACAAACTATATTACATAAAACACCACCAATTTTACACAATATAGAGTCAAGTAGCACAAGATTATGGATAAAAAATAAAATCCACTACACGACAGACCAAAATCCCGCCAATAACTCCTTTGTAATAATTATTATTTACTTTCAAAATGAATATTTATAATATATGTTCATTATGTATATATATATATATATAATATATATTCATTATGTCGTCCGTTTTTTTTTATATCATAGTACGCAAACGAACAGGTGGGTCACCTGATGTTAAGTGATCACAACCGTCCATCGACACTTGCAATACCAGGGGATTCGCAAGTGCGTTGCCAACCTGTCCTGGGGGAGAGGGAAGTAAGGGAAGGGGGAAGGGGAGGGGCGGTGGTCCTCCGGCGCTCTTGCGAGTACTGTTACTTCACGTCGGTTTTCTGTGGGAGGATGGTACTACCCCGGTCGAACCGACCCATTCATGCTGGAACAATTAATAGCTTCAGCGTGGCTCTACCACCTATTATTGCACATAAAGGTGTTTCATTTTCACATATATTATTACATTGAGAATCTAAAATATTTCCATTACATAAAGAAATGTCTAAATAAAAAAAATAGAATCAAGGCGGTTTTATTCAAATAATTATTTATATTTTGTAATAATGACTTCAAATTATATAGTTAGTGAGTAGGTAGGTAAGCGATTTTCTTCCATGCCATGTTCTTCAGCCTAGTTTCAATATTATTAAGTTAAATCAATGAGATCTCATATACCCTGTGTTATTGTTATTCGTGGAGCCATGCTTCTAAAATATCCGCGATAAATAATTTTATATAATTCATTCAAGGACCTATATATTTAATACCTAGTAGGTATTTACTATTTATGTTTACAACGAAAACAGTATTTAAATAATGCGACTAAATCCAGTTGCAACACCAAAACATTTACAGTGAAAGTGGTGTAGTTTCGTCGACAAAGTGAAAGTGCGATGATTTAAATGCTTTTCAAGATATTCACAACACGTAAATGACGCCTTCTCTTACGTAGGCACCCGTCATACTTACTTTTATTTCTTATAAGATTTCAAAGCGTTCTTGTGTTGCAATATTCTTACTAATTATTTTTTTATATCATAGGAGGTAAACGAACAGGTGGGTTACCTGATGTTAAGTGATCACCGCGGTCCATAGACACTTGCAATACCAGGGGAGTTGCAAGTGTGTTGCCAGCCTGTGTTTGGGGTGCGGGGGAGAGAGGGGTAGGTGAGGGAGAATCGGGGAAGTTGGCGTCCGGCGGCTTGCATTGTTACATTTCGTTCGGTCAGCGAGAGTCACTGACCGAACGAAATGTAACAATGCAAGCACTGTTACTTCAAGTCGGTTTTCTGCAAGAGGGTGGTACTACCCCGGGAGAGCCAACCCATTCATGCTGAAACCAGTAATAGCTTCAGCGTGGCTCTACCACCTACAATAACTTCCTTACGCCTACTTTTTAGAGGTGGTAAAGCCACGCTGAAGCTATTACTGGTTTCAGCAAGAATGGGTTAGCTCGCCCGGGATAGTACCACCCTCTCGCAGAAAACAGACGTGAAGTAACAATGCTTGCATTGTTGCGTTTCGTTCGGCCAGTGAGAGCGCCGGATAACCCATCTCCTTCCCCCTCCCTCCACCAAACACAGGGTGGCAACGCACTTGCGACTCCTTCTGGTGTTGCAAGTGTCTATGGACGGTGGTGATCACTTAACATCAGGTGACCCACATCTTCGTTTGCCTCCTATGATATAAAAAAAGCCTAGTTAATTCTAATTAAACATACGTATTTAGCGTATCAAGAATAATCGAAAGTGTACGTAACATGTGATCTTTCCTTTATAATATTAACTAGCGGGCCCGGCAGACGTTGTCCCGCCCTGATTATAAAGAAATCCTGGAGAAATTATATACCAAAACGTTCCTCGTGAATCACTTTATCCACTGGTGAAAACCGCATAAAGATCCGTTCAGTAGTTTTTGAGTTTATCGCGAACAGACAGACAGACAGACGCGGTAGGGGACTTTGTTTTATAGTATGTAATGATGATGTACCACAAAGTCGCAAGTATTTGTACTATAGGTTCTTCTATCATACATATATTCATAGGAACCATACATAAAATCAATTATAAGTCAAATATTTTAGAAAATTTACAAAATGTAACAAATCTTGTCATCTTCGTATGTCTTGTATGGTAATATCGGTAGAAATTGTATATCAACAACATAAAAATATGTATTTTCCCTCTCCTCTGTATAATATCTCTTTTATCTATTTAATAAGACGAAAACAAACCATAATCGACTATGCTGGCCTACCACATGAAATTGATAAACATATCAGTATTTTTTTTTATGTTCAACGGGTACGCGCTTGACCACAATCTCACCTGATGGTAAGTGATGATGAGGCCGACGATGTATCGCGCCTAACCGCTAAATGCCTTTTTTTTTAACTGACTATGTTATTGACCTAGCAAGGTCTTAACAGCTTCACCGGAATACTAAGGCGAGCGCTTAAAGCACTCAGCCGACCGGCTAAATACCTGTTCACTCTACTCATGAAAACTGGGAGTCATTTTGTTAGTAGACATACAATAGCATCGCGTGGACGATAGAACGAAACGTGTAATTAGTTACGCTGTAGTTTTCCTTAAACAATGTAATATTTTACTGAATTTTTATTCTATCTTCCTTATATGCTATTTCCTTAGATATATAATGAATGAGCACATAACATTGTATACACGGCCGTAGCTAGGGGGGGACATTGTGGGGTAATGTCCTACCTTGAAATCACAATGACCTACCTTAAAAATGCCAAAAAGTAAGATAAACTATTATAATTAAATTGTTTGATCATAGTTTGAGATTTAAAAAATTGTAGCGATAAGTATCTAAACGGAGTTTTTGGCGGGATTTTGGTCTGTCGTGTAGTGGATTTTATTTTTTATCCATAATCTTGTGCTACTTGACTCTATATTGTGTAAAATTGGTGGTGTTTTATGTAATATAGTTTGTTTATTGTGCATAAGTGAAGTGAATGGAAAATAATACCACGGACCATGAATTCTGAGAAGCCACAAAAACTCCATGGAAAGTTCTAACAAGATGGCCACCGTCTTGTTAGTTCATTGAAATTATATGAAGAAACTTGTAATATCGATACTCACTTGACAATGGCAGGAATAGTCTACTAGAAGACTGGTTGCCAAAATGGAATGAAAGAAGAACTTTTAATACTATTAACTACTCGACAATGGCAGTAATAATCTAAACGATTGGTTGCCAAAAATAAAGTTAAAAAAAAAGTATCTAAACTTTTCCAAACAAACCACAGTTTGTGACATTCAAGGGCAGGAAAATTATGATAAATTTTTTACTTCCGCCCTTCCTGTAACCAATGCTGCCCTACCTCAAATTCGAGTCTAGCTACAGCCCTAGTTGTATAGGTGTGTGAACCTCTAAAGCATTATTTACATATAAATAAACTAAAGCCAATTTAAAAATTTATTGTTGCGTAACACAATGTTTTTAACAGACACACCTACTAACTCGTATATTCAAGAGAATGGAACGTTCATAATAACAAATTACCTATCCTTTTAAATACATCTACAAATTGACATCTACATTGATTTTACATTTAGGATACATTTTTTTACTAAGTATGTTACTAATATGAATATGTGTTTTTGTAGAAACAACTTGTAAAAATTATCACTCAAAACTATTAGCAATGTTTGCAAATTCTTTGATATCGTGTTAAAACACATTGCCTAACTACAAAAATAATGGTAAAATATAAACTAGCGACCGCCTTCGAATTCTTTCACGTTAAACTGTACTATACTAATATTATAAGATTTGTGTTAGATATCTCATCTATCGAGGAAGGCTATAGGCTATATATCATCACGCTAAGACTAATAGAAGCGGAGCACCAATTAAGGATATTTCAAAATCGGTGTTAACGTACGTATTATTTAAAAATATTTTCAACTTCTACGTAAACGAAGTCGCGAGTTAAAGTTAGAGTTAGTTAAAATCGTGGGCAGAAGCTAGTATAATATAAAATTCAATAACAACCCTTACTAATATTATACATGCGAATGTTAATTTGTTTGTTACGCTTTTACGCCTCAACTATTCAACCCATCAAATTTTGCATACATATTGTAAGGGCTCAGAAAAGTGCGTGAGGTACCTTTTATCGAGAAAACAGTACTGTTCCCGAGGGATATGTCAAATCACAGGCAAAGCCGCGAGCTAACGCTAATAAAATATATGTGTCACTCAGGGAGACTGCAGTTTTCTATCAGTGAAATCATTTTTAGAATATAATCAGAGTTACTGAGATCCTACAAACAATCATACAAACTTAATAATAATAGTAGGTGTAGATATCGGTATACACTTATAATTGTTGTAAAAGTCATGCAAAGATAACCTGTAACAGCATTGTACTCTTTACCATAATCAATATACGATATCACAAAGATAAAATCTTTGTGTTAGGTATAGTATCTTATAGTATCGTTGTGTGTGATATACTGCAATATTTTAAGTGATAGTTTTAAGAAAAATTAAAACGAGCCCGAGTTTTCTTTCAAATATAGGACCCTCGTGCACGCCGCTAGCGTGATACAGTGATACTTTTTAACGGTTTTTTTTAGATAAATTTTGCCCCAATCGTCAGATCCTAAATACATTTACGCATATGTACAGCATGTATGTATACACGCACGCATATTACATAAATGTGCTCGTATTTATGTACAGTCCTTACCAAACATTTTGACCGCAGACAAATTTGGTTATAGATACATATTATAATTATACGAATAATATCGACATAACTTAAGGATACATGAATGCTAATTTTAGATACCTATAATAACATTTTAACTTTGTTTTGTATGAAACTCTTGACTATATTACACGCAAGCCTGAATTTATGGCTACATTCAGAGCAGTCAGAAAGTTTGTCGAGCACTGTATGGTTAGTTAGCTTGCTTGAATAGTCAGAGTCGAATTCATCGAATTTGGATACAAAGTAACGATCTAAGACGAGGTTCCGTCACTTTGACACTCCTGTGCTTGTTGCCATTTCGACTGCGTATTTTTTTTTATATCATAGGATGCAAACGAACAGGTGGGTCACCTGATGTTAAGTGATCACCGCCGTCCATAGACACTAGCAACACTAGGGGAGTCGCAAGTGCGTTAACAGCCAGTGTTTGGCAGGGGAGGAAAAGAGGGCAGGGCGAAGGGGAGGTGGGTTTCCGGCGCTCTCACTGACCAAACGAAACGCAACAATGCAAGCATAATACTTTACGTCGCGTCGGTTTTCTGCGGATCAGGTGGTACTACCTCGGGTGAATCGACCTATTCATGCTGAAACCAGTAATAGATTCAGCGTGGCTCTACCACCTACAACTCACTCGTTACCAGAGCTGGTGAAACTGTCAAATACCTTCAGTACAACAGCGAGTAGACAGACCAAAAAATATTTTTTTAATTCACTTATGTCAACATACATATTTTACAAATATAATAGTTTATCCATTACAAACAAAATAGGTATCAAATGTATACTTTACAATAGAAGATAGATTTTAGATTTATTTTACTTCTGAGTCGTTTCAAAGTAAAAATTGTAAATAGGAATTCATAGTAAACATTCCGAATAATATATAGATATAAAGTACAAATTCCATGTTTTTTGTGTTAGGAACAATTTGTATCGCTAGCAACTAATGTACATACACTATTTTATTGTGTTATAGTATATAATAGAAAACATATTGTGCTTGCAATCTGTTTTACCGTAACAATGGTTACAATATAATATTAAGAATGTTGTGATTACAATAGATTTTCACTTTTATTACTTCAAATAGTCCGGTGAAGGTGTTAAGACCTTGCTATGTCAATAGCGTAGTCAGTTCGAAAAAAAAATACTTCGAATAAATACGATATATTTTTTATTTAACTACAAGCTTTTGCCCTAAGCTTCGTTTCTGTCAATGTTTCCTTTTTTCTCGAACTACGCTATTAACCTAGCAAGGTCTTAACAGCTTCACCGGATTACCTTGTTAATGTAAATTCAACGTATTCCTTTAGGAACAGTATTTTTTCTGGAAGAATGTTACCATATGTCCTTAAACGTGCACCTATGCAAAGTTTCACTATGATCTGTTTAGTAGTTAAATATGAAAGCGTATTGAAAAGGAAATAACCTTCAATCCGGAAAAAAACTACTATATTCTTGAGAAATATGTCAAATCTACTTTAACGCAAGGGAATCCACGATCAAAAGCTAGTTCTATTTAATTCAGAGTCAAAATTACATAATCATATTATAAATTCAAGTTTATATTCAATTGGCCACTTTTAGTTTACATTCATTCATTTGATCCAACCAATTTAATTTGCTATCTTTATGTTAATATAAGTTCGAAATGTACCTAACTATTTCGTTATTCTAGAGTAATTAGTAGTTTATAAGGTAAATAATTGCAAGAGTTTTGCGGCAAGACCCTGAGAGTTCAATATTAAAATCAAGACCAAGTGTATTCACGCAAGACCAATATCAAGGACTAAGCCAAGTTTCGTCTAGGTCCTGCATTTGAGCAACACTATCTACAATAAACATAACCTTATTTGAAATAAAAATTATTTTCTTTGAATAAACATTTGCGGGCATTTTTTTAAAACATCAATTATAAATTCCACAGCCAAATGGTATGTAAGAAAATCTGTGCACATTTTTTCAAAACTTTTGTTTATGTATTGTTCGTATAAAGTTAGTATAATCTATATTTATATAACTTCGCTATTGTCGTGGTTCTAATAATTGAATTCGTTTTTAATTATTACGGCATCAAAATACGAATGCTTTTCATTTAATTAACAGTAAGAATTAAATCTTAAGTCTACGTTATGAAATTAATATTGTGCATATAACAGTTAGTTTAGTGGCTGACAGACTTATTCGCGCTTTGCGAAATCGTACGTATTGTATGATGCTCACATGCCTAGCACCGGCAATCTATTTTTTTTATTTCATTAATATTATTGCCAACGTCTCAAATTACTTTAGTTTCGAAAACTTTAATTTTCACACATTTGGTCGCATTATGTATCAGATAGGTGTATTAAATTTTATTTATTTAATAGACTCGTATTTTACACAGATAATAGCAAAAAAATAGTATAAACCCTAGCAATTACTATAATAGTGATATTCGTTAGATTGCGTAGAAAGAAATGCAAAAACCTTGCCAATAAAAAAACGAAACTTCCCTATTAATTACTTTAAAATTATTTTTAGCACTTACCAGATTCCTAATTATGAAGTTGCCACTTTTTATATATAATAAACGATGATTTTAATCAAAAGAATTTACTTCATTAATCATAAATACATATTCGAGATCCATTTGATACCAACTTCACATCAAAATTTTTCCGGAGCTAGCCATTACATTGCTTTTGCAAACGGAGAACAGGTTGATACTAAAACTTGGAGTCAGTAACGACCATTCGGTGTCATAGGAGATCTTACCCTGTAAAATGTTTCAATTCTACGAACAAGACCTAGCAAATAAGATTTAGAATGTCTAGTCGTAGTTCCTGTAATCTGGTTACACCACGTTGTGTAGCCCTGGGATAAACAATGACACGAAATAAGCATGGACTAAAATAACCGACAAGTCTCAGTTGTTAAACAGCCAGCTTATTTATAATCATTAGGTATTATACTTCTGCCATAATTCTTGTTAAAATTAAAAATCTCTAGAAAGTTAACGAACTAATTAATAATTCATTTTCGGAGTTTGGACCATCACATACGTTTGAAATTGCCTACTATTACAGAAACAGCATTATAATTTAAAAAGTGTCTTTGCACATTTAAATTCATCTATCAAAACACTGCTATTGAATTTAAATTAATTCTCTATTAACCAATAGATTTTTGATGTGAAACATCTATAGGCGGGGGTAACTGGCTCATCTAGGTATCCACGGTGACCTTTACAGATGGATAAGTTCATATTTATCAAACAGGTCACAGTTGGTTGTACTTTTCGGTTTTGACTCGGTACCATTTCTTGCTACATCAGGTGTACCACGAGGTTCTAATCTAGGCCCTCTTTTATTCTTGGCATTTATTAATGATCTCCTGGATTTATTAAATTGCAAATGCCTGGCATATGCGGACGATATCAAAATTTTTCAAAAGATTTATGGAGACAACGACACATTTCAGCTCCAAAACAACCTCAACATTATACAATCTTGGTGTATCGAAAATGGTATGGAAAAATATACAAAAATGTAAAACCATGACATTCACTAAAAACAAAATTCGTTATACTTTCAATTATAACACTGACGGAGTCAATATTGATCGAATAGACGTAGTGCGAGATCTAGGTGTCATGATTGATTCTAAATTATCATTTAAACCACACCTCGACCATATCACAAGCAAAGCCAATAGAATGATCGGGTTTATTATACATACAGCCAAACCACTTAAATCTATTAAATCATGGACCATTTTGTATATTACTTTGGTTCGTAGCATTCTAGAGTATTGTTCATCAGTATGGTCCCCGTTCTATAAAAGTCATATAGACATGATTGAATCCATCCAGCGACGCTTTTTAAGGATACTGTGCAGTAAGCTTGGTATCAGAAATAGAATCACCGAATACTAAGATAGACTTCAAAAATTCAATCTTAAAAGCCTTGAACATCGAAGATCTGTAGCTGACTTATGTATACTTTACAAAATAGTAAACGGTACCTTTGGTAGTGATCTACTCAGGCAAATCAATTTCAGAATACCAACTCACTCAGTACGAGCTCATCAATTATTTAATTTACCAGCAGTTAATAACAACGTTTCAAAAAACAATCCGCTGTATCGAATGTGCAAGACTAAACGAATTTTGTGTTCACAAAGACATATTTAATGACAGCTTTAAAAAAATTAAGACATATTGTATTGGAGATATAGACGTATGATAGTTGTGTATCCTCAATATTTATTTTGTCATCACACTAGGCTAACTGTGGTTATTGTTAAAATTGATAATGTTGTATACAATTCTATAATTGGATTTCAGATTTATTATGTTATAATAGTTTTGTTACCCATATTAATTTCAATCACCCATATAATGTGGTGAGCACGCAAAACACAAACTTTACACTAACGAAATACTCAAAAAGATTTGCAACCCTATCTGTATAGACATAAGATTCAAATTGTTTAGCCTGCCACTTGTTCTACTAGTGTTACGCGGCCCGCGCCGACGATCTAGCGCCCTTTGATACATGCCGCCAAATCCACCGCGCCTGCGTCTAGCGGTGACTTCTTTGAATTTTTGTATTTAATAAAAATGAATGTATATGTAATAAAATAAATAAATAGTCATTATTTTATGGAACAAATTTGCAATGCTTTATCTTTTCATCATGTATAGCTGACTCCTGTCGTAATCTATTCTTTTATGCATATAATTTATACAAAACAATTTCGATGTTTCACATCTGCCAGGTGTCCCGTGACGGCGCAATTTTTTTGAATCAACAGACTTACTGTTAAAATACCACTTGTGGACTTTTACTTGTGTTTCGCGATTTTTTTTTTAGTCTCTCGGGATAAAGAGTATTTCATTATACAAGGAAGCGCATTTATGAGATATAACATAAAAATCAAACGTGTGAGGTTGCAACATGCGTCTAGCAACGACTTAATAAAATAAAGTGTATACATTCTACCGTGTGTATCAAATATTTTAGTTGATGCATTTCTCTAGAAGATAGTCTCACATTCACATATTCAACCATCTTTTTTATGTACATAAATGTTATTCTCGTCCTGGTCCTAGTATAATACATTTTAAAAGTGGACTGACTTCTGATCTTTGCATATTATATTCTAACGTAATACATATTCATATATACTATCGTTCTATATTCTGAATATATACGTACACCGTATAATTCGTAGTTGCGTAATAGTGTAAAATTTTAATATTCTAAAAATCCTCCATTTGACAGCTTAGCGTTTGTCAGCTAGAAATTAATACTGGCAACATCGGTCAAGTTAGTCTCGTAACCTGTGTGTGACTTTTGAATATATTTTGCAGTTCCACTAATTCCTGTGCTAAATTTTAAAATGTATACAGTTTCTAAGGGACCTAGTAAAATTGTTGCTAAAACACGAAGAGGTATTTATTACACTTGTACATATGCTTGTATTTATATTTTTAATTTCAATTGTGTTATAGATGAACTTTTGATCATCTATTTCCATTTTGCAGGCCTATCACAAAATTTAGAAAGATTAGACAGTCGTAAGGATCACAACAGAAAGTCTTCAGAATCTGACAATGGAGAAATCATCAAGTACGTCAATGCAATTTCATTTTAGCGCCTCGCGTATACCATAACAAATTTCATCAGCTAATTTACATAACCTCTGTTCGGGAAGTACTGGTTTATACCAGCTAATATGTTATTAAATTGAAACTTTTTTTGTAATTGTATATATAGTACTGTATATAGTTGTACTATATAGTAATAAATAACTTTTTGTTGCAGTATGCCCATACCTATATTTCATTCCAATGGCAAAAAGACAGTTCATCAAAGAATACAGCACCATGTGATAACGCCGCAGCATGAAGAAATGATAAGATACATAAGTGAAAGTAAGTAACATCTTTTTATAGTGTTTAATATCTTTTCAGTATGTGTGAACAGTGACTTCAATTTTTTGACAATAGTTTATTTTTAATATATAATTAATGCTAATTGAGTTACTTCACCCTTAATTTCAATCACCAACAATTAACCAAGAGTAGGATGGTTGATTAATAAATATTAATTCTCTATATGGTACTACTTTCCATTGACACCCGTCGAATTGAGGGTTGAGATTTGGCTGGGGGGAGGGGTACAACCCCCCTTTAAAAGGAAAACTTGTGGAAACCCACCCTTTTCGAGATTTTTAATTTTTAATTATGAGGTAATATTCTCTCAGTTTTCCATTGACGTCCATCGAGTTGGGGGTTGATTATTTTTTTACAGAAAGGTAATGTTATTATTAGCACACACGCAAAGTTTTAACATGCTGAAACGCATAGTTTTTGAGAAAAAAACAATCAAAAATGCAATGCAATTTGCAATGTTTACTAAATCCTTACCACAGATTATATGTAATTCTCCTCATTGAACGTTTCGTTTTACCTAAGTTTAATTTGCCGTACGGTAACATTTAATTTTATATACATTTACAAAATAATTATATTTTGTACTCATTGCTCCTCGGCCGGCTCGCGTTATCCTTTTTCGCAAGTCTAACCTAACCTAACCGACACTTAAAATTAATAATAAGTGGATACTTTCGTATGCAATACAACGCGCTCGCCGACCACTGCCGCGGCCGGCTTGCGTTATGCTTTTTCGCAAGTCTAACCTAACCTAACCGACACTTAAATTGTCTTAAATGAAATGTATATAAAATAAAATGTTACCAAACGTATGGCAACTTAACCTTAGGTAAAACGAAACATTCAATGACGAGAATTACATATAATCTATGGTAAGGATTTCGTAAACATTGCAAATTTCATTTGCAGTTTTGCATTTTCGATTATTTTTTTCTCAAAAACTACGCGTTTCCGCATGTTAAAACTTTGCGTGTATGCTTATAATAACGTAACCTCTCTGTAAAAAAAAATCAACCCCCAACTCGACGGACGTCAATGGAAAGTTTAGCCCTCTATATTACTGTAATATCCTCAACATAGAAAATATTGTAAATATGCACATATATATTTCTATATACTAGTTTATAATTAACTTTTTAATTTATGTGATTATGATTATAATGATGTAAAAATAATATTGTTTCTAAATGTTTAATAATTATTTCATATAATTATAAATTCAGTTATAAAGACTCATCAATGTCTAGACTAGACACTAGATACTAGCTCTAAACACAGCTGATTTCCGTTTGTGTTTACATCTTATAACTTATATTTACAAGTGTTCTGTGTAATTTTTTCTACATTATTCTATTTACAATATTTTGTCTCAGTATATTGCTTGTTTCATAATATACACAATAACTGTTTTGCTTTTAATAAAAAGGGTTATATTAACATCTTATCGGTGATAAAATAATTTCTCACACCTGTAATAATTTTAATATCCATAATTGCAATCTCACATTTTTACTTGAAGTAAATTCACCTTATTTATTCAAAACTATTTCCTAATAAAAAATATTAAATAAGTCTCATCTTATGTTTTATCATTGTAACATAAATACAAGAAAAAGTGCTACTTAAAAAGAAGACATGATAGAAGTTTATATTTCATGATTTTCAGCTTGGACACAGTCAATATGTGGTGAAAGTGAACCAACAACACCTACAAGTACAATAGGTGAGCTAAATTACCCTAACAATTTAAAATGTTTTATAGGGAACAGTATTATTGATTATCCTGTAGATTTACGATAAGTGGTGGCTCGCTTCTGTAGCTTCAAGTTGGAAACTAGTTGCTAAGCACCTTTATTGTGTTCTGCCAGTTGAACTTAAGAACTGGTAGTTCTAGAGTCTGCTAAGTGCCTTAGTGTTTTACCAGCTTGGACAGCATCATTACTTCACATCACTATAGCTTACAAAGAATTTAAAAAAAGCACACTACGTAAAGTGAGTAAGAGTTGTTTCTAAAATATAGTCCGGTGAAGCTATAAAGGCCTTGCTAGGCCAATAGTTTAGTCAGTAGGAAAAAAATAAAGTTTCTAAAATATTTAGCAGTTGACTATATAAATATTTGGTTACATATCTATACATATAATAAGAATGTAAATCTAACGTGTCTATACTTTTTTGATTTTCGTGAAAAAAATTGTTGCAGGTGTCTAGAAATTAGTAATAAAATACATTTTAATCATTTTTAGAAATGTCTGTCTGTTTGTATGAACACGCATCACTGCTAAAGTACTGGGTTCATAGTAATATCACACTAAGAAAATCATAAAGCATATCTTCGAGAATAACTTAGTCTTTGTTTCATTAAAATCGGTTCACTCTATCAAAATTTATTTTGATTTTATTGACGACGCGGCGTAAGTACGAGAGAAAAGTAGATAAATAAATGGGCTTAATACATTCAGATGACTTCATTAATCACTATTATTTACATAAGGTTCCACATGTACAAAGTCGCGGGCACAGCTAGTCTATATGTATAAATAAAAATCAATAGCCAAATGTTTGTAAGCGCATCACTTCAAAAAGACTACATATAAAAAAGTGACACGGAAGACAATAGGGAAATTGTCAAAAGTATTGACAGAATCGACAGATTGGTGTTAATTGTTCAGTTGCAATTTCGTTATTTGGTTTTACTGTAAAGTGTACATTTGGACTCATTCTTTTCGTTAATAAACCTGTGTGAAGTTCGATCAGGGAATTAGTGTTTAATGTAATTGACAGTATGAAAGCAAAAATGCTAAATGTCAATTTTTTATTATTGACAGTAATATTATAAAATTATTGAGTTATTTTTCCCTAAAGTTTTTTGTTTACTAGCTCAGTTAATTAATGTTCTTTCACAATAGTATGTTGTATTTTGATTGGCCTCTCTGCATATCATGGACAGTGAAATCTTTGCTTCTATCACTGCATATATATAAATGAAATTACTTACATAATTAATTAGTTATATATATCGGTAGCATGGTCGAGCGGTTTAAGGCACCAGTCTCTTCGGAGGCGTGGGTTCGAATCCCACCTCTGCAAGATGTATTTTTGGTAGTCTGATGAAACTGTTAAAACCTAGTAATATGTAAGCGAAAAAGATAAAGCTCATATTATTATAATGTCCATGAGTATTCATCTATTCCAAATAAAAACTTGGTTTTGCTTATATGTATAATCTAAAAAGATCAAAGAAAAAATTATGTTTTAATATGTTGAAAGAAGTATATATTGGCAACATTTATTGATATGATAGCTCTTTACTGGGTTCCTAAAAACCTGTCAAAAATGGATTAATTCTTAAAGTGAACTAACAAAAAAAAAAACGAATGTGTTTCAATAATACCCTGATATAACAATTAATTTACTTATGACATTTAAAATAAGCTATTATGAAACTTATAAATACTTGTTCTGGTTGTGGATAATAAATAATAAGATTTTTATTTAAATCCAGAACTAAAAAAAGAGTTCAAATAAATACAAGATTAAAATGTATATAATCAAATTGATTGATGTGACATCACAGCCTGATAAGATAAAGGCACATACCCACTGACCTATTATTTCATGGATTTATTACCATGTTGATAAAAATATGTAATAATGATAAACTGCATGATGTAATACATTTGTAATCATGATATTTATGTAAATTGGAAAGATGTATATTTGTTGCACTCTGATGTAAAAAATATCATCATCCTAATTAAGTACACAACAACGTCATACCTCATTTATAGGTCCCTTCTTGGGATCTTCTCATGTAAATTATTTTCTTATGCCGATCTGGCTTTCTACTGCTTCTAAGTTAATAAGCTTTCATTCTACACCGATAGTCGTGTTCTGCCAACAGCAATTGGTATCCAGTCCCTCTGCAATCGTTTAGCGGCTTAGCCTGTTACCATCATGAGATATATTGTAATTTAAATATCAGGTTACATTTTAGTAAAATTCCACACTTAACAGCGGAGTGATAACATAAGAGTGGTTGTTTGCAGTAGCACGGTAAAGTGACGGCATTGTGCCTGACCGTCAATACAAAAAAAAATGACGACCGACAGTCATTATTGTGATGTCGGCTTGTAAGTTTATCATTTGCTGGATATACCGCGGTTAATTTCTAACGCCACAGCCAGAACTCCTTATTGCGCGCCAAGCCATCTAGCACCACGTTAGAACTTCACGTTTTGTTGTACTATTTAAGTCAATGATATTATAACTATATAGATACGTCATAAGCGCTTCGACAGCGCCTTGTTAAAACTTGGCCAGCTAGCTTACTTTTGACGGCTGCCCCGTCAATTCACCCGTATCTGAGCAACATATGACTATTTCTTTTTCACCACCGATATTGAGAATATGCCACCTTACTTCCACATTTTTTCTAAGACAGTGTGGCGTTACATATTACTTTACTTTTATGTGTGCGTTATCGTGTCATTTATTTTGTCAAAATATCATGTAGGTAACGTATCTTTAGTTATAATATCATTGATTTAAGTTAAAAGGTCCGTCAAAGAGAGCGTCGCCTATTTCTAGCGGGCGTTCTTTGCGCTGTTTTACATGTTTCAATTTAAATAGTACACCGCAACGCGGCGTTTTAGCGCGACGCTAGTACACCTTGATGTTTAAGAACGCTTTGTGTTTGGAGAAATCTTAACGATCGAAAACCCGAGGTCTTTGAGAGATAAAATAAGCAAACGTCGACAATAACCCGGTGCGGCAAGTCGTCATGAGTTATCGTAATATCACAGCATTGCCCCTCGGTAACTTGATATCAATTTACTGATTACGAAAGTGCCGAAACGAGATAATATGCGTGGGAGGGGCTTTATGACATGACTCAGTGTACTCTATCCGTTTACCAAAATTCTGGAACATTTCAAACTAAAAATATGTTACATGCTTTTCTTTTTCATACTATGTAGGATTTATGTAATAGTTAAACGATATCCACAACTATGATATAACTAGAAACCATCAGCGAATTTGCAATTTTTTTTTATGTCATGGCAGGCAAACGAACACGTTGGTCACCTGATGTTAAGTTATCACTACCGTCCATAGACACTAACAACACCAGGGGAGTCGAAAGTGCGTTGCCAGCCTGTGTTTGGGGGAAAGGGAGGAAGAGGAGAGGGAAGGGGAGGGGAGTTGGGCTTCCGGCGCTCTCAGTAACCGAACGAAACGCAACAATGCAAGCACTGTTACTTCACGTCGGTTTTCTACGAGGGTGGTACTACCCCGAACGGGCCGAACGATTCATGCTGAAACCAGTAATAGCTTCAGCGTGACTCTACCACCTACCAAATTGCAATAAAACAGTCTATAGTCTGCTATCATCAACAGAAATGTAGCTTTACATCGTTAAAAGATTTTTTGGAACTGGATAAGTGGTTCCAGAGATTATTTCCTACAAACAGACATGTTTACAAACTTTAATTCTTTATAATAGTAATGTAAATTGACTTTTGGACATTACTTGTTTGGGTTTTAGCTATATTCCCATCCTACTTACTATCTTAAAGTTCAGCGAAAAAGTAATCGACTATGTTTAGGATTTAAAATAGTACATTTGGGAAGTCTGTTGGTAATTTTATTCGTTTTACTATATGTACTATGTAGGTCATCTTTTTTTTATAAATTTCTTCTGTACGTGTGTATGTCACTGAACTCGTCCTAAACGGCTGGACCGATTTTGATGAAATTTTGTGTGCGTGTTCCAGTGGATTCGACAATGGTTTAGATTCACAATTGAACCCGGTAGGTAGCGCTGCGGTTGACTTTTAGGATTTTTTTTTATTATCAAGGCAGGACAACGTCCGCCGAGCCCGCTAGTTTAACTATAAAATATTTAATTGTTCTTATAATTAATTATTCTTTCAAGAAATTTATAGCCATCTTTGATTATGTTACCACAGATATCTATATAGCCAGTTTCTACGAAATAGAAGTGAGGGTTATATTAGCAAAATCCTTGGATAACCTATTAAAAGTATTCTCTGCCTTTTAAAAACGTATCTGCATATCGGAAATAATATCTAAAGCGAGCCTAACAGGCTCTTACCAAATTTGGCAAGGCAGGGTTTGATACTGTTATAACCGTTACTTGCAGCCCTTATTGCAGGCTCTTTCCCTTTTCTCTTCAATCATCAGTATTTATACAACAACCTACAACATCCCAATTACTCATCCAGGCAGTCAGTCCTTCTTCCAAATCTGACTGTTATGTTAAATATTCATCGTGTATTTAGAATTTCCTTTTTTTTTAAGAGACTCAATGATAAGGCCATATAACAAACAGTACGTACGCATTACCCTGACCTGTGCACACTATTATAAAATGGACCCGGCACCCACACGCTGAATCCATGGAATGCTAAATAACTTCGTCTCTGTCCATTACAGGTTCAGGTAGTTCATCCCCCGTACCACCTTCAAATCTCTATTACCAAGACGATGCCCCCAGTCCGGTACTACGCGATTTCAAACCCTTCGACCTTGAGACTTGGTGGGGTAAGCGTCTCTTCCAGAACATCACGAATTCTCTTTGAGCCAGGAATCAACGAAGGAAAACAATGGGAACATGAGTGTTTGAGGTAACGTAAATCACAATCAGCTGTAGTTTACTAAATTTTTATACAATATATAACGTGATATTTATTACCATCTATTAATTAAATTATAGGGAATTTATTTTATATAATGAGATTTATGGAAACGAATTTCTTTTACATACTTTACTAGCGGGCCCGGCGGACGCTATCCTGCCCTGATAATAAAAAAAAACCTGAACAAATTATATATCTAAACTTTCCTCATGAATAACTTTTTCTACTGGTTAAAATCGCATGAAAATTCGTTTAGTAGTCATTGGGTTTATCGTGACCAGATAGACATGGCAGACTTTGTTTATAATATGTAATGATTGGTATAACGGCGTGACCTAATATAACATACTAAACCTGGATGACTGGTTTACGAATAAATATTCAGAATACCCTACAGGTGTTTGATGCGAGATTTGCTAGACATAGAGGTGACATCACTATTTTTCGTTCATCAAAAGCTTCGGGGTCATTATAGAATTCAAACCCACGTCGTTTGATGCGGAATCTGAACAAGATATCACTGAGTCTATATATTATCTTTAGAGATAATCACCTATAATGTTATGTTTAAATAAATCAAACTTATAGCATCATATCATAATATCCTTTTACAAATGTTCGTAGTCCGGTGAAGCTGTTACGACCTTGCTAGGCCTATTGCGTAGTCAGTTCGAGAAAAAAAAATTAATAGTATTTTTTTTTAGTAATCCTAAAATCTAAATATCGTAAATCTTGTCACATAATATTTGAACCGCATATTTTGTAATTATCTGTGCTCTCGACTTCTCATGTGCTTATTAGTAGCTGCTATTGTTATTTGCTATAATGAATAGCGTTACAGAATAACGGTACAGAAGTTGAAGTCCTTTAGCGTCACCTAGTGACGTATTATAGTAGAATGGGTTATAGTAAAGAATACTCCACAATAACATACATTTTCCTGTATATAGATTAAGTAATCTACAGTTGATTGGTGGATCTCAGTAGGTATTTGCATATGATAAGTGAAGTTTCCATGCTCAATTATTTTGCACTGGTACTGTGAACAAATATTCATCATTATCGTTATACTACTGTTTGTTTTTTTTTTTTGTTATTTGTTTTTATTTATGAATCTATCAATTTCGTTACCAAAGAAATCGTACAGTTTTTATTTTTTAATTTATATATTGTATTCAATTAACCGCCAAATTTACGCGAGCTAAATTATTCATTCTGAGTGTAGTCGTTTACTAGTCTATTCGTTATTAATTATGTAGTTGTTTCAATTTTTTATTATTCTATATATGATAGAAACATCGAGTACCAATTTTAAAAGACATACATAATTTGTTTTTTTTTTTGCAATCTATGTATAAGGTGTTTTAAAGTGCCTCCCGTATTTTGCGTATAGTAATTGTAAATAACATCACACACAAAAAAAAATATGCTGTGCCAATTTCGGTTCGCATCAGTCCAAAATTTTTATAACAGATAAAATGGCCTAGTTGTACGAAATTTAAATTTGGAATAAAGTGACCATGAATTTTGAAATGTGTAAGTTGTTTTGTTTTAAATGATGATAAAATATTGTCACAAATGTGTGTAAACAGCAGCAAAGTACTAAAAGTTAGCTACACGTTTTGGTGAAATTCTTCTTTGTTACATAATTCAAATTTCAGTTCTATTATATTCTTTTATTTAATACATATTTTTACTAATTGACTTAATATTGTATAATAGAAGAGGACACATTTTTTCTTCTATTAATTATAATAATTTTGCGTTAAAATCGCTCTGTGACATCGTGACTTAGCTATAACCGTTTATTATCTGCGACCGTCGATATGTTGTAACTATATCACTCCTTTAATAAAAAAAAAAGATTTAACTGAAAATTTACGTTTTTGGAGATCTCATCTGAAAGTATATTAACGTGAGACAAGAATACATCCAATTCAACAGCCACTATACAATACGAACTATGAAAATAAATGACTATCGTTTTATTTTTTTATTTAAACGTGTAAAAAACTTAGTCTCCCAAGATAGTAAAGTAAAATAAAATAAGTCAAGGTTTTAATAAAAAATAATTGACTAATTAAATTTATTAAAAAAAAAGCATTTTTCAATTTGTAATTTTTTAATGTACGTAGTTTTTTCTGTAACAATGCGACTTAATTCAGTTTTATGCTAATTGTGGTTGGGCAGTATACTGTTACTCCGTACTCTGTATTGAAATTATTTTATATAATAACATATTTAATAAAACAGTGAATTTACTACGAACAATAAAAAAAAATCTTATTTCAAATGTCTTTATGTTACAAATTATGAAATGATCTACAACTAGCGAGCCCGGCAGACGTTGCCTCGCCCTGATTATAAAAAAATCCTTGACAAATTATATACCAAAACCTTCCACATGAATTACCTTATCCACTGGTGAAATCCGCATGAAAATACGTACAGTACCTAGTTTTTGAGTTTATCGCGAACAGACAGACAGACAGACGCGTTAGGAGACTTTGTTTTATACTATGTAATAATAATGATGACGACCAAATAGCAATATAATTACATTACTTATACCTACTTTTAGAACTCACTTGAAACGTTTCCATTTATTATTAAGATAAATGTAAGCCTAACGTAGAAACTTGGTCAAATTTTACTTTTCCCATTAAATTGATATTTCGACTTCTTTTTTTTATTAAAGGTGTGAATTATGTACTTGAGATATTCTTTGTATAGAACCATCTAGATGTTGCTATCTCGATGACGTAGCAATGAAATGTAATGTGAATTGATAATATTATAATTAACTCATTGTTATTAAATCAGTATTCGGGTTATTGTACGTGGTAGCTTTTTACAATTTAATAATAATAATGTAAAAGAAAATGTTGAATATTATTCTTGTTATCATGTTGAATCGATTT
This sequence comes from Antheraea yamamai, assembly GCA_036509395.1. Classification (NCBI taxonomy): domain Eukaryota; kingdom Metazoa; phylum Arthropoda; class Insecta; order Lepidoptera; family Saturniidae; genus Antheraea; species Antheraea yamamai. Next base: position 6,153,208 of record AP028434.1, on the reverse strand, counting down.
ACTGTATTTTATCTTTTGTTCTTGTTATTTCATGGCTTGTAAGCTGAACAAATGTCTTCCAGATCGTCATTCGCTCGCAGCTCATATTTTCCGATATTGATTATATTTTATACGTAAATGAAAATATAATGTTTATATTTTCACGTTTATACTCATTCAATTAATGAATGTTTTATTGTGTAGTTTTTTTGTACACTTATTGCTATGGTATAATTCACAGTAATAATATAATAATATATTTTATTGATACTAATTCTTACTGAGTTTAAGATTCGTCCAAAAATAAGTAATTAATAGCCGCGTTCTGCGGTTTTGAGTTTAACTGCTATCGCTCATATCCCTGGTCCCATGCGCTGCGTCATCGCTGGTAATTGCTCCCGTGATAAGAGTCGTAGTGCTGTGTATATAATATATAAACCATAAAGGATTTAATATACTTTTACGGTGTTATTACAAAAAAGTTAAATACGTATTGAACCCTGGCTTTAAAAAGGTCTCATATTAAATGCACCGCGGTCGCTGAATTTTCGCCATCTTGCTCTTTTGTCTCGCTTTGGTTACGTTAGGTTAGACTTGCGATAAAGGATAACGCGAACATGCCTCGGGCGAGCGCGGTGCATTTATTAAGAAACTTTTTTAAACCAAGTATTTGATACGTATTTAACTTTTTTGTAGTAACACGGTTGAAGTCTGTTTGATAGTATGAACATTTGTATAAATGATTCAAATGTGTTTTATTTTTGAGAAATCTTCATTATTTGAATGTTCATAAGTTTATATCATAACCTACATAATGTGCAATATAATCTTTTTCTAGAGAAGTATTCAATTGACGAACAAAAATAACATTTTACACGAATCAAATATACCTATATATATATTCCTACTAGCAGTTTTTTTTTCGGATGTCATAACAGTATTATCACAGTCTATAAAAGAAATAATGAATTACTTCCATGTACTTATTAATTTAAATTAAAGGTATATATATCGTTATTATATTTTAGCAATAAGTGTTCAAGAATATACCGTATAAATGTTACTAAACACAGTAACTAATATGCACTAAAATCTAGTAGTTTGAAATCCTTTTAGACGGAGTATTTCAATCGTAGTGATGGAATATTTTTAGACTGATTTAGTTGTAAAAAATGCTTTTTTGTTGTAGTTGAATAAACCATTTGACAGAATGAATTATGTTTTTTTTTTTAATTCAGTGTTATGAACTATTCTTATCCCTTTGTGATAAAGTGGCCACTGTTTGGTAAGAAATATAAATAAATAATGGATCGGTTGAATACTGTTCGGACACCGCGTTCATAGACGTAGGTCCTAATCATAATGTCTGAGCACATTGATGAAACTATAGTGTGACGCCTCAATCGCCGTCACAATCTCTATACTAACCTCCATAAAAAGGAATATATCTGTTATGAACTATTCTTATCCCTTTGTGATAAAGTGGCCACTGTTTGGTAAGAAATATAACTAAATAATGGATCGGTTGAATGCTGTTCGGACACCGCATCCATAGACGTATGTTCTAATCATAATGTCTGAGCACCTTGATGAAACTATAGTGTGACGCCTCAATCGCCGTCACAATTTCTATACTAACTTCCATAAAAAGGAATATATCTGTTATGAACTATTCTTATCCCTTAGTGATAAAGTGGCCACTGTTTGGTAAGAAATATAAATAAATAATGGATCGGTTGAATGTTGTTCGAACACCGCGTCCATAGACGTATGTTCTAATCATAATGTCTGAGCACCTTGATGAAACTATAGTGTGACGCCTCAATCGCCGACACTATTTCTGTACTAACCTCCATAAAAAGGAATATATCAGAAAGACAATCAAATTATAGAATTTGGCTGTCATAAAAGTTATATCCAGTCACCATAGAAATTACCAGCTAATCCATAATTGCCGAGCTAATTACCTGATATGTGTACATGGCGATATAATAAAGCAATAAAATAATAAGTTAATTAATAGTAGTTTAGTTCCCAAAAAAGTTGCCTGCAAATAGAATTATCGTACCTATAGATCCTCAGAATAGTATCATGCTAAGGCCCTTTCCGATATCTTCAACTTTAAAATTTTTTAAAACTTAAAAAAAGTAGCTGCATTTGAGCGCCAGTTCTCTCTAGACTATAATACCTATTTACCTATTTTTGAGCCATATGTTTATGTGCTACCGAGTATGTCATCCTCTTGGGCAAGCTGGCTGAAACTTTGTATTATTGTAAATAGAATGTCATTCAAACAAATGAAATATCGCGTGTCCGTATAAATACCTTACATGGTCATATAAATAGATATAAGATATATATATAAGAGAATAGAATAAATAGATTGTGATTGATGATTATTATTACGCTGTCCGTGTCAGTCTAAACTTCTATAGTAGTGAGCCCGAAGCTCCTACATTCACTTAGCATCAACTGAAATCGTAAACCTTATAAAATTTACGAACAATGAAACATGATGAAAATTCTATTTTTAAGCTTTTGTTACCTTAAATTTGACCATCGATCATACGTTATATTTTATCGACGACCCTACAAAATATCTGATGCAATATATCCTTCTCGAAGAATAATTTTATATTAAAACTCCCTAGAGTCGACTATTTATAAAACATATTTTTTAGTGACAAATGTCACTAAAGCGAAGAGAATCAATCAGTGATCGTTAACCTTCAAACGTTTTTATTATAATATAAATATTTAAATGAATTGTACAAGTAACTCGAATAATTTATTTTCTCCAGAGAATTTGAAATGCGTAGAAATAAACGGGACTTCTGTAAGTTACTTATTCAATAAGATATTAATAATTATTTAGATATTCACAGCTGTAAAGTACCATAGTACGTACAAAAGTAACTAGTAATCAAGATGCGAATTGCAAATGCAGCCCCTGGGAACACTGCTTGCTCTTTTATTCTGGTTTGGTTAGGTTAGAGAGAGGGAGCAGACCACCAGGCTCATCTCCCGCGGCCGACGAACACGGCGGCGACGGGTCGGAGACGATCTAATGCCGCCGTAAAGGACCTGCGGACGACATGACGCGGGCACGTCTCGCCCTGCACTATAGCAGGCCCACGTGGTGAAGGCACATCGTGCCATGCGACTCCTACAATTCGTCGGGGAGGGTTTAACACCCGCCCCTCCCTGAGGGGTCTACTATCTGGACCCACTCAGGCCGCAGAAGGGGCCCCTTATGAGGAGCCGGCACCTGCCGGGTGCGCAGACTCAGTGCCGTAGACAGTTCCTGCTCCCCTGCCAAACAGGTGTAAGGAGGCACCATAGGGTTTAAGTCCGTGCAAGTCAGACATATCCCACCCTCAGCTGCCCGGCTAGGGTGGAAATCCGTAGGGATTTCCCCATGTAAAAAAAAAGGTTAGAATGCGAAGAAAGATAACACGAGCCAGCTGCGTTAGCGGTCGGCGAGCGCGGTTCATTTAATACACAAGTACCGAGTGAGAACAAATTCATTTTCTACAAGTCTTCATAAGGTATGATTTTATAAGTAACAAAAAGGGAAACGGAAATGTTTTATAATGTTTAACATTATATTAAGGCATTAGATAAATTTGAAGAAACTTTATCGTATTGAGATTTTATAATGATTAAACTAGATTTAATCTATCTATTGTTATGTGAGTAAAGAGACATCAAAATAAACTTATAGAATCTTATAACAGTGAAAACGTTTGATGATTCTTATCTTTTCTCATAGAAACATACTTGTAATTCCTCCTAAGGATACATTCAAAACTGAAACTTCAAATTCTCATAAAAAAGTTTTGAAAAATTTGAAATCTTTAAAAAACATTAAAACTCATTGATTCTCTTAAGCAAAACTCAATAAATTGTCAGAATGAATTAGAACTTTTCCACGTGGTAATAATTCTTAAACCGAATACCTTTATAATCGTTGTTTCTCAGACAAACAATACCGATACGAAAAATTTTATGAACGGAATAGAAAATATACGGAATTTATTGAATGACTTGGAAAAAAGCGTTCGAAAATCTAGCAAATACGAGGAGCAGCTAATACAGTGTAAATCGAACCACTATCATATCCACGACATAAACGAATGGTGGGAAACTGATTTATCGGATGAAGACTATAAATATCCCAAAGGTGTGTAAATTATTAAGAAACTGATTATTTACTTATACATTCCAGCTCTAAAACGATCGGATTTTGCTAAATCTTCGGAATTTATTTACAGAAAACGCATCGAGATATCAATTCGGGTTATCGGAGACTTTATCTACAATGAGCATCGTGTATTTACAGTTTCAGTTAGTGTGTCTATATTTATCGTTAACATTTATCTAAGAAGTTATATCACTCAAGGTCGATTTTGTAATTATTTGACGGTCCACTCAAATTCTTTTTTATATCATAGGAGACAACCGAACAGGCGGGTCACCTGATGTTAAGTGATCACCGCCGTCCATAGACACTAGCAACACCAGGGGAGTCGCAAGTGCCTCGCCAGCCTGTGTTTTGGGGAAGGGAATGGGAGGGGTGTCTCCATCGCACTCACTGACCGAACGAAACGCAGCAATGGAAGCACTATTACTTCACGTCGGTTTTCTGTGGATCGGATGTAAGTAGGTAGGTAGTACCTCGGGTGAGCCGACCTATTCATGCTGAAACCAGTAATAGCTTCGGTGTGGCTCTACCACCTACCAAATACCCCTTATCACTTTCTTTTATCGTTTTTAGCGGGATTTACCTACCTAGGCGATAATCCTGCATCACACATACTTGCAGCCTTCCAGAGTCGGTCCGATCGTAGTCTAAAAATATTCAGGTGGATATATTAAGTAATTCTAGTTAGAGCACACCTGATTTATACAAACAAATAAAATTAAACCCATTGTAATGTTTAAATAATAAATTTACTGAATGGATATGAAAGTATATACCATACTTATAAAACAACTATCTGTTTGTTTCGTCTAATCTCCGAAACGGTTGGATCGATTTTGGCTGGACTGTTATTGATATAGGTATGAAGAGTCACTTAGGCTACTTTTATTTTAGAAAGAGAAATATGGTTTTGCGCATCTATAATCCTATATTTAGTTACTAGTTAGGTATAAAATCGGTTACCAGATTTTTTGTTTCGTAAATGTGAAATTTTTTTTTCTTCAAAACAACTTTAGTTGGCCTACAATGCTTTATTGATTCATATGCAGTTATATGTTATTAAACGATTCCATTACGAAGTTCAACATTTTTTTGGTCTTGGCGTAGATTGAAAAGCATTAATTAAAAGCTACTCGTTCAAAACTTATTTGTGTAAAGTGTAGTATTTGTTTTATAACTTAGACATAGTTAATGAACGTTTATTTTAATATACATAATACATTTCAGGATTTAGTTAATCTATTATGTAGTAATTTAAATTCATATCTCGATGTACAATATGAAAGGGCTTAACATATGTACGTTTCCTTTTTTTGTTGTACATTATACAGCAAACAAAATAGTGTTAATTATTATAGCTGAAACATTGACTAAGCATTTTGCGCGTTCATCCTTAATACATGATAGGCATAATCTTGAAGGTTAAATTTGATAAAATCTGTTCAAAAACAGGTATGAACAACTTTGGAAACAATATGAAGCACTACTACAAGCATACAATGAACGATGCAGCGCTGTTAATGTACGAAATAATGCCTTAAGTAAACTGCGACAGAGCTTAAAGCTATGCAATGCACAAATAATACATGCTCATCAAACTATCTTGTCCGTCGGAAATAAATATTTAAATCTCAAGAGCGTAAGGAACGAACAAGTACGTCGAAGGTATTTCGTAGAAAATAACGGAAGCAAAAACTTACGTATAATAGCGTTTTAAGCAACCAAATATTTCTATTATTTAAACTTGGTTTCTGTTTAGACTTTAACCGAATAGTAAAAATATATAAATAAGGTATTTATATGAAATTGCGTTTGAGTAATGGCATTTAAATAAAAAAATTTTTTTTGGTAAGAATTTAATTTAAAATAATTTTTTTTAAAAAAGGAATTCTTTTTCAAAAGGATTTTTTTTTTTAAATTTTATTTAAATTTTTTAAAGGAATTAAAAATAAGGAGACGGGAGAAGGGAAAAGGGAGAAAACAAACAGGAGAAAAACTAAAAACAAACAACACCGAGGTTTTCTCCTTCCGTTCGGAATTACCAAAAAAACCGGGGAAACTGAAAAAAAAAAGGGAAAAAAAAAAAAAAAAAAAAAAAAAAAAAAAAAAAAAAAAAGCCAAAAAAAAACCGGGAAGAGGGAAGGCACCAAAAACAAAAAAAGAAAAAAGAACGGGAAAAAGTAAAGAGAGAGGGGAGGCAAAAAAAAAAATAAAAAAAAAAACACCAAAAAAAAAAAAAAAAAAAAAAAATAAAAAGCCCGTTTATTCCAAAAACCAAGGAAGTACATTAGTTAAAATAAACAAGTTATAATAAAAGTATTGTTATAAGCTAAGTTGTAATATAAGTGATTATAAACTATTTTGGTTTGTACCCCTCTCGGGTAAAGGCCTCCTCCAGCTCCTGCCATGTGTCTCTGTTTTTGGCTGCGTTGAGCCTTACTTTTTCTCGAACTGACTTCGCTATTGACCTAGCAAGGTCTTAACAGCTTCACCGGACTACATGCGTTGAGCCAATCTGTGGCTATGTTATGAAGGTCGTCTGACCATCTTGTGTTAGGTCTGTCGAATAACATCAGACTTAAAGTATTACATTGCTACTGTGTCCTTATAAGAAAGAAGTTCTATAGAGATACGTCAATACCTCGCTTTGTTTATCTCGATAGGTGACAAAGGAGTTTATTTCATACTAGCTTTTACACTCGGCATCGCTCGCATTAATGTAGATTTTTTAAATAATCACGTTATTCGCTGATAATGTAGCTATCTATAGGTTATTCCTAAGATTACCCCCTACAAACTCACAAACTTAACCTATTTATAATACTATTATATTATATAGATTAAGTATACATAGATAAGAAGAAATAACTGTTTAATAAAT